>CM017327.1:31596103-31798267 GCA_006937295.1 Carpinus fangiana
AAAAAAAAAAAAAAATCAGAAGATATATTATTATAATGTATATAATGCACAGAATAGCCGTACATGAATAGATTAAAGAGAGATATGTTATACATTATTCTTTTAACCATATTTTTTTACAAATTTAATTAATCTACCATTAATTTATAGATTCATGTAAATCTTATAAAAATTCAATAATAAATTTACTTATTTATTATAAAAAAATAGTTGAGAGGTGGTTGATAAAATAATTTTTATCCTAGATTCCGATCTCTTGCTCGTGCTATTCAATCTTCTTCAGCATGTCAGTCTGTCAGGGTACCTTAATCCAAAAAGGCTGTATACACTCTCTAGTGTATGGGGCCGTAATTAATGGTTTCTGTAGGCAATCCGGCCGTCAGCTGTGTACGTCATTGGTGTGGGGAAACGATTATTATTATTATTATTATTTTATTTGGTAAGAGGTTAGGGAGCTTGGAATTTGTGTTTTATCAGCTTCTTCTAATCTACATTCCACAGTTTCTCTGTGGGTGTCACTGGTCAGCTGAGACGTGTGGTGAAAGTCTTTTGGTTTCGTGGCTGACTCAATCAACAGGTGTTGCTCTTTAAGAAGATCCTGTGTCAGTTTTTTGGCTAACAGCAGAATGGCGGTTTACTCCCTCCTACAATGACGGTCTTGATTAGATTGCCCTTGCCTGGCAGACTATGGTCGAACATAAAATGGGGTTTACCGCCGAAAGAGGTCCAAATGGGGTTGAGTTTCAATTCCCATATGATTGGATCTTGTCAAACCCATTACCATTGCATGCTTTTATAGATGAAGGGGTGCTCCTTTACAACAGGTGTAATTCTCTGAAGAGTAACAGGTGCTCCCTTTACAACAGGTAAACAAATGTAACTCTTAAAAAAGAGTTGTGTTTGTTTACCGTGAACACACATTTTCCATGAAAAATCTGTCACCATGGGGGTCATCATTCATCGCATACCTTCTTTTCCCATTTGTCACGTGCCAACTCTCATATGTAATACTCACATATCGTTGTAAGATCATCACTCTATGATCACTTCCTTATCTGACCGTACCCTTTACTATATGCTCTTCTACCGACAACATATTAGAGGTGACTTCGTTTCATTATCTTTTTAAGTGAATGACATCAATTTTTTATGATTGAGAACATAGTCTACACTAATGCCACTATTGACGACTTTA
The DNA here is from genome assembly GCA_006937295.1 of Carpinus fangiana. Classification (NCBI taxonomy): domain Eukaryota; kingdom Viridiplantae; phylum Streptophyta; class Magnoliopsida; order Fagales; family Betulaceae; genus Carpinus; species Carpinus fangiana. The sequence goes on from CM017327.1 coordinate 31,597,299, forward strand.
GTCATCCACAAGTTTGTGTTGACCTACACCTAATATTCGATCAAGTACTTTCTCTAAGACTCTTATTCTCGAGACACTTTGCCCAAAACACAATTTTTATACATTTGGTGCTTTACAAATATCTTAGTATTCGCTTCATTACTTGCCAATGTTCTTTATCTGAATTGGATTGAAACTTACTTACCAATCCAATTACAAGACATTTTTCATTTTTGGACAAAGACTTACTCAGAGTTTACTCTTGGTAAATAGGTGCACACAAAGCTTTACAGCTCTATATATTAAATCTCTTGAGCACCTTATTCGGATATTTTTCTTGATCAAAATACAATAATCTTGAATTTCCTTCTCTAGAAATTCTTACACTAAAAACATAAGTGACTTCACTCATGTTTTTCATTTCAAATTTGGATTCTGAAAAGACTTTTGTTTCATTCATGGCATCTGGACAATTACTAGTTAACCAAAAAAATAATGATAATATTGTCAATTTATCCTACACCTTCATATGTAAATACAGTATCTTGTAGGCTCATCACATACATATCATTTCTAATATAGTCCGTAGAACTTTAATTACCACTGTCTAGAAGATTGTTTGATTACGTATAGGGATATTTAACTTGTAGACTTTTTTACTCATGTCCTATTTGGAAACCTTCTGGTTGAACCACATGTCTTTTTTTTTTTTTTTTTAATTCTCTATTCAAGAGTGTCATTTTTACGTCCAACTGGTGCAATTCCAAATTCATTCTTGTCACTTACAGACATGAGTATCCCACCGAGGCAAACTTTGCCACAATTGAATATGTTTCACCAAAGTTTGCACTAGGTTGCTAAGTTGCTGAGTAAACCCTTTTGCCACCGACGTTGCATTGTATTTATTCATGCTTTTATCTTAAACCTTTTTTTTAGTACCCATTTACATCCGAGAGCTCGAGCTCAAGCTCGAGTTCGTTGAGAATGATATTCGAGTCAAGTTGGATTCAACTTAAACTCGAGTTAAGCTATTAAATTCTTTAATGTATAATCCGAACAAAATTCAAATCCGAATTTTAAAACAACTTCTAGATATTTATCTATAGTATAAATTAATATAACTAATTTTAGTAATATATATACGAGATATATGAACGAGCTAACTAACTAATTAGTATGTTAATTAATACATATACATATAAATATGAAATAACCTATATAACATATATTACTTAATTACTAATATAAAAATTTATACAACTCTTTTTTTGTAATATATATATATATATATATATATAAGATTTATGAACGAGCTAACGAGCCGGGCGAGCTGGATGAGCTTGACTTAAATGAGTCGAATTTACAAGCCCCAGTCAAGTTTAATCGAGCAAGCCGGGTATATGTCACTAGTTAATCGAGCGAGTTTCAACAGTAACGAGTGAGTTTGTACAGTTTCGAGATCGAGTTCAGGTCAAGCTTAACCGAGCGGGTATTGAGCGAGTTGTTGAGTGTGCTGGCTCATTTACAGCCCTAATTGTCATTGATTGCTGCTGAAAAATTTTTAGGATCATTTTTCAAGTTTTCTACACTTGCAACAAGAGCGTAATGATCTTTAAATATGGTAGATGGTCGCCCTGTTGTCTTGCTCCCACTTTTCTCAATATCTGTCTTTAGAGATTGATTTTGAGAAGACTTCGTTTTCTTGCCACTATTTTGACTTTCACTTGACCCATTAAATTCCCTAGAATTTGTGGGTTTATATTAAGTTTAATTTCTTGGTTGTCTAAAAGTTCATTTTGATCTACTTTCTAACTTATTCCTTAAGGGATTCAGAATACATTTTGATGAGCTTAGCTTAGAATTTCATAAGATTGACCAAACTTCCTTGTTGAAACAATTCAGTTTACTCAGCATTTTGCAAACAAATATAGCTAGTTGAGTCTATTAAACGTTTGAAACTGTTTTCTTTTTATTAAATTATTCTTCTTATTTAATAGGAAACTCTCTCAAGCTTCTTGCATTTAGAAATGTGGATTGTTACACCATCAATTGAACATTTGACTCGCACCTTTTTCTATGCAATAGTGATTCTACTTCAAACTTTGAAAACTTTTTATACTTTCCATAAAACTAAAAAACCGCAAAAAGGAAACCTTTTGGGGATAGATGTTACATGGACTTTATGTAACGTGAATATCTTTTACCATAAAGTGGTTCTTATATTAGGAGATGCAAGTCCACCCTGTAACGTGCGCTAAAAGGCAAGCTTCCGGGACATGTTGTCGAGGCTTTTCTTCCACATGTGGATGGGTTTGATTACTTTCGCATCAGAAATTTAACCTCTTGGACCCAAATGTTTCTCGTAGACTTTAGTCTGGTCCTTCAAGTTTTCAAGTTAGACAGCAATATTGACCAGTTTTTTAGATGGGTCAGTCTAATGACAACTTTTTTGTTTTGACCGGATCGGAAGCCAATGAGCATTTGACTCCTCATCTTACAATTGAACACCTTTTTTTGAAAAACAATTTTCATTGGATGGTACAGCCTCTGTAATCCTGTAATATCAATTTGAGTGAATCTATTTTATTTTACTGATCGTTTTTACGTACAAAAAATAGGGCTATGTTTGGTAAAAGCCTTGGGGCTTTTTTTGTTTGTTTGTTTTTTTGCCCTTTCTTGTATCAAAAATTAATTGATGTGAGAAAAAAACTGGAATGTTGTGTATGAAAAAGTAAAATTTTTTTATTTTGTAGTAATCTTTTTATTTGAATGGTAGTAAAAAGTTATTGATGTGATATAAAAAGTAAGAATGTTTGAAGTTGAATTTTTTGATAAATAGTATTTGGTCATTACAGAACATGCCCTAAGGAGTAATTCTAGAAAGTCTACTTGTGTCTTGGTGGTAAGTCTTCTTTAATGAATATAAGACTCTTGCGGTGTGCTTTGTGTTGGAGATGTTTTTTTCTTCTTAAAAAGAAAAATAATTCTGCTGTTTCTCTTCCTATACCTATCCCTCTATCTCCTAATCGATAATTTTATCCTCAATATAACATTAATTTCGTATAATAAATACTCAAATTGCAGTATATTGACTAATTCAAATTTTTTTTGTTCCTGATATTGACAGATTTAATTAATGACATATGACATGTTAATTAGCATGGTATATAATCAGGTTGAGCAGTATTTGGATCAAAATCTTATAGTTATCTTTGATACAGCGGCAGAGTCGGGAGTTAATCTTTGGAGGTGCCTTTTTTTTTTTTTTCTTTATATATTATATATGATAAAGACAATTTAAAAGAGAAATGAAATGTTTTATTACACAATATGTGTAAGAAAAATTATATCAGAAAAACTTAATAAATATGTATCAATATTGATTTACTAGTAAGATAATTTTTTTTTTTTTTTTGTTGCGTAAAAGCCCGTTTACAATTCAACCCATTTAAAAAACTACAAAATTTTTTAACTAAAAACACAAAACTTTGAATGCAAAGCCTAAAAACACATGATCTCCCTTTATTGGCCGACAACTATTTTCCCATTAGCTTGTTTGGATTGCTATCACTTGACATGTGGTCATGGAAATAGGAGCTTCTCAAAGCTTCCGTTACCATTCCACTTTTCTAAATTCAATCTTTCAGCAACTTCTATCCCAATTTAAACATAGTCATTGGCTATGTTATATATCTCTTACAGAAATTACGAGGAAAATAGAGATGAAAGAGAGAAGCTAACTGAGAGGAGAAGAAGAAGATTTTTTTTTTTTTTTTTTTGGGTGCTGTGTGGAACTTGGTAGAAAAAGAGGTTTTTTTTTTTAATGTTTGACTGTGGACCGGCCGGTAGTCCAACCAAGAATGTTTACAAAAACAAAGACAAACACGTGTGACTCATTGAGGATGTTGCGGAGAACACTCTGATGCTTAAGTTAATAGGATAATCTTTTTGAGAAGGTAAGAAGCAAGAGAATAAGAGATGAAGCTGTTATGGAAGTAATATAGTGATAAAATAGACATTATTTTATAGTAGACTTATATTTAAAAAGAATTAGATTTCATTTAAGATCGATTTAGATTAGCTTTGTTATCAGTATTTTTAGATTAGAGATAAATATGCATCTATTTGTATTTTAATTATCTAATTATTTATTTTAGAGTAAGTTTTGCATGAGTTATCTTTTTAGGGGTTAATCTTCAAGTGAGTGTAGGAGTTTTACTTTAAGTCTAAGTCGTTATAATGTTCCTATTTAAAGGATGATATTTTAATAAAAAAATCAGAAAATTAATCTCAAACCTTGTATTTGAAATTTTTTTTTTTAGGTTTTTTCAAAATCTAAAAGTTTTAGGTTCTCTTGTAACTTAAATTTTATCTCCGTTACGTATTCACGTAATAGAAACAAACACACATATCTCATAATAAGGTTTGTTGTCGCCTTTTCATAGGTTTATCGTAGGTAAGGCAAGTAGGTTTGATATGGCAAACATATCGGACACTAAGGATTCAGTATACAAGGTGGTATAGATTCTCATGAATGACTTTCTTTTTGGATATATATGCCCAAGTGGATCCTTTCCATTATAGAATCAACCCTTCTTTCATAGGGCTAAGCTCAAGTAGGAAAGGTCGTTAATGAAGGGATACATTTCCTTCTATATAGTCTCCTTACCATAAATATGTTGGGCAAGTAACCCGATGATAAGGCGACAGTCGATTTGTGAATTTTCTGGGGATCGACAGTAGGTTAAGGGTCTTTTGGTTAGTCTACCTTTTCGGGATTCCATTGGTTAGTAGTCTCTCCGAGGAGGTCCATACTAGTAGGGTGATCCGTCCCTAGCTACCAAACTCTCCTCAAATTGAACTAAAACTAAGAGCATTATTGGCTATATTCACGTTGGTTTACAAAAGTACTACAGTTAGTAGAGGAGTTTTTTTTTTTTTTTTTGAAAGATCAATAGGTTAAGTAAACTGTGATCTAACCTAACAGTGCATACAATTATACAATGTGGGACAGTAATACAATATGAAACGTGGGAGACCCATATACAATGTGGGACAATATATGATCTAACAAGAATAATGAGGTTGCCCCATCTTGACTACTTGGTTGGGTTCTTGGCTTGAGATACACGCCGGAGAAGCAGGCTATTAGATAACAAATTAGACCAGGTATCGTATAAATTAGACCAAATCTGTGATATATATTTCGAATCCTTATCATCGGAAAAAGTTTTGTCAATTGGTTCCTTCTAATTCCGTTAAAAAAACCAATCTTTTTTCCTTTCTTTCTCTGCCTCTTTGTCATGGTTTCACTTTGAATTAAGGCGGGATAACTTGAATATCAGATGGTTCTCTCTTTTTGCATTGTTTTCACTTTTCATCCCCTAATTGAGATTCCCTCAAATTACTTAAAATCGGAGATTCTTATGTCACAAAATTGTGGTCTTTCATTTTAAATTCAATAGTCTATAAAATTATTTAAACTTTGGTAAAACAAAAGCTAGCATTAAATCAAAATTTAATGCATCGGTTATATAAAAGAAGCTGACATTTTATAGACCATTGAATTTAAAAAGAAAAGCCACGGTTTCGTAACTTGAGATTCTCTAATTTTGAGTAATTGGAGAGAATCTCAATACCATTAAAAAAAATTACAAAAAATATTTGTATTTGTATTTGTATTTTTTCTTACAACGCCTAAACCAAATCCAAAACATACTTCAGGTTTCACAGATGTGACGTGGTCCAAGCCACCCCAGAATTACCTGCCCTCATTTGATAGCAAATGGAAGGACCACAATAAGAGGGAATCTTTTAAATAAAGGGGTAAATCTGGGAAACCACCTTTATCAATGAATCTACTCGGAAAAAGTAGTGATGTTGTTTAGGAAGAAAGAAAAAGGGGAAACAGATAGGAGTGAACGTTCCTTGACCAACCAATGAGAATTGCACAATCTTGTGCTAGAGGGGATGGAATAAGCTTCCTCTCATGTCGGACATAAAATTCAATTTTTGTCATGTCAGGGAACGGGATGAGGGATCAACTCATGGTTTTATTCGATGAGAAATGCTAGAGATCCTAAAATTTCTTTTCCAAATTTTTGTTCCCAAATGATCTAAAACTTCATGTTCATTTAAGAAAAAAAAAAAAAAAAAAAAAAAAAAAAAAAAAAACTAATCTAAACCTAGTGATTTCTTGAATGGACCAGATCATCTAAGACCAAAAATTCGGGAAAAAGTTTTGGGGTCTTTAGCATTTCTCTTATTGGATTAGAGAACATGCGTTATACTTTTTTCCCCCTTAGAGCATCTCTAATATCTGCGTATTGTATATTTAGTTAATATGAGGCAAAAATTATGTCTAGCCATTTGTCTTCTTTTTATCTAGAACGCATAATTTGCTTTTTGATTAGCTATTTTTAGGCAAGTATCGTAGCTTATGTATTCTTTTCGTAATCATGTATGTATCTTCTTTCTATCTTTTTTTCTCTATATCATTTTTCTCTCTTCTCTCTTGGTGGTTTAAGAAATGACAGAACGTGGTGTCTCGAGTAGAGGAATGCGTAGCCGTGAAGGAAGCAACAAAGGGTTGTAAACACCCCACATAAAGTGTTACGATTCTAGTGTCCCACATGGGTTAACTCTTTAATATTAACCATGTGTATATAAGCTATTGTATACCATTCATTTGCAAGCCAGTTTTTAATAGTGAGTTCTACCTAAACTTTGTATTATTTGATATCAAAGCCAGCCATCATGTCGAGTATGGAAATAGAAACAGTTTGTCGAGTATGTGATCAAATGGGTTGCGATTTTGTGGTCGAGTCATGGAGTCAGATTAAAATGTCTTGGTACTATATATGAGTATAGTATTTAAAGTCATTAAATACTGATAGATGAGTGGAGTCATTAAAAGAAAAATGTGGGCTGCCCTGGACATCGACTACGAAGCATAAGTATGTTACGATCCTAGTATCCCATATGAGTTAAGTCTAATATTAGTCATGTGTATATAAGCTTTTGGGCACTATTCCCATACAAACCGGTTATCAAGGATTAATTTTATCCTACATGGTGCAGGTAGTGTGTGCAACACTGTGCAACATTTTTTGATAAAGTGTGCAGAGTTTAACAATAGTGAAAGAGTTGTGCTATGCGGCTGCCAAAATAAGGCAGCCTAGCGTCGGCCAAATATTAAAAAATAATAATATAAAATTCTTTTATTTTTTTTATTAGTTAAATTTCTATAAGCTAATATTTAGGTTCTAATGCTTCAAAACTTGTTTTTAGATTCAAAATTAAAATCTAAGGATGAAAGGTTCTTTTTAGGTATCACACAAAATAAATTTGATCATCTTAAATTTAGTGCTAATGTTTCAAATTTAATACTAATACCTCAAATTTAGATTTCTTTTATAACATATCTCTTCTTCAATTAAAAATAACAAAAATAAAATAAAAAAATAAAAATGAGGAAAAATGGCTGACGCTTGGCCGCCAGAAATCTCTACTCATAGTGAAATGATGGTGTATGTGGAGCACCGCAGGTTGTGGTTAATGCACAACCATGGTTAAAATCCAATCATATATTTCATATAATTATATATATATATATTTTTTAAACAAAAAAAAATCCTCGATGCCATTGAATAGTCCATGATCAGGAGTGATTCAGGACCATGAACCGCAGACGTGTGACACACACCAAAAAGCGTGTACTAGTACTACTCTCCTCTTTGTAGTCCCCTGACTCGTCTCTATGCCCCATTAGAAAGGGCTGTAGAATTAATGCGATAGAGTAGGTGTTGAATGCGACATATATGACAACCTTCGAGGACGACGCATGTGTTATAAACACAAGGCATGGTAGTGGGTCCCAACCAAACCAAATCTCCTAATTGTTATTGGCCACTTGCCATATCCTTGCTCCCCGGCGCCTACGATCACAATTAAAAATTTAATTATTAAAATAATTAGTATGATAAATATTATAATATTCCTAATCACACTGTTAAAGTACGTACACATTTAGACAAGTCACAAATGAATAAATGCCTTGCAAATGCAAGATATCCCATGCCAGCCACTCTTTGTTAGCCTCTCAAGTACGTAGCTAGCTTCTTCTTTTAGAATTTATTCTTTAATTTTGGAAGGAGATATCATCAATATTATTCTTGCCATTCAATGACCTAATCTTTTTTTAGACCGAAACTTTAATTCCATTATTTATGATATCCAGGTTCATTTTATTTCTGAAAAACGCTAAGCAGACTCCAAACAATTGTTTATCACAATTCATGCGGAATTAAACTATGAAGCAATAAACAATTTAATCAACAAAATATCAAAAGCAATAAAGAAGCAGACACAGATATTTTGGTTACGAAGAGGAAACCAATTAGAGCACTTCTCTAATTGTAAAACCTCTCCGGGGCAGCCAGACCCAAGAAATCACTATCAAAAGATTATCCAGAGATTACAGACACTATGAACACTTACAACCTTTTGCAAGACCTCGGCTCTGTAAGATCGACAAGCCTCCGACTTGTCTCCTTGCTTATAATCTTCTTCAACGTGATTCTCCTTTATTGGACCCTTCTGATAGGCTTCTTAATAACACTCACAGTCAATTAACAAAGATCAAAACACTCCAAGAGAGAGAAAATAAACGCTCAATATCAAAGGCTCTCTTGGCACACGACGGCAAATTCTAGATGTAGAATTCGTAACCTAAACAGATCTGTAGAGATCTATTTATAACACCTAAAGACTCCTACACACAATAGAACTCAAATACAATGTATTTTAGACCTAGAAGCTACGGGCCGTCCGGACGGTAAGTGGGCTTGTCCGGACGAGCTAAAAAACACGGGGAAACTGAGATCATTAATGGGCCGTCCGGACGATAACATTGGCCGTCTGGACGGTGCTAGGGCAATTGCTCTTTCTCCGTTCTTTTCGAGCGGCGCATTCGGAGGCGTCCGGACGGGCTGCGAACGGACAGCGAACGGAGCTCTCGGGTTTTAGTACTGGAGTTCTTAACTGCATCACGTCCGGACGGCTATGAATCTCGTCCGAACGCTTTTACTAGCTTGGCTCTTTTCTTTCCATTTTGCTCACGAACATTAGCCAATACTTCAAACTAACAAATTCTTTGTATAGCTAGAAGGCTTGTAAAATTTCTAGAAATGCTAATTTTCATGCACACCGTTTAACTCGATGAGTCACTTCTAACCTCATGTTTGGAAGCATTCTCAACTGATCACCCATTCTCTCTTCTATTTAGATCAAGACCGGGCATTTGACTGTCGGCAGCTTATTTTAATATATATAATAAGCATTATTAAATTTATTTTAATATATATACTTATTTAATTTTAATATATATATACTTATTTAACATAATTATTATAATTTTTAATATATATAATATATACGAGCTGATTCACGAGCTTAATCGAGTCGAACCGAGCTTGCTTCGTTTAATATTCGAGTCAGGATTTGTGTTCACGAACCATTTCATTTAATATTCGAGTCGAGCCCGAATCAAGCTTATGAAAGTCGAACCTAAACTTGCTCGCGAAGCGCTTCGCTCACGTAACACCCATAAGAGTGTGGAATATCTTGACAAATCCATGGTCTTCCCATCTCTTTGACGAGTCCACGGCCCAAGTCATTGAGCTCATATTCGGTCTTCTTCTTCTTCTTCTCGGCTATCTACTATTTGGCTTTTTATATCACCTTTTTTTGTTTCTTTTTTCTTTCTAATTGACAACTATAGAGAGCTGGTCTTTCCACTCACCTTATATACTTACAGAGCAGCTTGTGGACTCTTATGCAATTTTCTTGGCCCTTGCTTTTGACACGTTATGTCTTTGTCTTTCTTATGCAATTTTCTTCGCGCGTGCTCTTGGCACGTTATGACTTGCCTTTTTCTTATACAACTTCTTCGTCTACTAGTATGTGCTAGGGCTGCTAACGGTTTAGACGGTTCCTAACTAGATAAGAGGGCATTTTGGACATTTTAATAAAAATGGGTGAAGTTAAAAGTGGTTAGAAGAACTTGAGAGACATGCATTACAATTTTTTAAACTTCGAGGAGGCTAGGTTATAATTACAAAACTGCTTATATTTCGAGTGGTATAAATATATATATTTTTTCTTGTTTTAAATAGTGTTGTTAGAATATTATAACTTTTAGTGTAAGTCCTTTACAAATTTACTTAGAGCTTTAAAATCTCTTAATTTAAACTCATGAACTTTTAATTGTCATTCCATCAAATTTTAAATGTTAAAAGTAATACAATGATGTTTATACCTCTATTTTTTTTTTTATAAAATTTCAAATTTACCCTTATTTTCAAATTAATTTTTAAAAAAAAATCACAAGGTGGCCCTCGGTTGGGCCACCTTGTGACCCTTTTTTATTTTTTCAAATTGTTTGTTCTTTTTTATTTTTTAATAAAAAGAAAATTGAAGGGTAATTTTGTCATTTTAAGGGTTTTAACGGCAATAATTGACGAAGTAGTTCAAATTAATTGCAATTGAAAGTTTAGGGGTCCAAATTAAGAGATTTTAAAGTTCGAGAGGATTTGTCAAATTGCGTAGAAGTTCAGAAATCTAAAGTGAAGTTTTTCCTACTTATTATGTTATCTTTCAAACGGCTAAATTTATCTGTCAAATTTTATTACTTAATTTTTTTTATAAAAGAAATTTATCCATGTGGCCGTAAGTGACACTCATAGAACTATCACATGAGTTTATATAAAAAAATATTTGGAGTACTATAGTTCCCACTGTAGCCCTTTAGAAATTCATGTAGGGAGTTTATATGATTTTTCACTTGTTAGAAATAAAATAAAAAATTTGAAAAATAAATTTAATTACTTAAATTTAACAATTCAAGTTGGAGCTACGGCTACCTCCTTTTCAAATTTATCAATCTAAAGTCTAAACTCTCCTTTTCAAATTTTCGTTAGTTTTACCTTATTTCAACATCTTGGGCAATTCGGATTATAACGGTTCGAGCCCATTACGGCCTTAACCGGTAATGTTGATAAGCAATTTTTTTTTTTTTTTTTCTTTGATTTGAATTTTCAACGACACAGATTTTTTGTGGTTTGCTTTTGAAATTGACTAATATTAGAAGCCACAATTTTTTGTGGTTTGGATTTGAAAAAACTTTTCAATCTGATATTGTTTTTCTTCAAATTGAGTTTGAGAAATTTTCTTAAACTCAGTCTATAAAAACGATATGTATTATTTAAACATATAAGATGTACATGTTTTTTTAATAACATGAACAAAGTTAAAATAAATAATATTAAAAACTCATGTGCATCTTACATGTTATTAAAAAAAAGAACACATGTTATTTTTATAGACTGGATTAAAGAAAGCTTTTTTAACCCAATTTGAGAGAAAACTTTGTCCCAATCAAATTGCCTCAGTTTCAAAAAAGTATGGTAAATGGTATGTCACGTGTAAATATCCAATAAGTGAAAATTAATGATACTTCCGTATATGTTCCGTCCATAAAATTAATGGAGACACTTGTCCCTAACATTATTTAAGAATTCTTTCATAAATTGACATAATAATTCATACATGATACAATAATTAAATGACAAATTTAATTTATTAATAACTAACTTATCAATCATATACACTTAATTATAGGTTGTCATGTAAGTTCTAAACATTTAACAAGAAGCTCCCTACTCTATTTGAAATTTAACTTTTGTCAACGGAACTCTCCAAATAACAAAGTAAAAGTTATTTAGTTTTTTAAGTTTATAAATTCGTTTTCTTTCTTTCTCTCGAAAAAATTAAAAATAATATTTAATTAAAATAGAGAAATATGTAGAGAGTTAGATGTTTGACTCATTTTGAAAGTAGCTTTTCATATGAGAAAAAGTTGATTTTCTCTTAAAATTTAACTTCTGTTTGAAGAGATCACTAAATAATGCTCTTTAATGCTAAAATTTTAGTAAAGCTGATTCTCTCTATTTTTTTCCGTTAGTACATATAGAAGGATAATATTGACCAAAAATTTTAATCTCAAAAAAATTTGGACAATTTTACCATTCTAAATGCACTAATCAAAGAAAATGAAAAGAATTTAAAATAAAGATGATCATTTTCTAAGATTGCTAAGTACTAATAAAGCTCTTATAAATATCAAAAGTCAAAAATTAAAAGCTATTTAATTTTTTAAGTTTAAATATTCATTTTCATTCGCTCATGTTTACCAAGAACAAATAAAGAATTACTTAAATGAAAGTACAAAGAAAGAATTAAATAAGAATAAAACATTAATTAAAATAAAGAAAAATATAGAGTGTAATTTCTTAAGAGTGGCTTTCAAATTTTTTTTTTTAAAAAAAACAAAATTATTTTCGAATTTAACTTGAGTCAACAAGGAGTGGACCGAGTGGTTCAAGTCTGTAAAAGAAATATATTGAGGGATAATTATATTTTTTTCTCATTTATAACGTCTAGTTAATTTTTTTTTTCCCCTTTTACATGCTTTCCATCATGAACTTTGAAACTTGACCATGAAGTATCATTTTATGCCCAAAACTTACTTTTATTCCGGCAGGCCGAAAATGCCAGGATACAAGCAGGGAGACGAAGAGGCCCCTTCTTCCTGTCGCTATAAGCCTATAATTTTTTAATTTTTTAATTTTTTAATTTTTTAATTTTTTAATTTTTGAATTTTTGAAAAGGATATAAGCCTATAATTATTGATGCGACTCTGCGAAGACTTCTCTTTGTGCTGCATCCCAGAAGAGAAGCCACCATGTCCTTCATTGTATGAGCTTTACTAGTTTACCTTGACCTTCAATGGTTCTTCTTTTTAAAAACTTTGCTTTCTCTGCTACTCCTTCCTCGTGCTACTTTTCCTGTCTGGGTTCGCTGTTACTGAAGTTGTTCTTGGCCTCCTCCTCCTCTTGGTTCATACGGTACGCAACAGCTGCTTAGTTCTTGTTACTGAAACTCAACTGGGTAGGCCATGGGTTTCTTCGTTAGTAGTAGCATATCTGCCATTTGAGCGGCTCGGTCAGATTATTTTCGCCCGTATTTTGCTCTATTATTCCTCTGCATAACAATCTGGCTCTGTTACTCCCCTTTTAGCTTGTTTTGTGCGAATATCGTTTGTTATTTCTCATTTTCATCTGGGTTTGCGTTTACTGTACTAGTTGGGTTTTGAGCCTTGCTTGTTGCCTTATGATCCAAGCTCGGACAGTTATGTGCTTGTCTGTTAGCTGTATAATATGATATTGTGAATGCATCATGCATGTTGATATTGGTATCACAATTTTGTTGCTCTTTCTATGTTCATTCTGTGACAACAGAAGGAGCCGCAATTCTCTGTGATTGATTAAAGTAAATCATGGGTTGTTGCGACTTTTGTTTTGGTAAAAGACCTCTCTTTTTCAGTCAATGTGGCAACTGAAGTGTGGAAATCATTTTACACGCAGCTTTAAAAAGCATTCGTGTAACCAAAGCTCAATTGGACGGGATGAGCTAAGTTTACAAAGATCAAAATAAATTTTTTTTTTAATATTTTTTCTTTTGGGTCTGCAACCAGGGCAGTTGGTTTCGTCTTTTTATTGTTTCTTGTTGTCTGAGTTACCTCTTGCTGTTTTTATTTAGTTTGATATTATAACTACTTTAAATATTCTACGTTGTTGGATTTGTTAAATTCTGTAACGAACACTCAGTTTAGACAATCAATTTATTTTTTATTTTTTATACCAATTTGCTGATTAAGGACACTGTATTATTAGATGGAGAACAATGGTGCTGAAATTGTGGAGCTTACATATTATTGTAAGATTAAGGTAAACATTCATTTCTTGCCACTTGATGCTTTATCTCAACTGGTGAAGGGGTCGGTTGGGTTAGGCGTAGGTTTCAACCCAACTCTAATCAATGAAGAAGTTAGTTATTTGATGTGGCCTTAGATCCAGAGGACCAGACTTCTTTCATTGACTGGACCAAAAACTAGAGCCTGTCTATGTTGAAATATAAGTCATTCACAATGTTCAGCTTTTCTTTAGCGACCATTTCCCAACCCTGTTGGAGGGCTCCGGGTTAGAGTTCACAGTATGACCCCTCTTAATGGAGTGGAGCGGTCGATCAAGAAGGCAGCTATAATGAGTGGGAGATTGTTTCAGCACCCTAATTCTCTTGTTGGCTTTGATATCATGAAATAAAATAGAGAAAAAGACCTTCAAGAGAGTAAAGAAAGAAAACCATTTCGCCTGGTCTTTTGTTCCTATCTGGGAGAGTGCAATTCCTTTAAAAGATTAGAGTCTTCATAACCGGGAGGTCTTCTTTGAGATCTCCATGAAGGAAAGCGTTCTTGATGTCTAACTCAAAAAGCCTTCATTCAAGGCCGCCACAAACTCTCTCCCTAACACACAGACCTGCGATTCTGCACCAACTGGTTTTGCTGGAATTTGACATCAGTTCATAGAGAATTGATCCTAAGCTGGATGCCATTTATAGAATGTATTAAAGTTTTGTGGATCATTATTTTGAACCATATGGGGATAAGGCTTGATGGTTCTCTCATTTTAATCTTTTAACTTGGTTTAATTCAAAATTTTCCTGTTATGGTACAACTTTAAGACTATATTGCATTGGATGCAGGTGCATCGTTTGATGTGTTTAGAGCTCAAGAAATTTATTGATAGAATCACAGAAATATTTTCATCCATCGAGTCTGCCCGACCAAGATGCAAAACAGGAATACAGGCATTATGCTCATTACAAGACACAATGGATAAAGCAAAAGCACTTATCCAGCTCTGCTCAGAGTCTAGTAAACTCTACCTGGTACACATTTTGTGCTAATATATAAAAATTAAATATAACCGGCATTTTTGTAAGAGAAATATCTGCATCCATACAATTTTTTGTTCATTAATGTGCAAGCTTTCATTTGTAATGAGTAGGACAAGTAAATGTCTCATACTCTCTGAATGCTGCTCTTACAATTAATACAGGCAATCAATTATAAATGGAGATTTCATTTCTAACTTTAAATTGCACTTTCACCCCCATAAACTACCACCGGTGTGCCACTTAACCCCCCCCTCCCCAAATATTAATTCAGTGCAATTCAAATACTATTTTGTAGTTTTGTTGTCAGTTTGACCATTCCATCCAAATCAGCAGTCAAGTTGGATGGAAAAGGATGTAAAATGGCTAAATTACACTTTTTATGTGAAAAAGTACATATATATTTATGTCGAGGAACCTCTCCAAGGCATGGCTCTTCAGACCCACCTATGTAGAATAAACATTGGTCCCGTGCACCGTACCCTTGAAAGTTTCCCTACACGGAATTGGTTAAATTGCTGGCTTTCCATCGGGGGTTGTGACCCCAAGGAATTGTTTACACCCATGAGGTGTTGAACCTTGAACCTTGAAGGGAGCAAACCCCAAGACCAAGGCCTCCACCACACGGGCTAACCCCTTGGGGTTAGAAAAAGTATATATATTCACAAAAAGAAAAAAAATCCATCAACCCTATTAGGTTTTGTGTTGGCAAATTCAGTGTCAAACCTAGGTTGGCTGTAAGCCTAAGTTATGTTGCTAAGTTGGTTATCGAGTTGAATCCAAGTTGTATTGAAAAATGAAGTTTAGAGACTGCTGGTTGAAGTCTGGTTGCAAGACGTTTGAACGCAGTCATAGTGCATCTCAAAGGATTGAGTTCCAAAGAGGCTCGATTGTAGAATTAGTTGAAGGACGGCCAATAAGGACTTCAAGTAGATTAAAGTTTAAGCTCCCAAGAAGTTCGGTTGCAAGATGGTCAAGGTTCAAATGAGGCTATTTACAAAGCCTTGCAAAGAAGCTTTCGAGAGCCTTGGTCATTAGTCTAATCGAAGACAGTTTGAGCGCCACTATTCCTAAAGAGCCACAAAGATGTCCGGTTGCACCTTAGGCGTACGAGGTTTGGATGTCGGGATCATTGAAGTGTATCCGAGACACTCGGTCGAAGCCTAGTCGCACAACGTTCGAATGCTGTCGCAGAGAAAAATGTGAAACCTTAGCACGTGTTTGAACGCGTCATTAATCCTTTCGAGCGACACGGCCTTACTGACTTTCACCTAAGCCTCGTGTTTTCTCAAGGCCTTTATAAGCATGTTTTTTGGAGAGAATTGAGGCCTTGTTTTGTTAGCTAAGAGAGACCTATAGCATCCTTATGCCTTCAATTATTCATCTCTTTTAGAGTTTTGTTAAACCACATACATGTTCTTAACCTTCAATCCACCGGAATTCCGCATTGCAGAGGAGACCAAGTAGAAGATTGGGTAGAGCTCTGGAATTATTGCGGTAGAAGACAAATGAGTCGCTTGCCTTGGTACAAATGAGGTTTTTACCGCAATGGTTTTTATAGTGGATTGGTTTCTCCGGAGTGGTTTTACCTTTAAAGAGTTCTTTAAAGGGTTTTCACTTGGTCACCAAAATTGTTGTTTTGATCTGTTTATTGCTTTGATTAATTTTGGTGATTGTTGTGCGGTTTTCTACATTTTTAAATTGATTTTTTGCTGGTTTTCAGCCCCCCCCCCCCTGGTGTTATTTGCGGGGTCTTTGGGAGAATTTTAACCCAATTCTCAAATACCCCTTTTGTCGATGTTCAAAATCAAAGATATTTTTTTCATATCTAAAAAATTTAAAATAAGCATATTTGTCAAAGATAATTTAGTATTTTGGACGGAGGGGGCATACTGATACCAAAACTTCAAAATAAGGTCTGAGTTGCACTAAGTTAAGGTTTATGGCAGCAAGTGAAACACAAGTGGTAGTTTGCGGGAGGAAAGTGAAAGTTACTCCATTTTGAAGTTGGTGATAATAATCTCAGGATAGTGTTGTAAAAGCCAACCTGAATGGAGGAAAACGTCATTACAGCTTCACACCATATAGAAATTGATTAATGTAGTTGAGATGCATCAATAATTTATGCATTTTCGTTATTTTTGCAATTCTAACAGTTTCTTGGATATTTCACTCTTTTTATACATTTTTTTTTGTGAATTGAACTTTTATTGAGCAATCATTTGATTATGATATATGGGGTTTCTTGGATCAACTGTTACATATAGTATTGTTGTATGTGATATGTCCATCACAGTATAATAACTTCTTGGTTCTTGCCTTCAGATACATTAGTTAGAGATAAATTATCTTAACCCCTGTGCTACATCTCTGATTGCTTTCCTTTTTCTTACCTTCATTGTTCTAAAGCACCCTAACATCAAAAGTCTGCAGTAAGCAACCAATTTAATACACTAATCTTTTATAAAAAGACTCTGTTTTTTAATTTGCCATGTTGGCTCATTGCAACTACTATTCTGCATCGTGTCTTAGTAAATGAACATGTTCTTAAATTTACATACACTAATCTTTTATAAAAAGACTCTGTTTTTTAATTTGCCATGTTGGCTCATTGCAACTACTATTCTGCATCGTGTCTTAGTAAATGAACATGTTCTTAAATTTACATTTACTTTGTTAACATAGTTATTGACTTTTCAATTTTACATTTATGCATTATTATCAATTTTTTAATGATTATTTCTCACAGCTTTTATTTGCATCATTCTTCATTTCTAATGTGTTCAGTATATTTTCAGGCAATTACAGCAGAGCGGATTGTTTTGAGATGTGAAAAAATACAAAACGCTTTGCAGTTATGTTTGAGTCAAATTCAAAGTACGGTACCAACATTGTTGGCTGCAAAGGTTTGCAATACTTCAAGCCATTAAATTTATATACACATATATGAGTAAGTGATACCCGCCACACCGGTGTGAGTGAACAGTACTCACACAGGTGATGTGGCAAGTACAATTAAAAAAAAGAAAGTAAAAAACAATAAATTTATGTACTCGTATCACCCGTTGTGAGTAATATTCACTCAGACTGGTGTGGTGTGTATCTCTACTCCACATATATATGCACTTTAGGTGAAGGTGTGTAATTCAAAGATTTTCAAAATTTACATGTTTATATTTCCATGACTTTGTAGCTTTTATGTTCTTTCTTCATGCCTTCTCTTGTTATCCAATATCCCTTGAAGTTTGACTCGTATTTCATGTATCCCTACTCCACATATATATGCACTTTAGATGGAGGTGTGTAATTCAAAGGTTTTCAAAATTTATGTGTTTATATTTCCATGACTTTGTAGCTTTTATGTCCTTTCTTCATGCCTTCTCTTGTTATGCAATATCCCTTGAAGTTTGACGCATATTTCATGTAGTTATTAACTTGTTCCTATTGTTAGTTCTATGTTGTTTTTTAATGCCTTCATGGTGGCCCAAAATTGTTGTCCTTGTTTTCATATCAAAAGCAATTTGTAAAATCAAATATTCTAGGGAGTTCAGTAGGTCAAGAATAGTGGATTCCATGTTGGGTGGTCTTGGGCCTCTCTCAACCCCAAAAGCTAGTTCAAGAGGTGAAGTTTTCCCTCACACTTATAAAGTGACCACTAGCCCCTTCCATAACCGATGTGAGATAACCCCAACAATCTTCCCCTCACATATCAAACCTTGGGTCAGAGCAGTGACAACCTGTTTGTCCTGTGGACTGTTGAGCTGAGACTTGTTGGTAAACCTGGGCTTTGATACCAATGTTGGGTGGTCTTGGGTCTCTCTCAACCCCAAAAGGTAACTCAAGAGGTGAGGTTTTTCCTAACACTTATAAAGTGACCACGACCACCAGCCCCTTCCACTACCGATGTGGGATAACCCCAACATGCCAAGTTCCCATTGTGAAGATTATAATGCAGTAGGACATTCATGATGGTAATGGTGCATGATGAAAATATCTAGGCAAAGAAGAAACCTATTTGGCAATCATTCCATGCCTTAGCAGTAGTACCTCTCCAAATCACCTTTTTTCCAGGAATTAGCAATTAAAATACTTGAGTTGGTTAAACTATATACCTTGGAAGGCGTCAAGAGAATGTCCCTAAATATGCAACTGATGGATTCGACCCAAATATTGTGAAAGCAGTGCAGAAAGAGTTGCAATTTCCTTTATGTCTGCTTGTTTTCTTCTACTTCTTCCTTCTTTCTTTCTTTTTTTGTTTATTTTTTTTTTTTTTGGTTCTAATTTCAATGAAATTGGTCGTGTTTTGGACAACCTTGTTTTTATAGTGCACATTCTGTTATTTTTTCTGGTTGACACTCTTTTTAATCCCTTTACGTAACTAAATATTGAAATTGAACATTCTCTGCAGATATCTGGCATTATTCATGATCTTAGGAGTGCAAAGTTTCCCCTTGAATCTGCTGAAGAAGAGGCTGGGAAGGTTGTACTGGCACTACTTCGGCAAGATATTTCTGAGTCAAGGTCTGTGTTAGAACTTGAGGCTATTCAACTTGCAGCTTTGAAGCTGAAAATTACATCCCCTGCTGCTGTTTTGCTGGAGAAAAGATCTATTAGAAGGTTACTTGACACTGTCTCTGGCAAGGACCCTATAAAGGAGAAAATCTTGAAGTTCCTCTTTTATCTTTTGAGCAAGTATGGGGAAATAATTGGACAAGGCTGGAATGTTAGCACCGTTGTGCAGCATGATAAGTCATCCTATCAATCGATTGAGCCTGAACAACATGCTGAAAATGCATTAGATGAGACTCGAGCCAATGACTCTGGTGCACCTGAACTTCCTGCGGAATTCAAATGCCCCATCTCTATGAGACTGATGTATGATCCAGTAATTATCGCTTCTGGGAAGACATTTGAACGATTTTGGATAGAGAAGTGGTTTAATGAGGGTAACAAGACATGCCCAGTAACTCATATGAAGCTGGACAATTTGTACCTGACTCCGAACTCTGCAATGAAGGGCCTCATATCAAAATGGTCTTCCGAGCTGGGACTTACTATTCCTGACCCTTGTTTAGAAGCACACTTTGCTTCTCTTTCCTCTCTGAAATCTCAGTCTTCCAATTCCATTGCCAGCTTCGGTAGTTCTATGAATCAATTGTGCCTTCAAATTAGCAGTGTGTCACTGTGCTCTTCAGTAACCAATTATGGTTCAGAAATGTCTGATGACAAGAGTGATGAAAGCTTCGGTCATAGGCCCAGTCAGATGAATGCAGAGTCTCAAGGATTTCACCATTCTGCAGATTGTTATGACAACATGTTAGCCTCTCTTTCCAGACTTTCTTCACTTTCTTGGGGATCCCAGTGCAAGACAGTGGGGGATGTGAAAGACCAACTGCAAGACAATAATCAAGCATGTCGCAATGCAATTTCCATTAGTTGCATCAAACCATTGATTAAATTTTTGAAGGATGCACAGGAATCAAGTGATGTAAAAGCTCAGAGGGATGGAGCAGAGGTGCTGTTGGCAATTTTGAATGAAAACAGGTGATAATTTTTTTTGGATGGATATTTTTTCCCCCCACAGAAGGTTCTTGAGTCATGAGATTTAATCGTTTTGCTTAGAATGAGAAAATTTGTAAACAAAATATAAAGTGGATGGAAGAGTATAATGCATGCTAGTACACAAATCATATGAAGGTTATAATAGATGCTAGTACACAAATCATACAAACATATAATTTCACATCAACCAAAAGAACTGTGATAATTAGATAGAGATGATAAAAGTAACTCATTAAGAACAATATTCACTGAGAACTTACACAGGATTTAATGCATGTTTGGTGTCTTTAAAAATCATTTAGCTTTGTAAAAAGAGAAACTGTAGATGGATTTACCTAACATTTGTAGAAGTACTAACAAATTGGAACTATATACAATTAATTCTTATTTTTTACGTAAAATTATAGTTATTAATATATGAGCAAAAGTATTGTGATTCAGCACAGGAATAGAAACTAAGATTATGAGTAGAAGGGAAAATCTTAAAAAAGAAAAAAAAAATCTTCTTGCAGCTTTGATGAATAAGCTATAATTTGACTGACTGTTCTCCCTTTGTCTTCTTCCTCCTCTGCTTCCCACTTGCTCTTCTCTTTCTTCTCCATCTTTCCCGTCTCTTCTTCTCCCTTATAATTTATTCTTGGTTTCTATTGTTCTGCTGCATCATATTGTTTACCATATTCTGGTGCCAGAGAAATCACAAGATCCTATGCTAATGAACCCTCTGCTGTTTCATGCAGAAGTGAAATACCATCCTTTGATGAAGATGGGATTTATGTGTTGGCATCATATCTGGATTCTGATATTACTGGAGAAGCCCTTGCTATCATGGAAGTTTTGTCTTACCAACCCAATTACAAGTCTATGATGGTGGCATCTGGTGTTCTTCCCTCCATTCTAAAAGTCCTCAATACCCAGTTCAGGGCACTTCATAGAACTGCCATGAAGATACTTTATAATTTGTCTCACAATGGTGATATTGGATACCATATTGTATATTTGGACTGCATTCCAAAGCTGGTTCCATTTTTGGGTGATCACAAACTCGCACAGTTTTGCATTAAGATCATCAAAAACTTATGCGCTACTCAGGAGGTCAGGATTGCAGTTGCTGAAACCAGTTCATGTATCAGTGCCATTGGCACACTTCTCGAATCTGGAAGAGAGGAGGAACAAGTGCATGCAGCAGATGTTCTTCTTTCTCTATGTCAAGAGGGTGCTGAGTGTTGTCGACTGGTCATGATAGAGACCATCATCCAATCTCTAGTCTTTTTATCTCTCAACGGGAATTCCAGAGTGAAAGGGACTACTTCTGAATTGCTCCAGATCTTGGAACGTATCAAAGATGATAGTTCAGAATGTTCAACTCCCAAAGCTTGTTTGGGCCTAGACATGTCAAGTGAGGCTGTCAACCACCATAAAGAAAAAAAATCATCTTTTAAGCCATTTTGGTTCCTTGGAAAGAAGATATCATCACATTCTATACCCAGTTATTAGCATTATCTTCACCCTTGATAGCTTAAAAAATTTTCTGCTCTCGGAAGAAAAAACTTGTGCAGAAAGTTTGTTGGGAAGTTAGGAACTGGATTGTGAGTAGAGGGCAATTTCCATCTACCAGTGACAGTATTGCTTTGTGCTCTAATTGGGGTATATCTCTCAATATTTTGTGTTGAGGATCTGTGAAGTTGCTGTGGTGCTGTCTGGTTTTTGTGGTGAGATTGGAAGAGTTTTGGATTTGTGTTCCTGCTTGGCTGCTGGAGTGTGTAGTTTCTTTGGTTGGTTGTTATAAAATTTTCCTTCATCCAAAAAAAGGAAAAAGAAAAAGAAAGAGGGTTGAGGTTGGATTCAATTGAATTGTTGTACTTAGATATAGGAATGTAGAATCATGCTGTCCTTTGTAGCGAGCAGCATGTTTTTGACCCACTATTCTAATTTGTTGGTTTTTTTTATTTCCTTGTAAAGTGTTGTAAAAGGTTGCCTTGGCCCTTTTGTTATATAAAATTTACATTTGTAAGCTCGAATGAGCAATGCACGTGTGTATTGTTTGTCTTTTTTGTTCTCGCAGTAATCCATGCATCCTCAACCTTCTTCTGCACTTCCATATTTTGTTGATCAACTTCTATTTGAGGAATATCGAAATTTTTTATACTGATTTATTTACAACAACCCTTTTTGATGTTACAACGCGCTGGAGTAGCTCAGTTGGTTAGAGCGTGTGGCTGTTAACCACAAGGTTGAAGGTTCAAGCCTTCCTCTAGCGTGTTTCATCTTAAATTTTTTTTTCCTAATCATTTGAAGGTGTTTTTGAATACATCAAACTTGGGTAAGATTTTTATGCATTTATTGAACATCAATCAATTTGAGCATTAAGATTTAATTTATTATCAAATCACTTACTCGGTAAAACTTTTTTTATTTTTTTAAATTACAGAATATCATGTCGCAACCAAAATGACACGGTGATCAAATGGTAGCTTAATTGGTTGATAACTATGCCTCATTAAACAGAGGTCACTAATTCGAATCAGTCTCCCCCTCTCCTTGTGTGGACATGTATAATGTGGAATGAGTGGTTGCGCTTATCGGTGTCATAATACTATTGGATAAGACATGACATTTTGGCATTCCATTAAAAAAAATTGTAGTAACAAATGAAGCGACTTGATAAAGAATTAAACAAGTTGATTTGACTAGAATAGTGGCTCCGTTCGATAATATTTTTTGTCTAAACTTTTTGTGCTTTCTATAACCATTTGTCCATGAACCAAAGTCAAGATTAATTGTGATCCAAACCCTAGCCTCATTTTAGTGTTATCTAAAAGGAAAGAATGATGGTTTCTTCCTTCCTTCTTCTCTCCCTCCTTTTTCCTTGCTTTTGTTTTAGATTTTGTTAGATTCTGCGCCTAGCCTCCTCCACCACTTTGGCCGTCTACTCCACCTTGCCATTCGTTTTCCTCCCTCATCTTTTCGGCTTTATCGGTTTCTGCAATGGTTTTTAGATCGGCTTTTTTCAAAGCAGATCTACATTTTTGTCGTCAGTCCAAGTCCTATACGTGTCATTACACCTTTCCCGGCGCCAATGAATCTTGTAGACAACAGATATCTTCCCTCTGGGTCGGCACGCGATGGTTATAATTCGAACGTGTCAGAGCGTGGATCATGTGAATCTCACGCACTTTTGTGTGAGTCTGTTGCTATTATTTGTGGTTTTTTGTTTGTTGATTGTTTATGTTGTTTTAGCTTTTGAGTTGAGGACTAATAATGTTTTGTGTGAGGGCTTATCTCTCATGGCAGGTTAAATAAAAACTTTTGTTGTAGGGATATGATCTACTTATATCTTAAATCTAGTTTGCTATGAGCAAATTTATGCCATAAATGAGTTTTGTACATGAGTGAGATCAGAGGTCATAGATATGATTTGATTGTTAAATTTTTCAATGCGTACTTTTGACCACATAGCTTTTGCTTATATTTTTAAGAGCTTTATGCTCAGAATTTTTTATGAAATGAAAAGAGATTTACTTGTTAAAAAAACAACTCAAAAAAAAAAAATAAAAAAAAAAAATTAGTGAAGAACTTAAAATATAATAAACTCACAAAATACTCAATACTCCTTTCACTTTTATATCAAATCAAATTATTTTTCAAAAAAACAAGAAAAAAAAAATCCTTAAAAAAAAAAAAAAAAAAAAATTTTTTCCTAAATTCTTCCATCACGCGTGAGTGTGCTCATTAAGGTACTAGCCCTGGCAACACAAGATCATCAGGATTTGAAAATAGAAAACATTTTGACAGCGCTATTGTCTATTGATTGCATTTACGAATAAAAAATACTCGCCGGGCTGTTTCAACAATTCTACTAAGAAGAAGCCCTAGCTCTCGCCCTCCACACTCCCTCCTACACTCAGCTCTCAAATCTTGGCCGTCCGTCCATTACTTGCCGGCTATCCATGGTTGTCGCTGCAGGTAAAGCTCTAGTCTTGGCTCCTTTCGCATCTCTTTCTTGTCCTCTGTTTCTTTCGTCTCTACAAGCTCGATGCTGGGTGTGATTGGTTCTCGGGAAAGTGAAGGGAAACTGCTGCAAAATGGGTTTCTTTTCTAGGGCAATTTTTACGCAATTTTCTATAATTTGTTTTTTCTATAATTTCTTGTCCCCAGGCATTTGGACTTGCAAGTTGTAATTATCACATGTCAGCTGTTAAGTCTCTGTGGGTGTAGTACATTTGTTGGTGTTGAAACTTTGCTTTTGATAGTTGAAATTTTTTCTCTGCGAAACATGAACTTGAGGCAGTTAGTTTGTAGGCAAACAATCAATAATCTATCAAGAGTCAATGGAAAATTACCATCTCCATACCATCACTGTATTTACAGGGATGTTGCCACCATTACAGACCCAATATCTCCTCCATTTCACTCACCAAACATTCATGGCAATAAACCTCTCCAAAACCCTAATTGCCCAAAACCCGATCCTTGCTTCAGTAGATACATCCACTGTACCAGTGGAACTAAAATGAGCAACTCGGTTGGTGAACCCAAACTCAATTCTAAGGAATCCGAGGAGGATGGGACCATGAATGAGTTCTTGTCCCGGTTCGTCTGGATAATGCGTGGGAAGCTCTCTCAAGTTTATCCAGACTATGATAAGCAGACAATTGATGGAATGCTTTTGATCATTGTTGGGAAAGTTGCATCCGAGATGGAAAAGGATGCTCTTGAGCAGATGCTCGGTGCTGCAGTGGCCACTCCTTCACAGGATTTTAGCGAGGATTTGTGGAAAACAGTTTGGGAAGTGAGTAATAAGGTTTTGGATGATATGAAAAAGGAGAAGCAAAAGGAAAAGATGAAGGGGTTCTTGCAATCTGAAGAAGTCAAGGAAATGTGCAGGTTTGCTGGTGAAATTGGCATTTGTGGGGATATGCTGAGAGAGCTTAGATTCAAATGGGCTCGTGAAAAAATGGAGGAACATGAGTTTTACGACGGTTTAGTGCGCATGAAAGAAGAAGTGCGAGCCCAAGAAAAAGAGGAGGAAGCAGGGGGAAAGCAAGCTGAAACGATGGATAATGAGGCTTTTGTGGCTGAGGAGAAGCCTAATGTTGTTACTCTTCCTAAGAGACAAGGGAAGATAAGGTACAAGATTTATGGTCTTGACCTCTCTGATCCGAAGTGGGCTGAGGTGGCTGATAAAATTTATGAGAGAGGAGAGCTCATTTGGCCTCAGGAACCAAAGCCAATATCTGGGAAATGCAAATTGGTAACTGATAGAATTCTTTCATTGAATGAGGAGGATGACCCATCTCCCGTGTTGGCTGAGTGGGTAGAACTTCTTCAACCAAGCAGGATTGACTGGATCACATTGCTGGACAGATTGAAAGAGCAGAATATTCGTTTATATTTTAAGGTACACCATATTATTTTCCTTCGAAGCTTATTGTTTCACCATTGGCAATATCAGTTTCTAAATAATTTTTTTTGGTTTTTCCATGCTGGAATTTAAATGGTGTAAAGAAAATAATAATTCTTGTGGTATCTTTCAAAGCTTATAAAACACACATCTATATTAATCTTTCAAATAACTCTCATGATGTCGATGTTAAATATATATTTTTTTTGTTAAATAGTTAAAATATTGACTGTATATCCATAATTTGGTGAACTCTGTTTACTGAAGCTTGCTTATTAACTTCCATCATCAGTAGCTTCTAGTCAACGTGATTGTTTCCCTTCTCTTCCACTCAAACATATGACACACACAATCAACACTAGTCTCATCGTGCTTGTGTTTGAGGGATTGACTCCAATGGCATTGCAGTGTGGAGAAAAAGGCACTTGGATGACTATACAGTATGGATGTTATGTCTTGTGAGGTTCTTTGTATCACTGTGAGTGGGAAGATGGTTTCTAAGATATATATTTCTGTTTCTAAGTTTTATTTGTTGAGTTTATAACGTACAAACTTCTTCCAGATGAATGAGACTTGAAATGTTGGCTTGGACAATTCTTCATACTCTGTTTTCTGAGAGGGTTGTATTATGTGCTCCTGTTTATATTTTGTTATATTTTGTGTGTTTGCGGTTTCTTTTGCTTATGTTAAAATGCCTAGAGCCCAGTGAGTCTTTTGTCGTTGCTTCACAAAAATAAATGTACTTTCCATGGGCATTTTGGTTCTTGAAAAAAGGGGAAATGTACAGATAAATGTTAAGAGAGTTATGTACTTGAAGCAATTGGTTGTTAATCAAGCTGCTTCTCATAGAATTAGCAAATAATTTGTCCAGAATAATTGGATCGTTTGTTTGGTGTCATCTTTTTGATTCCGGTGTGGAATGTGGAGGAAGTGAGCTTTTTAGCCGATACTTTGGGGTGTGGGATTGCCTCTTTGCCAGTAAAGTATCTTGGTCTTCCTTTGGGGGCCTCTTATAAGGCTAAGCATATTTGGAATGATATTATAGAGAAAATAGATTACCGGTTGGCCAGCTGGAAAAGGAGGTACTTATCTAAAGGGGGAGGGTTACTCTCATCAAGAGTACTCTGGCTAATTTACTTACATATTATTTGTCTCTTTTCCCCATCCCGATGAGTGTTGCTAAACACATCGAGAAGTTACGACGCAATTTTTATGGGGAGGTTTGGGTGATGAGTTCAAGTTTCACTTGGTGAAGTGGGAGACAGTTTGCACTCCATTTAAGGAGGGAGGGTTGGGCATAAGAAATTTATTGGTGTTCAACCGAGCTCTTTTAGGGAAATGGTTGTGGCGATACGGGATTGAGAGAGATGTTTGGTGGAGAGTGATGGTGGATTTTAAATATGAGAGCTTATGGGGTGGATGGTGCTCTCTTGAGCCTGGAGGAGCTTTTGGGGTAGGTTTGTGGAAGAATATTGGGAAAGGGTGGGAGACTTTCAAAGGCTTTACTAGATTGGTGGTAGGGGATGGGACTAGGATAAGCTTTTGGCATGATTTGTGGTGTAGAGATACGGTGCTCAAGGTAGCATTTCCAGGTTTATTTGGTATTGCTTGTGTGAAGGATGCCTCTGTAGCGAATAATAGGGAGGTATTGGGGGGCCCAATTCAGTGGAATATGAGTTTCACTAGAGAGGTACATGATTGGGAGTTGGATTTATTTGCATCCTTTTTTCAGGTGTTGCATTCAGTTAGAGAGAGGTGAGGGGGTGAAGATAGGAGTTTTCTTTGGAAAAGTGTGTGGCGGACGTAGGCTCCTCTGAGAGCGGCCTTTTTTGTTTGGTCGGTGGGACTGGACAAAATTCTGACCTTAGATAATCTTAAAAGAGGCAAGTGGTTGTTATAAACAAATGTTGCATGTGCAAGAGTAGCGAGGAGACAGTGGATCATCTCCTTTTGCATTGTGAAGTTGTCTCTACTTTGTGGGATGCCATGTTTAGTCGCTTTGGGTTGGCCTGGGTGATGCCTAGACGGGTTGTTGATTTGCTAGCCTGCTGGTGGTCTTCGGGGAGGTGGAGTGTTGCGGTTTGGAAAATGCTGCCTACTTGTCGATTTTGATGCTTATGGCAGGAAAGGAAAAATAGGTGCTTTGAGGATTTGGAGGTATTTTGAGGACATTCTTTCCTTGTTTTTTCGTACTTTGTATCTTTGGACAGTAGCACATTTGTCCTCGGTGTCAATTAGTTATGACGATTTCCTTGCTCGTTTTTTCCTTTTTAGTTAGGTGATCCTTTTGTATACTCCCTGTGTATTTAGGAGCGCCTTATGCTTTTAATAAAACTGGTTATTACTTATCAAAAAAAAAAATTATTAGCAGGAGAGAACAATTGCTAATCTTACCTCAGCCAAATGCTTTTATTTATCTTGGGCTTTTTTTCTTTTTTCTTTTTTTAATGCATATATGTGACTTCTGTCCATTTTTCCTTAAGACTTTTGGTTCAGCAGACAACCATCATTTAACGTTGGATGTAAGCTTGTGGATGCTAGTTGTAAAAGTCTAGTAACATTCATTTGCACCTGGATATCTTTCTAATTGTTGAGTTACAGTTATGCTGGCTGCTATTCAGTTTGCTGAATTCATTTGGTTGATTTCAAATGATTTGTTTTGTAGGTAACAGAACTTGTACTGGCTGAAGAGTCTTTCCAAACGAACATCCGTGACTACTCGAAGCTTATTGATGCCCATGCCAAAGAGAACCGTTTAGAAGATGCCGAGAGAATTCTTAAGAAGATGAATGAAAATGGTATAGTGCCTGATATGTTAACTGCCACAGTTTTGGTTCACATGTACAGCAAGGCAGGCAATATTGACCGTGCAAAACAGGCGTTTGAAAGTTTGAGGAGCCAGGGTTTCCAACCAGACATAAAGGTTTACAACTCGATGATCATGGCGTATGTAAATGCTGGCCAACCCCAGTTGGGTGAGTCACTGGTGAGAGAGATGGAGGCAAGAGACCTCAATCCCACACATGAAATTTACATGGCATTGCTTCGTTCATATGCTCGGCGTGGGGATGTAACCCCAGCTGGACGAATTGCAACCACTATGCAATTTGCAGGTTTCCAGCCAAGTTTGGAGTCGTGTACATTGCTTGTCGAGGCATATGGGCGATTTGGCAACCCTGATCAGGCAAGGAGCAACTTTGACTACATGATAAGAGTTGGTCACAGACCTGATGACAGGTGCACTGCTATCATGATTGCAGCTTACAAGGAGAAGAATTTATTGGATAAAGCCCTAAATCTTTTGTTGCAGCTTGAGAAGGACGGCTTCGAGCCTGGAGTTGCTACTTATGCTGTTCTTGTGGATTGGTTAGGTAAGTTGCAGCTGGTTAGTGAGGTTGAGCAGGTATTGAGCAAGATTGCTGAGCTGGGTGAGGCCCCTCCTCTTACGGTTCATGTTACCCTTTGCGAAATGTATTCGAAGGCTGGAGTAGAGAAAAAGGCGCTTCAAGCTCTGGGTGTTCTGGAGTCTAAGAAAGACCAACTGCAATCGGATGAGTTTGACAGGATTATAAGAGGGCTTATAGCTGGTGGGTTTGTGCAGGATGCTAGAAGAGTCCATGGGCTGATGGAGGCCCAGGGTTTTTCTGCGGAAGATTCACTTAAGTTGGTCCTGACGGCATCTCAAGCATCTCACGGTTTATTCCGCAGGACACCTACAATGAGATAGTTTGTTGGCATTTTGGGACTGCTTCTCACTTCTTTGGTTGCATCAGATCAACAATGAGATTGTCCTGTAGTCCGATATAGGAGAGTCCATACCACACTGCATTGCCAGCAGATGTAATCCATAATGGGTTTGAGTTTAATCTCTCAAACAACTCATCGTCTCAGCATATTTCAGTTATTAGTTTTGCCATGTTTCCAGTGCCCAAACGGCGTTATGCATTTTTGTTTTCTATCCCCTTGTTTTTTTGGACTATAATACAATAATATATTGTATCAGTTGACAGAGGTAGGCGTTTTCTTCTGTTTTTCATTTCGTAACGCTTTTTAGGATAGCATTTTGCTTTTTAGCAAAAAAGTAGAAGCATTTACAAACAATTCAAAACCTAAAACACTTAAAATTACTTTTACGTTTATCTCACGTCACGATTTGAAAGCAAAAGACACCCTCTAAAAAGTTGACGAACAAACCCGACATCTTGATTCATACGACCTGGTTGACATTGTTTGACATCTACAAATCGTATCGGCCTATTTGTTAATGTTTATATTTTTTGGGTAGAAAGGAAAAAGAGAGGGTAGCAAGCAAGCCCTAGACTCCGGAAATTTTTCATTTTTTAGGGTTACATTGCATGTTAGCTGTACAGTTTAAAATCAATTCGTCACAGCATCTAATTTTGCAGTAGTATCAGTGCATCACTATGCTGTCAAACATACAATTTCCTTGGATTCTAATAGTAGTCTCCTCTAATGAACTCGTTCAGTTGCTTCAGTTCTCCACTTTGCTGCTCCACTACTGCTCTTACAACGTCTACAATGGAGATCATGCCAACTATCCTCCCATCTATGACTGGAACATGCCGTATTCGATTTTCTGCAAACATCAAGAACTCCCATTAATTTCCTTTTCAAGTTTTTCCATATTCGATTTTCTGCATCACTATCACCTGTCATAAGCTGCATTGCTTGAAGAATGTTGGTATCAGATGACACCGTTATTAGTTTGTCCTGTTGAAGGTAAACATTTGAGGCAGGTTTAAAAAGAATACTAGCTGATTCTAGTGTTCCGTGGAGATTAAATACCAAAAGGAGAGCGTGAAATAACCTTATCAGTCATAATTTCTCCTACTCTTGTGTATATGGGTGATCTTCCCTGTGCGATTATTTTCCTTGTGTAGTCTGCTTGCTCATTCGTTCCACACCATGAGCAATAATCAGATCGAGTAAAACAACTTCAGGCGTTGAGTCAGGAGAAAGTCTCAAGTTTGTAATGTATTTGGTCTTGGATTTCAATATATATGTAAATGGCTTGTGCGTTGATATTGTTAATCCAAATTTGAGTGCTTGTGGAGACCTCATTTTCTGAATTAGAATCTCCTAAAATTTGCTGTTCAAATTGCACGTAATTCAAGCAACTTCAATAGAGAGGATATGTGCATGCGTAGGGACGGAGCTAGCTTTCAATTTGGGGAGGGACCAATTAGCAAAAAATACCTTATTTTTTTTTAACCTTAAATATATATTTTTGCCTTATTATTATTTTTTTCTTGTAATTTAGGGGGACAAAGGCCACTATCAGTCCACCCCTAAGTCCGTCGCTGTGCATGTGGGACTTGCCTGTTCAAATTAGTAGCTTGGGGACCAAGGCTCACTTGCCCTTTCTATGAGGTTGCCGGAATTACGTGCTGCTCAAATTGTACACAATTCAAGCAACTCCCATAGAGAGGACATGAGCAGCCTCTCCAGGGCAGCGAATTGCATACAATTTGGACGATGAATTTCAGAAAATTTGGACTTTTCTTTTCTCATGTGCCTGTGGACAAATATAAAATAATTTTACCTCTCTCCGTGATGATTCCTGCAGGGTGTTCGTCTCCTGGCTTTAGTACCACCAATGAGCCAATATTATTTTCAGCCATCTGTGACATCCGAGGAGTATTTGTACAAATACAATGCATGTAAAGTCAAATGTGGAAGCAAGTATTCACACTACAGAAATGTTACTGAGACAGACATGTTTTACTGCATCAATGACGGCATCATCAGAGCGACACCATAGCCAGGAACCAGTCTTTTCTCCTCCCTTTGTCATGAGCACCTCTGCCACCGAAACATTCTCCAACCCTCTGAGCTGCACGGGTCGAGATCTAGAGGAGTTGACGCGTCCGAGAAGTGAATATATCTTTACAGCTTTACTCGATTCGCCCCCATGAAAGTGTTGCAAAGTTGCAGCCTTGAGTGTTTCCTGGCACGATCGCACTGCTCTGACAAGTCCTTGCATTTTTCACTCTGTTTTCACTGAAAATGGTGTTAATTTGTTGCCAATATTTTATATCTATTGAGATTGTCCCCATTACCCTCCTGCATTAGAATACTGGTTTTGCTTGGCTGATAGAATTAGATGACATAGAAGAAGGATATGGAACATCAAGTACTTCTATTGTTATTACTATCTCAAAGGGTTGTTGGATTGGGAGGAATTAAAACTGATGGATTGTGATGGATATGATGATCATGTTGTGACGATATGATAGCGTGTACCCTTGTCCCATGAGATCGATACTCTCATGGGAGAAATCGCCATTAACGAGCGTACAGTGATATCAGAGCCAAGTTTTAATTCAACAAGATCTTTCGAAGAATTGTAAATGCAATACAAGGTGAGATGCTAACATACCTTGGCTGCAGAGAAGGAAAGATGGGGGAACCAGTTGGAAGCTGTCCTAATATGTTGGGCAAAGGTAAAGGTATATGTAACTCATCCATTTATGGCATTTCAAAGAAATGACACAAGAATATCTTGCGCTAATCTCTTCTTGTGAAAACCCCTTTTTTGTTAGTTCTTTTCTTGAAAGAGTGTGTTAAGGAAGGGGGGAGTTTTAGTTTACTTTATTTTCTCTTTAGATGTTTAACCTCTCTCTCACGTTGCTTCTAAAGGTTTACATAGTGTGGAAAGCTTGCTTCCCATGTTTGCTTTTCTTTTTTCTTTTTCTTTTTGTCATGTTTGCCTGATTTCTTCGAGACCTTCATATTTTGAGTTGGGCTCTCGGGACATGGGGCTAGGCTTGTGAATCAAACTTGGTTCATTTTATATGTATCGGTTGTGCTGAAATCGATAGTCATTTGGGTTTCACCTAAAATTTGACATGAACAGGGTGAATAATTTTTATTTTTATTTTTTAAGTATAACAGGTAGAAAAGGAAGGCATGGGCTAGTAATAATATAGAGAATTAGCTTAGAATTGTTTGGTTAATATAACGAGATCGGCTGTTTGAGTCTTCACTCAACCGATACACGGTTGTTGTAGATAGAGTCGCATATTCATAATTTACTTGAGAATGGCGAAAAATGAAATGAATCTGCCTTGAAGAGATTCAACATCATCAAAAAAGAATATATTATATACATTCGCATAGTTTACGTTGGCTCCCCTCCGGTGCATGTGTATCTCACTTGTGTGCTTGTTGCCTCTTATTTTAGTTTCATATAATAGTTTCTCAACTCTCCTCTTTCTAGACGATACCCCATTTTGCCTAGGAAGATTGTTTTAAGATTCAAATCTAATGTTCCTTAAGCATGATTTGCAGGGCACCTTTTTCCCTGAACATTGAAGTGACCAATTGATCTCAGTGCAATCTTTTCTGTTATGGCAATCAAGTTTTTTTGCCATCACAATAAGAGTTTCTTAGAGTCCAGATAACCCATCCTCTAAACGGTCTCAAAGCCCGTCATTTTTTGGCAACCCCTTTCTTGGCCTTTGGCCCATTCTTTCTTTTTCCTTTTCTTTTTTTATAGTGTATTGTAAGGCATTGTTCTGACTGTATATTTGTTCATTTTATGATTAATAAAATAGAAAAAAAGAACATATATGATGGGCCTCATCTTCTCAGGGTCAAATGGTGCTTTGAGTTCCTCTATGGCATATCATATCACCTTAAAAACATCAGAGTGTTGCTTCGATTCTCATTAATTGAACCAACAAAAGGAAAATGGGTGGCGGTGGTCAAGAATTGGTTTCATATATATAAGACAAGGTGGGAATTTTGGATGACCGAGGCTGTGGCAAACCACAAAAATGGTCGGCGTTTTCTATAATATCTATCAGCTCCTCCACAGTCCACACCACCTCTCTCTCTCTCTCTCTCAGCTTTAGTTTTGTCCGAGGGAGACACTGTTATCCCCTGGCCTCAAGAAAAATATTCCCCACCTTCCCTTGTCTCGAAAGGCTTTTTTTTTGGGGAGTTTCTCAGGAGCATTTCGTCATTTGCCAAGCACTTTGCTCAGAACCTGTACATGAATCTCTCTCTCTGGATGGGCGTTTCTAGCTTCCTCCAAGTGATTTAGTTTGAAAGCTTGTGGGTTCAACGAAGATTTTTATGTGAAAATTAATATGATTATATGAAAATATAATAAATATTTGATGATTTTCCATGCGAGCCGAACTCTATAAATGTTTTCCGAATCATTTTCAGGTTTGTAAACAACCAACTGAAAATAGTCAATGTTTTTAGGCCAAAACAAAACAGGCCTAGAATGCAATTTCAGAAATAACATTCCCTCCATTCCAAGTGATCAAGTTACATGTTTGGAGGACAGTGACATAGATCTACCTTTCTACAGCTAAATATTCCAATAACACAGAGTATTGCCTGCATTGAAGGGTAAAGAACTTAAAGTTCTTCCTTCAGAAACAATATTTACAATTAACTTCAGGGAAGACTAGCATGATAATAGGCCACAGTGGAAAAAATAAGAAAGAAGAAGAGGGAACTCATTCACAAGCCGGTTTAGTATCAAAGCTGCTCAAGCAGATTGCAAAGGCTTGGAAGGCAGAGAGAGGATAGCGGTAATCCATGGTAAAAATGTCTTTCCCAATTTTACCAAATTGTAGAATTACTTTATCTTGTTCTGCAGCTGAAACATATTGGTAAGGCTCTGCAGCTGCCACCAGCAGGAAATTCTTCACGGAGGCCACTGTAACACGTCCTTTGAAATTTAGGCACCAACACTGCAGCCGCTCATGCCATCTGGGAGCTTCGTTTTTCAAAACCAGAGGATCACTTGTGTTCGGGATCAATTCTGTTAGAATATAGATTAACATTATATCATAGCAAATGTCCTGAATTCGAATCTTGGAGCTTAACTCAACAAGTGTTTTTTCTTTTCTTTTCTTTTTTCCTTTTGAAATTGACAAGGAAGAGCATTGCTCACCATGGAAATTTGTGAACTCCATTGGAGTAGGGGCAGTGCCCTCTTCCTGAATTGCAGAGATGGGGATTGAGTGCATGGCGCATTGCATTCTCCTTGGACCTCTGGCGCGGAAAACGTTGAGCTCGTAAGATATGGTGGCCACACTGTTGTTGCAAACAGATATCCTTGGAGATGACTGTTTTGGGTGGATTCTTCTATGCGACTTGCAATTAGATTGGATTGATGTGTCCTGTAGAGGCTGACTGTCATAAACGGTAAACTTGGTTCCCAAGAAATTAGACCTGTTCAACATTGGCTGATCAATTTGCAGCACAGCAAATTAAGGTAAGGATGTCCAACTGATCAACTCAGGTAAAGCCTACCTCAGCTTTCCAACACAAGTATTGCTTGCTCGAGAGAAATCATCTGCGACCAAGGATATTACAAAATCTGTACTTGTTGCCCTTCTGATCTTTCTTGCTGCCAACAACAATTTACTCATATCTCCAGAAACAGCTGTAGATCAATTAAAATGAAAAGGTGATTAGGTGAAGCATATAGCAGAGGTTGAAGCTGTTAAAGTATCTGACAAAGGATAAAATCTTTATCATAAATGGTGATTAGATTATAATAAGTAAAGGGATTGGGTTAGGCCTAGATTACATTTGAATAAATTCAAATCATTTTTAAGCTCTTTAAATAGAGTTGTACACAACCACATTAACTAAAATAAGAGGAAGATTCGGACGTAAATGTGTAACACCGAACTACCCATAATCATAGCCTTAGGATAATGTCAGTATTCGATCCCTAATTACCCTATAGATTCTTGCTTTCTTCCTTTTCCCGGCAGTTTCTCCCACTCGAGAATCCTCATCACCGTTCAATAATCTTTTGTCTCGGATTATTGTATTCCGAGAATCCTATCAAGCTTTTGACCACATTAATCGAAAGCTCATTGGCCAATCTATACAATGCTTCAAAAATTAATCAATTCCAATGTTGCACATGCCACCAGAAGCTTCTGCCAGTCATTTTTCATGCCTCCATCCAAATCATATACTCTAAGAAAAGCGCATAGTAAAAATATTTCAAGAGACCAAAGGAAGATTAACAACGCGCCCTTGTTTCCAGCCCCGGAGCAACACTTAAAACAGAGCTTAAGAAGTAATACAGCGCTGAGCAAGTGAGCTCCAGAGCATACTAACAAGAATGATGCTGTTATTTTCCCTAGAGACAGATTCGCTAATCAAGATTCAAATTTCAAAGTTCATAAAGAAAATCCATAGATTCAGACACCCATTTCAAGTCCTTAACAATAAAACAAGAGAGAACGCATAGGAGTATTTTACCAGGGCTCAGACCAAGATACAGGTTATAACTTGAGGTCGCCCTTTCCCTCCTGATAAAGCACTGGATTGGAGCATCTCTTGGGCCCGGCTAGTATATATATACAAGAAAAACAGGAATTTAGTGGGTATACAGAGTATAGTAGAATACAAGAAGAAGAAGAAGAAGAAGAAGAAGAAGAAGAAGAAGAAGCAAAGAGAAATTCAAAAGAAGAAGAAAATTTACCTGCTTGAGAGAAATAGGGAAGGTGAGGCACCCACATTGCTCGGGAGTCTTGACGATCTCCTTAGCGATCTTCCTCCACGACCGGCAAACCAACGCACAGGCGACAACGTCCCTGCGGGCAGGCCAGGAGGTCACGCTCGCTTCCACGCGTTGGATTATGTCATGAAGCAGCTCGGGTGGCATGTTCGCCCAGCGTCGCCTTTGCTGAACCAATGATGCGGAGGCAGAGGATGAACATGACGGAAACGGCGTCGTCCCACATTCTGCAGCAACATGCGACTTTCCATTGTATTGATGCGCGTGTCTTCCCTCTGCTGCTCCTTGTCGTGTTCTTGATATCTCCATTTGTGAATGATCTGGTGGACCTAAAGGCTAAAGCTCTCTGGGTGGTTAGTTTTTGTACCAGTCACAGTCTCACAGAAGATTATAACGGCCAGCTCTCTCGGGAACAGATACAAAGGTGAAGATGCTATTAATGATAAGAATAAATAAATAAGAAAAACTAAATAAAAAATAGAAACAATATTTCTTTATAAATTATGTGAATTTATTTACTTTTTGATATCCGTACTATGAATAAACAAAAGGTTTAAATGCAATTTTATTACCTGTGTTAAGCCAAAAAGTGTCCCATACTTCGTACTTCTGTTTATGTTCTGTCCAAATATTTAACAAATTTTTAAGTCAGCACGCCTAAAATGATAACACCAATTTCGAATGCCACGTATTGATGCCAAATCAGAAGATTGGATGATGGTGACATCATATTATAGGTGGTACCTATGATTTTGGTGCCGCATATGTTGAAAAAATAATAAAATAATAGTAACTAAAATAATTTTCTTTTCTTTTTTTTTTTTTTAAAAAAAAAAGTGCAAAAAGGATAAAACATTGGGGGTGGTTTTTTGCTAAATGGGGATGGTTCGGCCACCCCCATTTTGCCTTGGCCACCCCTGTTTGGCATGTGGGTGGCTTCGGCCACCACAATATTGGCCAACTAAAAAAAAATAAAAAAATTAAAGGTTGGCCTTTGAGGGTGGCCAAACCACCCCCTTAGTTACCATTATTTTATTATTTTTTGCGACATATGTGGCACCAAAAACATAGGTACCACCTATGATATAATTCCACGTCATCCAATCTACTGAATTGGCATCAATATGTGGCATTCGGGACATGTGTCACCATGTTACGTGTGTTGATGTGGAGATCCATTAAATATTTGGATGAAACATGGATGGAAGTACCAAGTGTGTATTTTCAATAATCACAAGTACTAGCCGTGACACTTTTTGAAACCGAGAGGTCTATTTGATATTGGGCCTAACCACAAGTACCAAAATTGCATTTAACCCTAAACAAAATGAAAATAACTTTTTTAATATAATGGGCTTAGTTTCCAACGGGCCTACATGCAAAATTTTCGCACGTGACTATTAGCCCATCGCTCAAGAGAATCGACGAATTACATTGTAACAACCTAGATTTTAAAACTCTTATTTAAATAATATTAAAGCAATGATATATGAATTAACAATATTAAATAACTATTTGGTGTTAAGGGTATATATTACATTGATTATTGACTTCTTTTGAGTATCACTTTAATTCTCAAATTTAACTTCATAAGTATGTTTATGGGCATAATTAAACCCAATTTAGTGAATACATTATTTTTATTAATGTTCGGTGAAGTCAAAAATCAATTTGAAGCTTTTTAGTTTTTAGCCTAAAAAACAGTGTCTTAATTTTCATACTGTCTAATAAAGATTAAAACTACCAAGGAAATGTAAGCTAACCACTTTTGTTCAAAACTTGAAGTCTTCTAGTAAGAATGATTATGAGAAAATATCATGAGAATTTAATGTGGCAAGTGGCCAAGTGTGAATGCAAGTTGTTAAAGTCTAATTAAGTTAGAAACTTTGTACGGGCCAAAAACAGAGTTAAACGAACTCGGATGAAGTCGAACCAGATATAGAAAATGTTTGTCTCGGAGTCCTTTATCTACACTCAAAATTTCATGTCAATTGGAGTACGTTTGAACATAAAAAAATGGATTAGAGTACACTGCCCTCATTTTGGACGAAAATGTTAAAGTAGACTAGGTTCATTGTTTTGGTTGAATGTATCTCAACCCTTGGATCAAAAGTATGAAAATAAATCCTAGCCATTCATTCTCTTATAGATAGAAGCTTGTATTTAACATTTAGATCAAATGTATGAAAATGAATCATAGCCATTCATTCTCTTATAGATAGAAGCTTGTATTAACCCTTAGATCAAAAGTGTGAAAATTAATCATAGCCATTCATTCTCTTATAAATAGAAGCCTAAGTAAATTCATTTATCACTTAAGCTCTTTCACTTTCTTAGCAAGTAAATATTGCTTCATTTGCTTGTTCCTCCTTTCATTCTCCTTCTTAGTTCTAAGTCAAAAATCATATGGCCTAAATCTCTCCATAGTGTTCAAGTGTCCTTGCTTTTCTAAACTAGTTACCTAGAGAAGATTTGGTGGAGTTCTACTTCAAGGTAGGGGTGAAATAGTGGTTGCGGTTAGCGGTTAGTGGCTAAAACCGCTAACCGCTAACCGCCTAGGCGGTTAGTAGAATCTACTAACCGCATCCGCTAACCGCTAGCGGTTAACCGCATAGGCGGTTAACCGGATGCGGTTAACCGCTTTTTCTATTAACCGCTTTTTATTGGGTTTTTTTTTTTTGCTGGTTTTGGGCTCACTTTAAACCATTATTTTGCTCACTTTAAACATTTTTTTTCCTCTATCATGGCCATTTTAGTATTAAAAATTGTTGGTGTAAAGTGAGCATTATATGTTAGACCATTATACCAAAATTTGGTTGTTCACCTTCTACAACATATAACATATAAATAAAATTACAACAAAATTATCATTTTGGGTTAGAAAGAAATGAATATATAGAAGTGCAAAACTACGCCGTTTTGCACTTCTATAAATAATAAAAATAAGGTGGGGGGAATCGAAATCGGGACTCCTAAGTAAAATAGGTGCACAATAACCACTAGGCTACAATAACTTATTGTTATTTATTATATGAAATATATATAATATAAATATATATTATATTTTAAAAAAGGCGGTTAGCAGTTAACGGTTAGCGGTTAGGCGGTTTTTCAAAATCCACTAACCGCTAACCGCCTAGGCGGTTAGCGGTTTTTACTAACCGCTTTCAAAGCGGTTAGTGGTTAGTGCGGATAGCGGTTAGCGGTTAGTGCGGTTAACGGTTAGCGGATGCGGTTAGGCGGTTTTAAATTTCACCCCTACTTCAAGGTTTATTGGGTAAGTGTTTCTTGTGTAATTATAATGATTTATTGTTTGTATTATTTGTTCTCATCTAATTGTTTAAGACCTAATAAGCTTATGATGTAAAATAAAGTAATAAAGGAATTAATGATAAGAGTTCATAGACAAATTGATTAAAGGCTTATGATGTTATCTATATTTATTATATATATTAATTGCTTTACAGCTTTTATATTCAGTCATTTATTTTATTGTCATTTAAATTTTAATTCATATTTTTGGCAGTATGGACCATTGGTCTCAACCCCGAAATATGAATTCAATATTTATATTCACTCATCTATTTTATTGTCATTTAAATTTTAATTCATATTTTTAGCGGTACGGACCATTGGTATATATCAACCCCGAAATATGAATTCAGTATTTATATTCAGTCATTTATTTTATTGTCATTTAAATTTTAATTCATATTTTTGACGGTACGGACCATCGGTCTCATTCCCGAAATATGAGTCATGCTTTATATATATTATTTATAATACTAGTTTTTATTTTGTGATACTGTCCATTAACCTCGTCACCAAAAATGAATTCAGGAATAAAACTATTTATAAGTAACTATCTCAGATTTATATGATAAAATGAGTAAGTAAAGATGAAGTGACGGATAATAAATAAATATAAAAAGATGGGGGTCTTTAAACAATGATATTATTTGAAAATGAACTAATATGTAAATATTGTTTATATGTATGTATTTGTATGCATAAGTGGAGCAGAAATTCTATACTAAGGAGTGTAAGTATGGATGTACTTACTGAGTATTAGCTTTATTTTGTTGGTATAAGAATTCTTATTTTGCCTTATTGATATAATTTTCACATTACAACTGTTGCATAATGTGTCTAATAATATGGGCTGATAAGATAGCCACCTTAAAAACAAGCTGGGTAGATTGCTACGAGAAACTGTTGGTATCTCAGTGGATGGGGGTATATAACCGCCCAACAAGCCTAATATATAATTAAGCTGGGGCGGTGTAGTCGCCAGCACTAAACAGGTAAAACTCTAAAGTGTGAGGGACATAACGGACGTGAATGGGCTGAGAGCTCATGACGAGAGGTCTGAAGAAAGATTATCATAAAACACAAACTAATATGTTACTACGCTGCATTCGCATTTCATTCATCATTATATATTTTATTTCATAATCTTACCTTGTCTCAAACTAGTCTTTTAGTCTTTATTTCTAGGAAAATAGATTACTCACATGTTTGTCTATGTAAACATGATAACGTCATATTTACATAGACCTTGATGCAGGAATAGAGAGTGAGGACGATGGTCCTTTTATTGGTTTTGATGGTTGATAGATCATCTGCTATGAGATTGATGCTTTCTCTATGAAGCAAGTTTCATCTATGTTAATCGCTTTTATTATATAATGTGATGTATGCGAACTTGACAAATATTATTATATTAATTTGGTGCCATCTGTGGCATATATTTGGTACACCTAATGTGTACATATG
The DNA here is from genome assembly GCA_006937295.1 of Carpinus fangiana. Taxonomy (NCBI): domain Eukaryota; kingdom Viridiplantae; phylum Streptophyta; class Magnoliopsida; order Fagales; family Betulaceae; genus Carpinus; species Carpinus fangiana. The sequence goes on from CM017327.1 coordinate 31,638,395, forward strand.
CTGTAATGAAACCATATTTCTATTTTCATTAAATAATATATCACCTCGAGGTATTTCAGTCAGCTCAATTGTATTGTGCAAGTTATTCCTAGGCCATTGAAAAAGGAAAAAAATATATACATATTCCATTGTAAAATTGTATTTCTAAAGTTGCAGCGTAATGACTTCGATATTTGCTAGTTCAAATATCGGGGCGTTGCATTATGGTATCAGAGAGGTTTGCCCTATGGGTAAGTTAGTGTTGTACTACAACTAGGGTGTACAACACAAGAGTTGCACTAAATAAAAGACTTATAACTTTTTATAAAAAATTTTGTTTGAGAATAAATTATTAGCAATAAAAGCCAAACTATGTTATTTATATGATTGAATAATTTTATTGATTGCTCTGATAAAGATAAGTCGTTAATCAATTGGTACAGAATTATGGTAGGAAGAAATGACCTCCCTGCCGTCGAGGAAGAAGGAGCACCTCACGTCAATAATGAGAACGATGAAATACCACCTCCACCTCCATCTCCAATATTCCATGATGGTGTACACCCAACATTAGTTCAACTTATGGGTGATATTACTAGGCAATTCACGGAAGCAATTTCACGGATGTCTCAGGTTGCACCAGTTGAGCATATCGGTTGCATGATGTGTGACTTTACTGACCAACAGTTTCGTACTTTCAATGAGACTTAAGGACATACAGTAGCCGAAGCTTGGATTTCATATATCCAACTGCTACATGACACACTTAAATGTACGAATGAGTAAAGGTTGAAGTACACTGTATTAAGGCTAACTGGTGAAGCCCTTAAGTGGTGGAAGTCTCAGGTAGAGCTAATAGGACCTAGTGTGGTTATCACATGGGAAAGGTTTGTTGAGGAATTCAACAGACAATATTTTCCAAGGTCTCAAAAGCAGTCAAGAGCTATTGAATTTCAGAACTTGGTGCAAGGTACTATGACAGTGGACCAATACTCAATTAAATTCACTGAGTTAGCCAGGTTTTGTATTAATCTTATTCCTGACGAAGTATCAAAGACGGAATGTTTTGAAAATGGCCTTAACTCCCGCATCAAAGAAAGAGTTGTCAGCCATGAGATCAAAAACTATGCCAGATTGGTGAACGTGGCATCCCTTTCTGAGAGGGCAATTCGTGAAACGTTTGCGGCTTACGAACATAGTAAACGATCAATGTCTCAGGCATCCTACCCCTCCAAACGATTTGTTGTAGGGACTAGCTCCGAACCGGTAGATCATAAGAGTTTTCCTCCTCTGGTAGGAAATCATAAGGATGCTTGTCCCAAATGCGGAAGAATACATTTTGGAGATTGCAGGAGCGAAAGTATCGGCTGTTTCCGATGTGGTCAAAAGGGCCATCTTAAGAAGGATTGTTCGATGAATACTACGGGAGGAGTTGGAGTACAAAGGAATGACTTCCAACAAAGATTGCCTACTCAAGCGAGAGTATATACGTTGACCCCCGTAGATGATGATGAAAATGATGAAGTAAACAATGATGTAGTGACAGGTACCATTTATCTATTTGGTACTCTAACGTATACTCTCTTTGATTTTGGAGCCACACATTCATTCATTTATGCATTATACACTAAGATTTGTCATATAAGTACACGACCATTAGGGCAAGGGTTGTCCGTACAAATACCAGGAGGAGAAAGGATAAATGAATTATTATCATCATTGAGGGATGAGAATAAGCATAGTCATGTAGAATTAAAATAAGTATATGATTGTATTTTTTATCTTTGAAGAATTATAGTAGTTGTACCTAAGCAAAGAACTAATCATGGTATTGTATAAGGATTGATATCTAGCCATATTTTGAGCAAAATGATAATCATATTACTGGTACATGATTATGAATATTGAGAGATATAGATGTTCAAAAATATTATTGTCTTGTAGCCTTTTTGACAAGGCCGATTAAATAAGATTGAGGAAATAGGGTGAGCTCGTGAAGAAGACTACAATATTTTGAGGTATGAACTAGCAATCGAATAATTGTTTGAAATTGATGTTGTTAAGACTTGATAAAAAAAAAAATAGTGAATGAGATATAAAAAGGAATAGATGATTTTTATAATGGTATGAAGGTCGTCTTTCATAAAAATATGAACATTTCAATGGTATGCTATTGAAGTTGTTTAAAGGATAAATTTTCTGAAAAATATGTTGAGGTAGGATTTCCAGAGTATACCTAAGATATCATTAGGAACGATTGTAGAAGTTGAGGCTTTAGGTTGTGAATAAGATTTCCTCCTTGGAAAATGAGTTTCAACAGTAGACGGGTAGAGCAAAATTTTGGGAATATATACTTAATGTATTGTGACAAAATGGTGATTAATTGAGGGAAGAAAATGATTATAGTATTACCTACAATTAATGATACGATAAGTTGCACATAGCACAAATTGTGAGCATGATGAATACTCAAGTGTGGAATTAGAATTGGTCTGTCCAAAATAGAGTGTAGGGTAATTGGATTTGTCAAGAAAAGTACTAAGTAGATCCAATATTTACCTTTAGTCGTATTTGCTTATAATAATAGTTTCCAGGCAACTATTGGTATGGCACCATACAAAGTACTCTACAGACGCAAATGCAGATCACCACTTTCTTAGGATGAAGTTGATGAAAGGCAATTGGTAGGACCAAAGATAATTCAAGACATCAAAGACAAGGTCGTATTAATCCAGAAAAGGATGCTAACAGCACAGAGCTGTCAAAAGAGTTACGCTGAGAAAGGATGTCGCCTAGTGAATTTTGAAGTTGGCGACCAAGTATTCATGAAAGTATCACCAATTAAAGGAGTGATGCATTTCGGTAAAAAGGGAAAGTTAAGTGCAATATTCAAGCAAATTTAAGGTATGATGAACTACTGGTACAAATTCTGGATCGAAAGGAACAGAAACTCAAAACGAAAACCATTGCCCTAGTTAAGGTCCTTTGGCGTAATCACGACGTAGAAGAAGCTTCTTGGAACCAGAACGAGAAATGCAGGACAAATATTCACGTTTATTTAACCGGATATGTCACTCGGTAAATACATATATATATTATTACACTATAAATAGTGTTTTATGATTGCTTATATGGGAACTGTTCAAAACTACAAAAGTTGATGAATACCTTGTAGATAAACAGTGATATTATTAAATGCTCTAGTAAATATTTTTGGTTGATAGATAAATCGTGGTACTGTATAATAGTGTAGTGCCTAAGTGAAATCACTGAAAACCTAGAAAGTAGTACATTAAAGCTATAGAATATATAAATGGAAAATTGAGGAACATTTTTTTTACACCCTTTACGTAGAAATTGCTATACGATAAAGGTTAGAGACTAAGTGTAAGTTATGATTAAGGATTAGACATTACAATAAAAATCTGAGTCGCTTAGATTGAGGCTATGTGATAATTTGAATGATTTAATTTCGAGGACGAAATTCCAATAAAGTGGGTAGAATGTAACAACCTAGATTTTAAAACTCTTATTTAAATAATATTAAATAGATTAAAATGATAATCAATAAATTAGAGCAATGATATATGAATTAACAATATTAAATAACTATTTGGTGTTAAGGGTATATATTGCATTGATTATTGACCTTTTTTTCTTTTTTTTTTGACATGTCCACGCATGGGTAAGGGGAGGGGGGATTCGAACTTGTGACATCCGCTTCATAAGGCGTAGTTCACAGCCGATTGAGCTACCTCTTGAGGACATTATTGACCTCTTTTGAGTATCACTTTAATTCTCAAATTTAACTTCATAAGTATGTTTATGGGCATAATTAAACCCAATTTAGTGAATACGTTATTTATATTAATGTTTGGTGAAGTCAAAAATCAATTTGAAACTTTTTAGTTTTTAGCATAAAAAACAGTGTCTTAATTTTCATACTGTCTAATAAAGATTAAAACTACTAAGGAAAGGTAGGCTAACCACTTTTGTTGAAAACTTGAAGTCTTCTAGTAAAAATGATTATGATAAAATATCATGAGAATTTAATGTGGCAAGTGGTCAAGTGTGAATGCAAGTTGTTAAAGTCTAATTAAGTTAGAAACTTTGTACGGGACAAAAACAGAGTCAAACAAACTTGGATGAAGTTGAACCAAAAATAGAAAATGTTTGTCTTGGAGTCCTCTATCTACCCTCAAAATTTCATGTCAATCAGAGTACGTTTGAACATCAAAAAATGGTCATAGTACACTGCCCTCATTTTGGATGAAAATGTTAAAGTAGACTAAGTTCATTGTTTTGGTTGAATACATCTCAACCCGTGGATCAAAAGTATGAGTATGAAAATGAATCCTAGCCATTCATTCTCTTATAGATAAAAGCTTGTATTTAACCCTTAAATCAAAAGTATGAAAGTGAATCATAGCCATTCATTCTCTTATAGATAGAAGCTTGTATTAACCCTTAGATCAAAAGTGTGAAAATTAATCTTAGCCATTCATTCTCTTATAAATAGAAGCCAAAGTAAATTCATTTATCACTTAAGCTCTTTCACTTTCTTGGCAAGTAAGGATTGCTTGTTCCTCCTTTCATTTTCCTTCTTAGTTCTAAGTCAAAAATCATATGGCCTAAATCTCTCCATAGTGTTCAAGTGTCCTTACTTTTCTAAACTAGTTACCTAGAGAAGATTTGATGGAGTTCTACTTCAAGGTTTGTTGGGTAAGTGTTTCTTGTGTAATTATAATGATTTATTGTTTGTATTATTTGTTCTCATCTAATTGTTTAAGACCCAATAAGCTCATGATATAAAATAAAGTAATAAATGAATTAATGATAAGAGTTTATAGACAAATTGATTAAAGGCTTATGATATTATCTATATTTATTATATATATTAATTACTTTACAGCTTTTATATTCAGTCATTTATTTTATTGTCATTTAAATTTTAATTCATATTTTTGGCGGTACGGATCATTGGTCTCAACCTCGAAATATGAATTCAATATTTATATTCAGTCATTTATTTATTATCATTTAAATTTTAATTCATATTTTTGGCGGTACGGACTATTGGTCTCAACCCCGAAATATGAATTCAATATTTATATTCAGTCATTTATTTTATTGTCATTTAAATTTTAATTCATATTTTTGGGGTTTGAGACCAATGGTTCATACCACCAAAAATTTAAATTAAAATTTAAATGACAATAAAATAAATGATTGAATATAAAAGCTGTAAAGTAATTAATATATATAATAAATATAGATAATATCATAAGCCTTTAATCAATTTGTCTATGAACTTTTATCATTAATTCATTTATTACTTTATTTTACATCATAAGCTTATTAGGTCTTAAAAAATTATATGAAAACAAATAATCCAAACAATAAATCATTATAATTACACAAGAAACACTTACCCAATAAACCTTGAAATAAAACTCCACCAAATCTTCTCTAGGTAACTAGTTTAGAAAAGTAAGGACACTTGAACACTATGAAGAGATTTAGGCCATATGATTTTTGACTTAGAACTAAGAAGGAAAATGAAAGGAGGAACAAACAATCCTTACTTGCCAAGAAAGTGAAAGAGCTTAAGTGATAAATGAATTTACTTAGGCTTCTATTTATAAGAGAATGAATGGCTATGATTAATTTTCACACTTTTAATCTAAGGGTTAGTACAAGCTTCTATCTATAAGAGAATGAATGGCTATGATTCATTTTCATACTTTTGATCTAAGGGTTAAATACAAGCTTCTATTTATAAGAGAATGAATGGCTATGATTCATTTTCATACTTTTGATCCAAAGGTTGAGATGTATTCAACCAAAATAATGAATCTAGTCTACTTTAACATTTTCGTCCAAAATGAGGGCAGTGTACTCTAATCTTGTTTTTGATGTTCAAACGTACTCCGATTGACATAAAATTTTGAGGGTAGATAGAAGACTCCGAGAAAAACATTTTCTATTTTTGGTTCGACTTCATCCGAGTTTGTTTCACTCTATTTTTGGCCCATACAAAGTTTCTAACTTAATTAGACTTTAACAACTTGCATTCACACTTGGCCACTTGCCACATTAAATTCTCATGATATTTTCTCATAATCATTCTTACTAGAAGACTTCAAGTTTTCAACAAAAGTGACTAGCCTACCTTTCCTTAGTAGTTTTAATCTTTATTAGACAGTATGAAAATTAAGACATTGTTTTTTAGGCTAAAAACTAAAAAGCTTCAAATTGAATTTTGACTTCACCAAACATTAATATAAATAATGTATTCACTAAATTGGGTTTAATTATGCCCATAAACATACTTATGAAGTTAAATTTGAGAATTAAAGTGATACTCAAAAGAGGTCAATAATCAATGTAATATATACCCTTTAACACCAAATAGTTATTTAATATTGTTAATTCATATATCATTGCTCTAATTTATTGATTATCCTTTTAATCTATTTAATATTATTTAAATAAGAATTTTAAAATCTAGGTTGTTACATTCTACCCACCTTATTGGAATTTCGTCCTCGAAATTAAAGCATTCAAATTATCACATAGCCTCAATCTAAGCGACTCAGATTTTTATTGTAATGTCTAATCCTTAATCATATCTTACACTTAGTCTCTAACCTTTATCGTATAGCAATTTCTAAGAAGATTAAAACTACTAAGAAAAGGTACCAAGGCTAGCCATTTTTGTTGAAATTTTGAAGGCTTCTAGTAAGAATGATTATGAGAAAATATCATGAGAATTTAATGTGGCAAGTGGCCAAGTGTGAATGCAAGTTGTTAAAGTCTAATTAAGTTAGAAACTTTGTACGGGCCAAAAACAGAGTCAAACGAACTCGGATGAAGTCGAACCAAAAATAGAAAATATTTGTCTCAGAGTCCTCTATCTACCCTCAAAATTTCATGTCAATCGGAGTACGTTTGGACATCATAAAATGGATCGGAGTATACTGCCCTCATTTTAGAGGAAAATGTTAAAGTAGACTAGGTTCATTGTTTTGGTTGAATACATCTCAACCCTTGGATCAAAAGTATGAAAATGAATCATAGCCATTCATTCTCTTATAGATAGAAGTTTGTATTTAACCCTTAGATCAAAAGTATGAAAATGAATCATAGTCATTCATTCTCTTATAGATAGAAGCTTGTACTAACCCTTAGATCAAAAGTGTGAAAATTAATCCTAACCATTCATTCTCTTATAAATAGAAGCCTAAGTAAATTTATTTATCACTTAAGCTCTTTCACTTTCTTAGCAAATAAAGATTGCTTGTTCCTCCTTTCATTCTCCTTCTTAGTTCTAAGTCAAAAATCATATGGCCTAAATCTCTCCATAGTGTTTAAGTGTCCTTACTTTTTCTAAACTAGTTACCTAGAGAAGATTTGGTGGAGTTTTATTTCAAGGTTTATTGGGTAAATGTTTCTTGTGTAATTATAATGATTTATTGTTTGTATTATTTAAGAACCAATTTGTTCTCATCTAATTGTTTAAGAACCAATAAGCTTATGATGTAAAATAAACTAATAAATGAATTAATGATAAGAGTTCATAGACAAATTGATTAAAGGCTTATGATATTATCTATATTTATTACATATATTATTTACTTTACAGCTTTTATATTCAATCATTTATTTTATTGTCATTTAAAGTTTAATTCATATTTTTGGCGGTACGAACCATTGGTCTCAACCCCGAAATATGAATTTAGTATTTATATTCAGTCATTTAAATTTTAATTCATATTTTTGGCGGTACAGATCATTGGTCTCAACCCCGAAATATGAATTCAGTATTTATATTCAGTTATTTCTTTTATTGTCATTTAAATTTTAATTCATATTTTTGGCGGTACGGGCCATCGGTCTCATCCCCGAAATATGAGTTATGCTTTATATATATTATTTATAATACTAGTTTTTAGTTAGTGATACTGGCCATTAGCCTCGTCATAAAAAACGAATTCATGAATAAAACTATTTATAAGTAACTATCCCAGATTTATATAATAAAATGAGTAAGTAAAGATGAAGTGACAAATAATAAATAAATATAAAAAGATGAGAGTCTTTAAACAATGATATTATTTGAGAATGAACTAATATATAAATATTGTTTGTATGTATGTATTTGTATGCAGAAGTGGAGCAGAATTCTATACTAAGGAGTGTAAGTATAGATGTACTTACTGAGTATTAGCTTTGTTTTATTGTCATATGAATTCTTATTTTGTCTTATTCATATAATTTTGCATTACAACTGTTGCATAATGTGTCTAATAATATGGGCTGATAAGATAGCCACTTTTAAGAACAAGCTGGGTGGATTGCCGTGAGGAATCGTCTGTAACTTAGTAGATGGGGGTATATAACCGTCCAATAGGCTTAATATATAACTAAGTTGGGGCGGTGTAGTTGCCAACACCAAACAGGTAAAACTCAAAAGTGTGAGGGACATAATGGACGTGAACGGGCTGAGAGCTCATGACGAGAGGTCTGAAGAAAAATTATCATAAAACACAAACTAATATATCACTACGCTGCATTCGCATCTCATGCATCATTATATATTTTATTTCTTAATCTTACTTTGTCTCAACTAGTCTTTTAGTCTTTATTTCTAGGAAAATAGATTACTCACTTGTTTGTCTATGTAAACATGATAACGTCATATTTACATAGACCTTGATGCAGGAATAGAGAGTGAGGACGATGGTCCTTTTACTGGTTTTGATGGTTGATAAATCATTTGCTGCGAGATACTCTATGAAGCAAGTTTCATTTATGTTAATCGTTTTTATTATATATTGTGCTGTGTGTAAACTTAACAAATATTACTATATTAATTTGGTGCCATCTGTGGGATATATATTGGTACACCTGGTGTGTACATATATTGTAATGAATCCATATTTCTATTTTTATTAAATAATATATTATCTCGAGGTATTTCAGTCAGCTCAATTATGTTGTGCAAGTTATTCCTAGGCCATTGAAAAAGAAAAATATATATACATATTCCGCTCTAAAATTATATTTCTAAAGTTGCAGCGTAACGACTTCGATATTTGCTAGTTCAAATATCGGGGCGTTACATTATGGTATCAGAGCGGTTTGCTCTATTTTCATTACAATAAAAATCCGAGTCGCTTAGATTGAGGCTATGTGATAATTTGAATGCTTTAATTTCGAGGACGAAATAATTCCAATAAGGTGGGTAGAATGTAACAACTTAGATTTTAAAACTCTTATCTAAATAATATTAAATTGATTAAAAGGATAATCAATAAATTAGAGCAATGATATATGAATTAACAATATTAAATAACTATTTGGTGTTAAGGGTATATATTACATTAATTATTGACCTCTTTTGAGTATCACTTTAATTCTCAAATTTAACTTCATAAGTATGTTTATGGGCATAATTAAACCCAATTTAATGAATACATTATTTATGTTAGTGTTTGGTGAAGTCAAAAATCAATTTGAAGCTTTTTAGTTTTTAGCCTAAAAAACAGTGTATTAATTTTCATACTGTCTAATAAAAATTAAAACTACTAAGGAAAGGTAGGCTAGCCACTTTTGTTGAAAACTTGAAGTCTTCTAGTAAGAATGATTATGAGAAAATATCATGAGAATTTAATGTGGCAAGTGGCCAAGTGGCCAAGTGTGAATGCAAGTTGTTAAAGTCTAATTAAGTTAGAAACTTTGTACGGGCCAAAAACAGAGTCAAATGAACTCGGATGAAGTCGAACCAAAAATAGAAAATGTTTGTCTCGTAGTCCTCTATCTACCCTCAAAATTTCATGTCAATCAGTGTACGTTTGGACATCAAAAAATGGATCGGAGTACACTGCCCTTATTTTGGACGAAAATGTTAAAGTAGACTAGGTTCATTGTTTTGGTTGAATACATCTCAACCCTTGAATCAAAAGTATGAAAATGAATCCTAACCATTCATTCTCTTATAGATAGAAGCTTGTATTAACCCTTAGATCAAAAGTGTGAAAATTAATCATAGCCATTCATTCTCTTATAAATAGAAGCCTAAGTAAATTCATTTGTCACTTAAGCTCTTTCACTTTCTTAGCAAGTAAAGATTGCTTGTTCCTCCTTTCATTATCCTTCTTAGTTCTATGTCAAAAATCATATGGCCTAAATCTCTCCATAGTGTTCAAGTGTCCTTACTTTTCTAAACTAGTTACCTAGAGAAGATTTGGTGGAATTCTACTTCAAGGTTTATTGGAAGTGTAGCAGAATTCCACACTAAGGAGAGTAAGTATGGATGTATTTACTGAGTATTAGCTTTGTTTTATTGTCATAGGAATTCTTATTTTGTCTTATTGATATAATTTTGCATTACAACTGTTGCATAATGTGTCTAATAATATGGGCTGATAAGATAGCCACCTTAAGAACAAGTTGGGTGGATTACAGCGAGGAACTATCGGTATCTCAGTGGATTGGGGTATATAACCGTCAAACAGGCTTAATATATAATTAAGTTGGGGCGGTATAGTCGCCAGCACCAAATAGGTAAAACTCTAAAGTGTGAGGGACATAACGGGCGTGAACAGGCTGAGAGCTCATGACGAAAGGTCTGAAGAAAGATTATCATAAAACACAAACTAATATGTCACTACACTGCATTCACATCTCATTCATCATTATATATTTTATTCTTTAATCTTACTTTGTCTCAAACTAGACTTTTAGTCTTTATTTCTTGAAAAATAGATTACTCACTTGTTTGTCTATGTAAACATGATAACGTCATATTTACATAGACCTTGATGCAGGAATAGAGAGTGATGACGATGGTCCTTTTATTAGTTTTGATGGTTGATAGATTATTTGCTACGAGATTGATGCTTACTCTCTGAAGCAAGTCTCATTTATGTTAATCACTTTTATTATATAATGTGATGTGTGCAAACTTGACAATTATTATTATATTAATTTGGTGCCGTCTATGGCGTATATTTGGTACACCTAGTGTGTACATATGTTGTAATGAAAACCATATTTTTATTTTTATTAAATAATATATCATCTCGAGGTATTTCAGTCAGCTCAATTGTATTGTGTAAGTTATTCCTAGGCCATAGAAAAAAAAAATATATATATATATACATATTCAGCTGTGAAAATTGTATTTCTAAAGTTGTAACGTAATGATTTTAATATTTGCTAGTTCAAATATCAGGGCGTTATATTATGGTATCAGAGCGGTTTGCTCTATAGGTAAGTTAGTGTCATACTAGAACTAGGGTATACAACACAAGAGCTTCACTAAATAAAAGATTTATAACATTTTATAAAAACTTTTGTTTCAGAATAAATTATTAGAAATAGAAGTTAAACTATGTTATTTATATTATTGAATGATTTTATTGATTGCTCTAATAAAGATAAGTCGTTAATCAATTGGTACAGAATTATGGTAGGAAGAAATGATCTATTTACTGTCAAGGAAGAAAGAGCACATCACGTCAATAATGAGAACGTTGAAATACCACCTCCACCTCCAATATTCCATGATGGAGTACACCCAACATTAGTCCAATTTATGGGTGATATTACTAGGCAATTCACGGAAGCAATTTCACGGATGTCTCAACCTGTTGCACCAGTTGAGCGTATCGGTTGCTCGATGCGTGACTTCACTGACCAACAGTTTCGTACTTTCAATGGGACTCAAGGACATACAGTAGCCGAAGCTTGGATTTCAGATATCCAACTGCTGCATGACACACTCAAACGTACGAATGAGGAAAGGTTGACGTACACTGTATTAAGGCTAACTGGTGAAGCCCTTAAGTGGTGGAAGTCTCAGGTAGAGCTAATAGGACTTGGTGTGGTTATCACATGGGAAAGGTTTGTTGAGGAATTCAACAAACAATATTTTCCAAGGTCTCAAAAGCAATCAAGAGCTATTGAATTTCAAAACATGGTGCAAGGTATTATGACAGTGGAATAGTACTCAATTAAATTCACTAAGTTAGCCAGGTTTAGTATTAATCTTATTCCTGATGAAGTATCAAAGACAGAGCGTTTTGAAAATGGCCTTAACTCCCGCATCAAGGAAAGGGTTGTCTGCCATGAGATCAAAAACTATGCCAGATTGGTGAACGTAGCATCCCTTGTTGAGAGGGCAATTCGTGAGACGTCTGCGGCTTACGAACATAGGAAACGATCAATGCCTTAGGCACCCTATCCTTCCAAACGATTTGTCGTAGAGACTAGCTCCAAACCGGCGGATCATAAGAGTTTTCCTCCTCCAGAAGGAAATCAGAATGCTACTTGTCCCAAATGCGGAAAAATACATTTTGGAGATTGTAGGAGCGAAAGTACTGGTTGTTTCTAATGTGGTCAAAAGGGTCATTTTAAGAAGGATTTTTCGACGAATACTACGGGAGGAGCTAGAGCACAAAGGAATGACTTCCAACAAAGAAGGCCTACTCAAGCAAGAGTATATATGTTGACCCCCGAAGATGACAACGAAAATGATGAAGCAAACAATGATGTAGCGACAGGTACCATTTATCTATTTGGTACTCTTGCACGTACTCTCTTTGATTCTGGAGCCACACATTCATTCATTTCTACATTATACATTAAGATTTGTCACACAAGTACACGACCATTAGGGCAAGGGTTGTTGGTACAAACACCAGGAGAGGAAAGGATAAATTTTCTGAAAAATATTTTGAGGTAGGATTTTCAGAGTATACCTATGGTATCATTAGGAATGATTGTAGAAGTCGAGGCTTTAGTCTGTGAATAAGGTTTCCTCCGAAAATTAGTTTCAATAATAAACGGGTAGAGCAAAATTTTGGGAATATATACTTAATGTATTATGACAAAATGATGATTAATTGAAGGAAGAAAATGATTATAGTATTACCTACAATTAATGATACGATAGATTGCACATAGCACAAATTGTGAGCTTGATGAATACTCAAGTGTACGATTAGAATTGTTCCTTCTAAAATAGAGTGCAAGGTAATTGGATTCGTCAAGGAAGGTACTAAGTGGATCCAATACTTACCTTTAGTCATAATTGCTTATAATAATAGTTTCCAGGCAACTATTGGTTTGGCATCATACGAAGTACTCTATGGACGCAAATGCAGATCACCACTTTATTGGGATGAAGTTGGTGAAAGGAAATTGGTGGAACCGGAGATAATCCAAGACACCAAAGACAAGGTTGCATTGATCCGAAAAAGGATGCTAACAGCTCAAAGCCGTCAAAAGAGTTATGCTAACAAAGGACGTCGCCTAGTGAATTTTGAAGTCGGCGATCAAGTATTCCAGAAAGTATCACCAATGAAAGGTGTGATGCATTGTGGTAAAAAAAAAAAGAAAAAAAAGGGAAAGTTAAGTGTAATATTCAAGCAAATTTAAGGTACAACGAACTACCGGTACAAATTCTGGATCGAAAGGAATAGAAACTTAGAACGAAAACCATTGCCCTACTTAAGGTCCTCTGGCGTAATCAAGGCATAGAAGATGCTTCTTGGGAACTAGAATGAGAAATGCAAGACAAATATCAACATTTATATGTCACTCGGTAAGTACCTATATATATTATTACACTATAAATGGTGTTTTATGATTACTTATATGGGAACTGTTTAAAACTACAAAAGTTTAGGAATACCTTGTAGATAAACAGTGATATTATTAAATGTTCTAGTAAATATTTTGGGTTGATAGATAAATCATGGTACTGTATAAAAGTGTAGTGCCTAAGTGAAATTACTGAAAACCTAGAAAGTAGTACATCGGAGCTATAGAATATATAAATGGAAAATTGAGGAACATTATTTTTTTACACCCTTTTCTTAGAAATTGCTATACAATAAAGGTTAGAGACTAAGTGTAAGATATGATTAAGGATTCGACATTACAATAAAAATCTGAGTCGCTTAGATTGAGGCTATGTGATAATTTGAATGCTTTAATTTCGAGGACGAAATTCCAATAAGGTGGGTAGAATGTAACAACCTAGATTTTAAAACTCTTATTTAAATAATATTAAATAGATTAAAAGGATAATCAATAAATTAGAGCAATGATATATGAATTAACAATATTAAATAACTATTTGGTGTTAAAGGTATATATTACATTAATTATTGACCTCTTTTGAGTATCACTTTAATTCTTAAATTTAACTTCATAAGTATGTTTATGGGCATAATTAAACCCAATTTAGTGAATACATTATTTATATTAATGTTTGGTAAAGTCAGAAATCAATTTGAAGTTTTTTAGTTTTTAGCCTAAAAAACAGTGTCTTAATTTTCATACTGTCTAATAAAGATTAAAACTACTAAGGAAAGGTAGGCTAACCACTTTTGTTGAAAACTTGAAGTCTTCTAGTAAGAATGATTATGAGAAAATATCATGAGAATTTAATGTGGCAAGTGGCCAAGTGTGAATGCAAGTTGTTAAAGTCTAATTAAGTTAGAAACTTTGTACGGGCCAAAACAGAGTCAAACGAAATCAGATGAAGTTGAACCAAAAATAGAAAATGTTTTTCTCGGAGTCTTTTATCTACCCTCAAAATTTCATGTCAATCAGAGTACGTTTGGACATCAAAAAATGGATCTGAGTACACTGCCCTCATTTTGGACGAAAATGTTAAAGTAGACTAGATTCATTGTTTTGGTTGAATACATCTCAACCCCTGGATCAAAAGTATAAAAATGAATCATTGCCATTCATTCTCTTATAGATAGAAGCTTGTACTAACCCTTAGATCAAAAGTGTGAAAATTAATTCTAGCCATTTATTCTCTTATAAATAGAAGCATAAGTAAATTCATTTGTCACTTAAGCTCTTTCACTTTCTTAGCAAGTAAAGATTGCTTGTTCCTCATTTCATTCTCCTTTTTAGTTCTAAGTCAAAAATCATATGGCCTAAATCTCTCCATAGTGTTCAAGTGTCCTTGCTTTTCTTAACTAGTTACTTAGAGAAGATTTGGTAGAGTTCTACTTCAAGGTTTATTGGAAGTGGAGCAGAATTCCACACTAAGGAGAGTAAGTATGGATGTACTTACTGAGTATTAGCTTTGTTTTATTGTCATAGAAATTCTTATTTTGTCTTATTGATATAATTTTACATTACAATTGTTGTATAATGCGTCTAATAATATGAGCTGATAAGATAGCCATCTTAAGAACAAGCTGGGGTGGATTGCCGCGAGGAACTGTCGGTATCTCAGTGGATGGGGGTATATAATCGTTCAACAGGCTTAATATATAATTAAGCTGGGGCGGTGTAGTCGCCAGCACTAAATAGGTAAATCTCTAAAGTGTGAGGGACATAACGGACGTGAACGAGCTAAGAGCTCATGACAAGAGGTCTGAAGAAAGATTATCATAAAACATAAACTAAGATGTCACTACGCTGTATTCGCATCTCATTCATGATTATATATTTTATTCCTTAGTCTTACTTTGTCTCAAACTAGTCTTTTAGTCTTTATTTCTAGGAAAATAGATTACTCACTTGTTTGTCTATATAAACATGATAACGTCATATTTACATAGACCTTGATGCAGGAATAGAGAGTAAGGACGATAGTCCTTTTATTGGTTTTGATGGTTGATAGATTATCTGCTATGAGATTGATGCTTACTCTCCGAAGCAAGTCTCATTTATGTTAATCACTTTTATTATATAATGTGATGTGTGCAAACTTGACAATTATTACTATATTAATTTGGTACCATCTGTGGCATATATTTGGTATACTTAGTGTGTATATATGTTGTAATGAAAATCATATTTCTATTTTTATTAAATAATATTTCACCTTGAGGTATTTCGGTCAGCTCAATTGTGTTGTGTAAGTTATTCCTAGGCCATTGAAAAAGAGAAAAAATATATACATATTCTGTTGTAAAAATTGTATTTCTAAAGTTGCAGCGTAATGACTTCGATATTTGCTAGTCCAAATATCGGGGCGTTACAGTATGGTATCAAGTGTCCTTACTTTTCTAAACTAATTACCTAGAGAAGATTTGGTGGAGTTCTACTTCAAGGTTTATTGGGTAAGTGTTTCTTGTGTAATTATAATGATTTATTATTTGTATTATTTGTTCTCATCTAATTGTTTATGACCTAATAAGCTTATGATGTAAAATAAAGTAATAAATGAATTAATGATAAGAGTTCATAGACAAATTGATTAAAGGCTTATGATATTATTTATATTTATGATATATATTAATTACTTTACAGCTTTTATATTCAGTCATTTATTTTACTGTCATTTAAATTTTAATTCATATTTTTGGTGGTACGAACCATTGGTCTCAACCCCGAAATATGAATTCAATATTTATATTTAGTCATTTATTTTATTGTCATTTAAATTTTAATTCATATTTTTTGCGGTACAGATCATTGGTCTCAACCCCAAAATATGAATTCATTATTTATATTCAGTCATTTATTTTATTGTCATTTAAATTTTAATTCATATTTTTTACGGTACGGATCATTGGTCTCAACCCCAAAATATGAATTCAGTATTTATATTCAGTCATTTATTTTATTCTCATTTAAATTTTAATTCATATTTTTTGCAGTACGGACCATCAGTCTCATCCCCGAAATATGAGTCATGCTTTATATATATTATTTATAATACTAGTTTTTATTTTGTGATACTGGCCATTAGCCTCGTCACCAAAAATGAATTCAGGAATAAAACTATTTATAAGTAACTATTTCAGATTTATATGATAAAATGATTAAGTAAAGATGAAGTGACAGATAATAAATAAATATAAAATGATGAGGGTCTTTAAACAATGATATTATTTGAAAATGAACTAATATGTAAATATTGTTTGTATATATGTATTTGTATGCTGAAGTAAAGCAGAAGTTCTATACTAAGGAGTGTAAGTATGGATGTACTTACTGAGTATTTGCTTTATTTTGTTGGTATAGGAATTCTTATTTTTCCTTATTGATATAGTTTTCACATTACAACTGTTGCATAATGTGTCTAATAATATAGGTTGATAAGATAGTCACCTTAAGAACAAGCTGGGTGGATTACCGCGAGGAACTGTCGGTATCTTAGTGGATGGGAGTATATAACCGTCCAACAGGCCTAATATATAATTAAGCTGGGGCGGTATAGTCGCCAGTACCAAATAGGTAAAACTCTAAAGTGTGAGGGACATAACGGACGTGAACGGGCAGAGAGCTCATGACGAGAGGTCTGAAGAAAGATTATCATTAAACACAAACTAATATGTCACTACGCTGCATTCGCATTTCATTCATTATTATATATTTTATTTCATAATCTTACCTTACCTCAAACTAGTCTTTTAGTCTTTATTTCTAGGAAAATAAATTACTCACTTGTTTGTCTATGTAAACATGATAACGTCATAGTTACATAGACCTTGATGCAGGAATAGAGAGTGAGGACGATGGTCCTTTTATAGGTTTTGATGGTTGATAGATCGTCTGCTACGAGATTGATGCTTCCTCTATTAAGCAAGTCTCATCTATGTTAATCGCTTTTATTATATAATGTGATGTGTGCGAACTTGAAAAATATTACTATATTAATTTGGTACCATCTGTGGCATATATTTGGTACACTTAGTGTGTATATATGTTGTAATGAAACCATATTTCTATTTTCATTAAATAATATATCACCTTGAAGTATTTCAGTCAGCTTAATTGTGTTGTGCAAGTTATTCCTAGGCCATTGAAAAAGAAAAAAATATATACATATTCCGTTGTAAAATTATATTTATAAAGTTGCAGCGTAATGACTTCGATATTTGCTAATTCAAATATCGGAGCGTTACATAAATAAAGGCCTAAAGGTCTTTCGGGGTTCACCTACTAAAAGACCCAACGAGCCTAACAACCCAAAGCCCTAACAACCTACGAGCCTCATGGCCCATGGCACACTCTTGCCAAGATGTAGAATTGGGATCCACGGCAATAGTGGGAAAATTGGCCATCAATTTTTAGTTTTTTTGAAATCCTGACCTTCTATTTTCATCCAACAGCCACCAACCCACCACGTGTCCAACTCAATATAAAATAATAAAATATTATTTACATTTAAAAAATAAATATAAAATAAAATAAATGATTAAAAACATATGGAGTAATTCAGCTACCCTATTTTTCTTATAAAGGGTCCTAGGAGATAGTTTGACCACCCCTAAAATCAAACTAAAAAACATAAATTTATTAATTTAACTTTAGAAGGTGACCGAACCACTCCTGAGCCCTAAGAGCCACCCAAAGACCGGGGTGGCTTCGGTCATTAACATTAAAATTAACATAAACATAAAAGGTGAGGAAATAGTAACGAGAAATAAACTAGAAATCTACCCGAAGGGCAATGGCCACTCTGAGCACTTAAAAAAGAAGTGTGGTGGCCGGGGTTGAGCGAGGCAAATGTGATAAAAAATATAGAGAGTGGCACGTGCAAGCGTCACTCTTGCCGGCAACTTCAATCCTCTGACACGGACTCGGCTGTCGAGAGCAAACCGGGGTTCGGTGCTTCCATCACCAATGACTTTCATTTTCATCAATCGTTTACGACTTATATTCCTCCCATGTTGCTTCACGTGGGACTGCATATTCGCCAACAACACACGTGGCTTCTCACTGCTTTCAAACATCCACCCACCCATGCTCCTTCACTCGTGCGCCTGTTGGAATTTCCAACTTGCTTGGCCTTTCTGACAATGAATCCCATAAATTCAACTACTTTAATTCATACATGCATGCACGTTTGAATCAGATTCGTATTCCTGCCATTCCCTGCTTAAAACAGGAGCTCAAAGAAAGAGACGATTTGAGCAGCATATATTAAAAGAGAGTTCATATTGGATTGAACATATATATATATATATATATATATATGTAGGTTCCATTTGAGTTATTTTAGATTTGATGTTTAAATTATTGGTGATCGTTATCCCGGAAGAGGAATGGCAAAACAAGGTATTGAGATTATAGTTGAGATAAACAATTCAAGAGTTCACAATAACTCAAAGAGTCAATGATAAAATAATTAATTTTATTGTTGTTAATGTAAAAGTGAGGTGGTTTGGAACTAAAATATTTAGTTTGGAGGGCAAAAACTAATTTTTTACAAATAAAAATAAAAAATTTGGAGGCCACCCCTTGGCTTGGGAGGCCTGGGACCCCCAAACCCAAGGATAGTTCTGCTCCTGTGTAAAAGTATAAAAGACTTATAAATTCTAACACAAGTTTCTCGATTTAAGTAGACCTTATGCTCATATATATGAGCTCTTTGTTCATTTGGGTGGCCTTCTCACATGGCCCTGTTTAAAGAGGATTGAGCAATGTCTATTGCGTTCAATTACTATTTATTTCAAAAGTTTAAACTCATAGAATTTAGATATATTTAATTATTTAATTTATATTCTAATACTTTCCTTGTATGTAGACTCAAACTCTAATTAATAGGCCCCTTAATTTCTTCCCTTTTTATTTAGAAAAAAGAAAAAGAAAGAGAAGATTTTAAAACAATATTTTGTTAACATTATCTAACCTTTTAATATATGCCTCTCAGACGATGAAACCTCGTGCCTTCTTGACTTGGCTTGAAACTTGATTTTCATTATATATAAAAATAAAGTTTTCTGCTAAATGATCACAGAAAATGTCTTAAGAGTTTATTTGAGATTGCATTTGAAAAATGGAGCATTTAAGTCAAAATGAGCTTTTGGGCAAAAGATTTATTTTTAAGCTTTTGCTAAAAGTGCGTTTTTACCATTTTTAGGCTTTTTTAACCATTAAAAGCGTTTTTAATTTTTTTTACCAAATGAGTATATTTTTTATTCAAATAAACTTTTTGAGTGTTAAAAGTATTTTTAAGTCTTTCAAACACAATCTCAAATAATACATAATTATCACATGCATTAAAAATGGAAGTCCAATAAATCTGAATGCTATAAAAGTATTGAAGAATAAAGCTAGAGACGACCCACAAAGGAAAGATGCTTCTTTTTTTCTTTTTTTTTTCTAATTTAAAGGGTGAGAAGGGGCAATCAGTGTAATTTTCTCCCTTGGGCATGACCATTGGGGTTCCCACTCACTATGAAATGTTCAGTTTGAGCCATAATAACTGCTTGGGAAGGCGAATCCATCACCACAACCCCACCAAAGTACAAGTTGGTAAAGCTTTTTCTAAGTAGCATCTGGTTCATGAACTAATACCGCAAGCGGATTCGAACCCATAATCACTAAAAAGAAAGAATGAGGAAAATTGAACCTTATCCCTTGCTGCTTAAAAGAAAGATGCTTGGATAACCAAGAATCAATCCTAATAGTAATTTTCTCTAACAAAGATCTGTCTCTATGGGCCCAATTAACAAAGAGTCCCACTCAATGACAATGTGTACACTATAGAAAGGCCTATGAAAGTCTAAAACTACATGCACTACATGGGCCGACAATCATTCAGAACATAACATTTTCTCTCTATTCAACCTCCCCACTGAAAATCCTTTACATTTAAAATATAAAAAATTGTCAAAAATAAGTAAATAAATTAACGTAAAAAGAAAATTAAAAGTTACATTTATATGTTTTAAATAATAATAATTTCTTTTTATAATTAATTTTACTTCATTTTCTCCTGAATCAGAATTCTAATTAAATAATTGTTACTTTATTTTAGTTTTGAAGACTTTGTCCCACGATAAATCCGGGTTTAAGGTGGCGTGCCTTGTGTCCGGGTCCAGCCAGCCTTGGCTGGTTAACGTGATACGTGAACCACGTGGTCAACCCCGCTGTTTAACGTACTGAACCAGTAACAAAAAAATTAAAAACATTAATATAATTTACAAAAATCAAAAATCGTGTATCTCAAGCTATATTCCATAGACTTCTCCAAACAAAATACCTTATACAATTATAAGGTTTATCCGTATTAATTTGTCAAACATTTGTTTCCTCTGTCTTAAGCACAGATTGCCGGCTACTTCTAGTTAGGGCAACCAATGGCTTAGTTTATGTGTGATTAAAAATTAACGTGCGATGTTAGAAAATGCATTTCAACAAAGTTTGGTCCTTAAAATCACAATTTAACATTTAAAATAATTTGTTTTTTAAAACTCACCCCATTGCCTGCGTTTAGAAACGACGGACACATATTGTTCTACATTTTCAAAGCACAATTTTTTTAAAAAAATACACTTATTAATAATACATTTTCAATAATTTAATTTAAAATCTAATCTAATCTAATCTCTCTCTCTTAATCCTCTCATGGCGTCCACACGCTTACTTGAAGGTGATCATACTTCCATGGCAAGAAAACGGCCCATCTTGGTTGGCATTGATCATCACTTGTGCTGATCGCCATATAAAAGAACATCATCTCCATTCCGTTTCCTCATCCATTACTATCTTAATTCGGAGAATAAATAGTAAATTAACTGCATACGTACGTGATATACATATATATATAGTACTGTTTTTGCAATAGGATGATGAAGCGGGGTTATTTTATGGACTTGTTTGTTGTGGCTACTTTATGTGCTCTATTAATGGCTATTTCTAGAGCAGACCCGGATCCGACCCAGATGACTGCAGCCCTTCTAATAAGAGTCGATCAGTCCGGCAAGGGAGACTACCGGAAAATACAAGACGCCATTAATGCCGTGCCATCCAACAACTCGGAGCTTGTATACATTTGGGTGAAGCCTGGAATTTACACAGAGAAGATTGTTGTGCCGGCGGACAAGCCCTTCATCACACTGAGCGGCAGAAGCGCCGGCAAGACGATAATAACATGGAAGGAGGGCGGGGAGATATATGTATCTCCAACGTTTACTGTGTTGGCTTCGGATTTTGTTGCACGATTCCTCACCATCCAGGTATATATATATGTTCTTTTCAGAACTCCATGGTCGTCTCTTGTCTTGTTCCATTGAATCTAATTATATGTACACATGAATATATATGATGTGCAGAATACATTTGGGTCGGGAGCCAAAGCTGTTGCATTAAGGGTGTCGGGAGACAGGGCAGCATTCTATGGCTGCAGAATTCTGTCTCGTCAGGATACACTCCTTGATGATACTGGAAGGCATTACTACAGTAGTTGTTATATAGAAGGAGATACTGACTTTATTTGTGGAGATGCTGCTTCTCTCTTTGAGGTACCACTTTCAATTTACATATATAACCCTCTATTTTAATTAGGCCTACCCGGCTTGCGACTCGATCGTCGGGATTGAGACACGTGTCTTCTTTTTATTTATTTATTGTTTTTTTTAGAGACATGTATACATAAAAATCTCATATTCCTTCGAATCCTATAAAATTCCTAATTATTCCCAAATGCGAGAATAGTCACATTCACGGGAATCCAAATACTCGGGCATCACACTACATGATGCCTACGAGTAAACCAAACTTGAAAATCTAGACGTACTCCTAATTTGTCCCAAACTTGAGAATATTAACATTCCTAGAAATCCAAATTTTCAAGCTTCACATGCATTCTGATGAATATAAATGCATGAGAAAAATATTAGATTCCACGAACCAAATAATTTGGGAGGGCTTTTCTTCGTTGCTTGCGGCTAATTATCAAATTTGATTTGGGCAGAATTTGTTGCATTATTTGTAATTCGTAGATGGTCACGTTAGACTAGTGTACCTGTTGTAGCTTAATTAAATGTGGGTGTGATTGGATATTTATGCAGAAGTGTCACTTGCACTCACTCTCGGAAGGAACCGGAGCTATCACTGCCCAACGCAGGGAGTCACCTGCGGAGAACACCGGCTTTGCCTTCTTGGGTTGCAAGATCACTGGCCTGAAAACTGCCATCCTCGGAAGGCCATGGGGTGCCTATTCTAGGGTCGTCTTTGCCTTTACTTATATGTCGGGCGTAGTACTTCCCCAGGGTTGGGATGACTGGGGAGACTCATCCAAACAAAGGTAAGTAGAGTTTTCTCCAAATTGAATCAGAGTAATTTCTTCTTAATTTGACATGTATTCAAAATATATGTAACCTGATGTCGTTTTTTAATAGGACGGCATACTATGGAGAATACAAATGTTATGGACCGGGAGCCGTTGGATCGAAAAGGGTCCAATGGTCACACAACCTCACGATCCAAGAAGCTGCACCCTTCTTGTCTAAGGACTTGATTAGTGGCAAAAGTTGGATTAGGCCAGCGCCAACCAGTTTCAGAAAACCCTCTGCTGCCATTTCTAACAATACTGATGTTAATGGAAACTAGTGTGTATATATATAATAATTAGAAGGAAAAAAACTAGTATATACATATAACAATTATTTGTAATTGTTGGATTTTACTTTGATGTAGAGCTGATCAGCCCATCATGTTCTTTTTCACTTAGACATTATTTCCTCAATTATATATTTGTAAGCAATTCTTTTATCTGTTGGAAATATTAATAAATAAATATATGTTATTTGCACATTTTTATGATCATTTCTCGTTTCTTCTGTTGATAAAGCTTGCAACAAACATAATATATATATATATAACACCAACAAATTAGGATGAGAATTGCCTGAATTTTACAAAAATTTAGGATTGAGAGAGTAGACTACCAGGTTTATCTATCTCAAATAATCTAGAGTGTTGAGCCTACCTAGCCTGTTCGGGATAGATAGCCCTATGTACCCGGTAGGGAAAACACATTCCGGCTCATTTAAGCAAGTTATCTCCCCCCCCCCCCTCTCTCTCTCTCTATAAAATAGAGATTTCCGCTAGCATTTGCCTTTTCTTTTTTTTTTATTGAAGAGGAAAGAGGTTAAAAGGAAAAGCGTCTACTAAATTTAAAATTAAGAATTATTTATCAGAAATTGATTAGATTATATATCAAATTCACTG
Source organism: Carpinus fangiana (assembly GCA_006937295.1). Classification (NCBI taxonomy): domain Eukaryota; kingdom Viridiplantae; phylum Streptophyta; class Magnoliopsida; order Fagales; family Betulaceae; genus Carpinus; species Carpinus fangiana. The sequence continues at coordinate 31,662,326 of CM017327.1, forward strand.
GTATTCATGAATCACTAATCAGAAATTGGTATCAGTAAAACTATATAAAACTGAAATAGCATTTTGGGGCATTAACACAAATTTAGGATGACCAAATCCCTTTAGGGTTATATCATCCTTAAAGGGTTTACCTTCTACCCATAGATTTTAGTTTTAAATTCATAAATAATTTTTGAGGCATTAGAACTTAAATATTAGTTCATAGAAATTTAGGATGATCGAATCCCTTTAGGGTGATACCATTCCTAAAAAAGTTAATCTTTCACCTATAGATTTTAGTTTTAAATCCATAAATAAGTTTTAAAAACCTAATATTAACACATAAAAATTTAATTAATATGTGTTTTTTATATTAAAAATAAAAATAATAATTAAAAAAACAAACTAAACAAAATTTATTGTCGACGCTAGGCTGCCTCAATTTGGCTGCCGGATAGCACTGCCTCTCTATATATATAATAAAATAATAAGGAAGATGACAACTGACAAGAGCACATAGAAGGCTGCACAGATTTGTGACTTGAATGTAGATATTATCCTGGACCATGATGCAAGATAATTCCATTACTAGCTAGATGATGACGTGTGTCATGGACTCAAACTCAAAACCGACAATTTTCAGTCCCCTTCTCATTCTTGAATTGATTTTATTCTTATTCACATTTAAATTTTTATTTTATATATATTCTTATCATTTAAATACTCTAATTAAGTCCCTAAGTTCCTAAGAGATATTTCAATCGGTTAAAATTACGCCTAATAAAATGTAAGTCATTAGTTTGAATCATCTTTCCCTTTTGTATGGACATATAAAAAAAAAAAAAAAAAAACACTCTAATTAAGAATTACACGGCCTTGATATATATTAAAGATTTGTTTGGGAGTGCATTTTTAAACCAAATCACAATTTTAGAATGTTTGAGATTGCGATTTTAAAAATACAAATTTTAAAATTATGCAAAAAAATTCGCGATTTCTATAAGCTAACTAGAGGGTGCTTATTTGAAAAGTTTGAATTTAAACTAAAATAGCAATTTCGCTTTAAAAAATATTTGGGGGCAATATTTACCTATTTGGCCATGAAACTGTAATTATATACCAATGTTATCCAAACACTCAATCGATAAAAAAATATTTCTTAACATATTTTACCAAATGCATATGTGATTTTAAAAATACAATTTTAAAAATCGCAATTATTAAAATCGCACTCTCAAAAATACCATTTATTTTAACTCCCAAAATATTTTTTTAGTTTTTGAAATCAACAACCATATAGTCATTATTTTAAATTAAGATATATAAAGTTTAGACCAAATTTAAGTTAGAGAAAAGAGAAAGAAACCTGTAATATCTTGACATACTCCTTTTTTGTCTCACCAGAGTCTTGACACGTCCACGTTAAGGTGACTCCCCAATACCAGCCTAGTACTGGATAAACTTTTTCTTTACAAAAAAAAAAAAAAAAGTTGGAAAACATTCTTTTAAATCAGTATATTATCTATTTTTAAAATATATAATTAAAATGAAAATACTTGTAAGAATTACAAGTTACAAGTTCTAAGAACAAATGTCACGAATCCTATTGAAAATGCATATAAAAATCTCATACTTTAAGTAGAGAAATTAAACTTTGTTTTTGTTTTTTTTTTATTATTTATTTATGACAACGAGGAACCAGCTGTAATGTAGGGCCACTTTATGTATTTACTACCATTGGATAAACTTTAAATCAATAAAACGCGATGGATAAACCTCAAATCCGAGTAATTAGTAAAGCGCACTTTCTACTTATTGGATGATACTTTGACTTTGTCTTCAACCGACCCAAAAGGATTATTTAAAAAAAAAAAAAAAAAAATTATTTTCATCGTATTAACCATAAAACCTTAAAACCATTGTGCCACGTTGCCTGTTTTTAATCTGTGGGCTGCCAGACTATATATTGATGTACTAAAAGTTGGTGCAGCATGTCATATTCAAGAAAATCAGTTTAGCCCACAACTCCAAAGATTGCTAAAAGTCAAAAATTTGAGGCAAGCTATTGGATTGTAGTCTTTTTCCCAAAGATAAATGGATAATGGATAAGAACAAGTAAAAGAAACATTAGATTAGACCCCCCCACCCCCACCACCACCTCTTTATAAAGAAGTCTCAACATATCTCGTATTTTGTTGAAGATATTATTTGAGAAAATGGGTTCTCTAATGGCAGGATGGCAGTCACCCGCCCTTGATCCAAAGTCAGGTAATTCATATCAATATATGTTTTTAAATTATATGGTTTCTTTTTTTTCTTTTTCTTTTTATGTAAATTAAGAGTTTTATATTTTCAGTGGCACTCAAGAGGAACTCTTCATTAACGAGAGGAGAGATTGACGCTTACTGGAGAGCAAAGAAGAAAGCAGAGGAAGAGCACTTCACTGCAGCCATTTCTGAGATCTCTGACGGTGTTCAGGTTTGGATACTCGATCTATTAAACTAACATGTGGCTATGTGGCTTTATGTGATTCGTCACGTATAACAGAAACCGCTCGATCTATTAAAATGACATATATCTTTATGTGATTCGTCACCTATGACAGGAAACTGCGTTTGAGAACGCTAGAAAAAGGTTTGAGAGGTCCAACTCCGTGCCTTCTTCTGGAAATAGAACGGAGGATTTCAAGGACATGGAAACGGAAACAAGCTTGGAGAAAATCATCAAGAAAAGTGGATGGTAATTAATTAAAAGCATTAAGTTATTAAGTAATATTGGTAATTAATTTCAATTATTATTATTCACATCAAATATAATTATTTTATTTGTCCATCTCCCCCTGCATTCAAACGAATAATTAATTAACACGTGCATTATGTGATTGCAGGTGGACTAGGAGCAACTCGGCCTTTCTGAACGAGCCACCTCTACATGAAGGTGCTTCCAGCACTTACACGTCGCAGTTCCACGTGGCTAGCTTGGGCCCATCGAAATGAGGCGGCAATGAGATGGAATTATTACCTAATATTTCTCAAGTTAAAATACAGAGTATTGTCTATATATATATATATATATATATATGCCACTAAAGGCTAAAGCTTTGATTTATTTTTGTATATATATATATATATATATCAGTTTAATTTGGATTTCAGGCTTGTAAAGGAAGAGGAAATTGTAATTCTATTTTCTTAGGAATGGTTATGCATATGTATGTTGCATCGTCTTGTTTTCGTTCTACTTCTACGTTTTGGTGATTGATTTGTAAATATAATAAGTGTTATATGAATGATAGGAAAACATTTAAAACATTATAACTCTCTTACAAATTCGCATGAAAATTTTGACGTGATAAATTTCATGTCAGCTTATAATATATTTAGTGTTTATAGAAACTATCAAAGAACAGTCTTAATTTTAGTAGCTAAGGAGGTAGGCGACCTTAAAACTTTAATAAAGTAGTTGTAGTCTTAACAGGCTAGTGGCGGAGATACGTAGGGGTGGGCGGCCATACAAATTTTTTGAAAAGAAAAATTTATAAGATAGTTTTATTTATTTATTTTTCAAGCCCTCGCCCCTACTCCTCCTTTCTTCTCGAGATTCTCTTGTCTTACTCTTCCTCTTCCTTTTGGTTCGCCCTTAACTTCATATAAAGGAAAAATATTTTATATTACGGAGACATAACAAAGTATTTTTAATTTAATTTGTATACATCATTTTTTATATATATATTAAAAAATTAAAAAATTAAAATATAATTTTATTATTATAATGTTGCCACTGCTAAATTAAATTCTTAGATCCGCCACCGTTAAAAAGGGCAAAGAAATGGAATGTTCGCAATCCAGTTGGGTTGGTGGTACTAAGAAGAATTTTGTAGTGAGCAAAGAGACGGCAATCAAATCAAGTTGATCCCATTGGGTCAGTCGATCGTCTCGCGGCTAACTAATTGAGCCTATCTCTATTTGGGCCCTGAATTGGTTTCGGCTATGGGCTTTTTGTTGGGCTCATAAAGATTAAAGAGAGAGAGGGGAACTCGAGTACAAAAATATATATATATATATACTCGCTTAAAAAAAGGGCAAAAAAAAGTAAAGTGTTGTCTATCAAAGGCAAAAGAATTAAAAAAAAAAAACCTCAAATTTTGGAACAAAGCTAGAAAAAACTTACAATAGCTACCGGGAACCGTACAGAAGGGGCTTAAACGGTGAAAATTGTAGGCATTTCTTCAAGTCTGACTAAGTCATAGCCTAACCTTACCCAACTAGGATATCAATGGGAATCCAAGATAGTTAATACTACTCAGGCATATGTGAGGATTCTTTATTGCGGAGATTAGAACCCATGCCCTGACCACTTGAAAACTTTCTTGGGCCATTGAATCACCACACTTGATGGAACCGTATAGAAGGGGCTTAAACGGTGAAAATTGTAGGCATTTTTTCAAGTCTGACTAAGTCATAGCCTAACCTTACCCCACTAGGGTATCAATGGGAATCCAAGATGGTTAATATTACTCAGGCATATGTGAGGATCTTTATTGCGGAGATTAGAACTCATGCCCTGACCACTTGAAAACTTTCTTAGGCCATTGAATCACCACACTTGATGGTCTGTGGTTTAGTATTTTGTAGCTACTTTATGCATAGTGAAATCTTCGATTAGTTGATCAAGTCGTAATGAAATTTAAAAACTCTCAATATCGGTCTATAGTGAGGAAGATGGTTGGTGCTTGACAAAAAAGTTGTATGTAGGAGGGTGTTTAGCGTCTTTGGTGGATGAAGTGTTAAAAATATTATTTTCATAAAATAGAGAAAGAATTTAGAAAAGTGAATGTAATGGCGTTTTTAATACTTTAATAATAGGTTTAAATTATCTATTTTAGATAGACTTATAGAAAAACGATTGTGAATGTTATTAGACACCTTGTTCCTCTAGCATTTGCAATGCTGATCATATACATACCGACAACAATATTTTTAATAACAATAAAAATTTAAAATTAGTACAATTATAAATAAAAAAGAAGATATGATGAAATAAAATAAATAAAAATTGAGAACCATGAATGCACTTTAGATAGTCTCCTTATTATTATTTATCTTGACTTGTCTTCCACGCACTCGATCAATTGCACGATATAAAAGATAATCACGATTTCTTCAGTTTTACACTATAATCATTGATCATGGGCCTCCTGCTTAAAGTTAATACTTTCCCAGTGTTAAAGCATTTAATTTAACTTTAAGGCAGAGTTTTTTTTCCGAACAGGATTGAAAGAATTTACTCAAATTCAATTTATAAAAATGATATGTATTTTTTGTTTTAATAACATGTGAGACATACATGAGTTTTTAATATTTTTATTCCAACTTTGTTTATATTATTAAAAAAATCTACTTTTTAGAAATTGATTTATAACTAAATATTTAAGTATTTATACCAAAAATATAATAAGTAATTTCATGGGATTTATAATGTTTTAAATAACTTGAAGAATATGTTTATTTTTTCGCATGTGGGTAGACAACTACCAACAATATTATAATAAAAGTTTCCTACTTTTTGTTGTCAATTAATGATAAATAAATAAATAATCATATATAAGAAAACACCGTACGACAATCCCACAAAACATTTGTTTTTCTTTTTTCAAAAGTTGGCATGGAGGACCATTCCTAATCTGAGTGTTTGACGTGTCTAATGATGATCAACATAATCAATATTATAGGTTGGATTTTGCTTAATTACATGGTTCATTATTATTATTTTTGTTGAAAAAAAGTTACTGTGAATGATCTTTTTCATTCTTGATTCGAATGGGAGATGGTTCATTGGTTTGTTAACAAGAATCATCTGATAGATTTGAACAAATAAATAAGGAAGGGAATAACTTAAATTTGGTCTTGGCGTAAAGGGAGGGGTTTTTGCCCCCCAATCACAATTTGACACCTCACATAAAAGAAAAAAAATGCACAAAATTATTCTACATCCTAAAACATTAGATTTTTTTTTCTTATTTCTTCTTCTTCCTTTTTTTTTTTTCTTCTCTCCCATTTCTTCTCCCTGCGACAACCTCTCCTCCCTCTCTTCTTCTTCCTTCTTCCTTCTTCTTGTCATTTAACAGAGAAAGAGAGATGGCTTGGGAGAAAGAAAGAAGAGCCACGGCATTGAGACCCATTGCCGGCCACCGAGACCCACGTTTGGGTCTCGCCGGCGTTTTTTTTTTTTTTCTTTTCTTTGAGTTTTAGGATGATAAAATCCCCAAAAGGGTTTACCTTCCCCTCTAGGTTTTAGTTTTGATGCATTAGAAACAAATTGGTGGCATTAGAATCGATTTTTGAAGCATTAGAAATGATTTTTTAGGCTCGCCGGAATTTTTTTTCATTCGCCAGAGAGACCAAAATGGCCACTGTAGTGGCCGGATTTCTCTCCCCCTGGCCGTTGGGGTGGATCTCGGCCACCCCCAGGCCGCTGGGAGTGGATCGCGGCCACCCCCAGTGGCCGGATCTATGTATCTTTTTTTTTTTTTTTTGGTGCGCTAGTTCGCCGGAGAGAGAGACATGGCCACTGAGGGTGGCCGGATCTCTCCCCCTAGCCGTTGGGGTGGATCGCGGCCACCCCCAGTGGCCGGATCTATCTATCTTTTTTTTTTTTTTTTGGGTTCGCCGGAAATGTCGCCGGAGGTGGGCGATTGGCGGTGGCGCTGTTAGCCGGAAGTGGGCGGTGGGCAGCGGCGCTGTTAGCCGGAGGTGGGCGGTGGATTTTTTTGGTTGCCTGATTTGTTGATAGGGTGTTTTGATTTTATTTTAGATTTGTGCATTTTTCTTAAAATAGTGAGGTGTCAATTTATGAGTGGTGGGCAAAAAACCCCCATTTTACACCCCATCCGAATGGTAGCTGCTCTCAATAAGGAAATGCTATGTGTTTTCTTGGTTCTACATGTATATTATTTTCTATAAATAAACAAGAGATCGTGGGAAGAGTAGATCTAGTCTTCTTAGAAGCAGATCTGTGTTTTTTTTTTTTTTTTTTTTGGTGGAGGTTAGATTTTATCTGTTTTTTGTTTTCTATAATTTTGTTTGAATAAGGATTGTCCAGACCTTTGGGTTGTGGATGTGATCCGTTTCCTGGCTCTTGGGCTTAGGAGGATGAGTTTCCGCATGAATTTTCTGTTTCCAAGGCTGAAAGAGATGAACTACCTATGCATTGAGTGAATCTGTTTGGAACAGATATGATGTTACAACTGAAAATTATTCTTGGGTTAGAGGATATTGTTGTTATAGATAGGTTTTGAATTTTGATTTTTATGTAAGCATATAAGACATGTAATCTCATAACTTCGACTATGATTTTCTCAGAGCTTTTTCGTTCTGTGATGTAAAAGCGTTTACACTTATGATCATTCTCTTCAATGGGATTGTAATGATTTTTCCTTTCAAAAAAACCAAAAAAAAAAAAAAAATCATAATTGGATATGAATGTTCACATTTGAGCTATACACAGAGTTAATGATAGATTTGAAAAAATAAATAAGGTAATGTTATGTGTTTTCTTAGATCTATGTTTATATTATTTTCTATAAGTCGGGCGAGAGATATAAGAGCCAATTTCTTTTTTTTTTTTAAATTATTTATTTATAAAATAATATCCATTTAGGACCAAGAGAACACCTAGCATTCTCCAAGAATATATATATTTCTAAAAAAAAATGAACCATTTCAGTCTCATTGAAGAAGAATCACGAGCGTAAACGTTATTACATTACAAAGCAAAAAGCTCTAAGAAAATCATGCTGAAGCTATGAGGTTACAAGTCATAGATGCTTACATAAAAATCAAAATTCAAAACCTATCTATGACAACAATATTTGCTAACACATGACTAATTTTCAATTGTAACATCATATCTGTTCAAAAAAAATATTCAACTCAATACATAGGTAACTCATTTTTCTAGGTCTTGGGAATAGATAACCCATGTTGAAACTTATTATTCTAAGCCCGAGAACTAGGAAACGGATCACATCCACAACTTAAAGGTCCAGACAATCATTATTCAAGCAAAATTATAGAAAACAAAAAACGGAGAAAACCTAACTCCCACAGAAAAACAGCAAAAAAGTACATATCTGCTCTTGAGAATACTAGATATACTCCTCCTTAACCCAAAACAATATTTATTCAAAACAAACAAAATAAGAAATACAACTATTAAAAACAGCAGCGATTAGAGTGGAGGAGATGATGACACTGACCAACGTTGGCAAGTGGTAGTGCGGACAAAAAGAAATGAGCGGCACAACACCTTAGAGGGCATACGAAAGTGGCCAAAATTGCTGCATATGGCCAAAAAACACAAAGAAAATAAGAGAAACAGGTAGAAGGAGAGGGGGAGATTAAGAAGGGAGAGAGGGTAAGGGGGGAGATTCATCCTCCTCTCTAAAAAATAGCTTCTTTTTTTTTTGTTACATGTCAAGACAAGGGAAGGAGAATAAAAATAGCCTAGTTATTATTTTATTTTTTTTTATTGACATATCCGCATAAGAAGGGGGAGAGAGATTCGAATTAATGACTATCGTTTCATTAATTATGGTCCTAACCAATTAAGTTACTTCTTAAGGACAAAAATAGCCTAGTTGGCTAGCTGTCAAAGCACAAATTTTAATAAAATAGTAATAAATGCTTTCCTTTGACTAATTTTAATTTTATTATTATTATTATTTTTTTAATTAGAATGTTACTATTTTTTAAATGTTGAATAGCATTTTCTCATCTATATAAGTCCCTATCCATGCAAACAGGGAAGAAACCCAAACCTAGTCGGTGGGCGTAGTATTTCTGGCTTATCCGCACGACCCAGTTGACCGTATATATGACGTATATATTACATACTTTATTTATTTTCTAAGAAAAAAAATGAAACAAATATAAAATTTAGATCAAGAAGAAATTGAGTCCATCTTGATTTATATATATGAACTTTCCGCGGTGCTTTTCCTCTTAAAATACTTTTCAATAAAAAAAATTAAACTTATAAATAGTCTACACAACTCTTTTAAAAATTATTGATACTAAAATTATTTTTAATGGCTGATGTGACCTTAATCACATGCTAATGCTTGCTAACAAGTTGTAAAATACTTAACCAACCATTTTCATGAGTCATTGTTAAAAAAAAAAAAAAAAAAAATCCAAAGATTAATTGGCACTCCCATTGTTAATATTGTGAAATAATTATGCAATAGAATCATAAAAATGTAGTATAGGACATTTTTTACTTTTTTAAAACATTTTAAACTTTGAGTAATGCTATGTGCCATATAAATATCTTTCAAATGTCCTACAAAATTGAGATGACAGCAGGGTGGAACTACCTTAGCCCTTGGGGGACCCTAGCCCCCAAAGGCCTAAGGTGGTCCCCAAAAAAAATTATTTTTTATAAAACATGCCTAAAAAGTTATTTTTACCCCTCATATTAAAACTTCTAGTTCCGTCCTTGGGTCACATGTCTAGTAACTTTTGGATAAGTCTTTTTTTTTTAATTATTTTTTTTAAAAAAAAATATTTAATGATTATTAAGAAGAGCTTGTTTGAGATTACATTAGGAAACATATAAAGTATTTTTAGTGCCTAAAAGGATGTGCAACCAAAAAGTTAACCTATTTGGTAAAAAAAATATAAATAAAAAACACTTATCTGACTTGTTTATTCTAAAAGTACTTTTAATACCTAAAAAGATGTGACAAAGTAAACTAAAAGCTCAAAAAAAAAAAAAAAAAAAAAATTCAGAAGTACTTTTTAAAAATGACCAAAATATACTTAGTAAAAGCTTAAAAATAAGAGAAATGATAAAGTCTCAACTTAACCCAATTAGGACCCAACTTTTCTCTTTAAGTGGAAGTTTTTTTTTTTTTTTTTTTGTTTTAAAAAAAAAAACCTTGAGGAGAGAGAGAGACTTAAACTAGAAGAGAAAGAGAAATTGGATTTAAAAATTGGGTCTTAATTAAGTTTAAATTATGACTATATCACACTTCTAAAAATAAAAATTTTATCAAAAAATAATTTTTAACCTAAAAGTTTTATTTCGAAATTTTTAAACAAAACTTCATTTTAAAGCTTTTTTAAAAAAACTCACATTGACTTTAAAAACTCTACTTCCTAAGTTTATGAGATATTGGTACGTTGTCCGATAATATGAAGCAATAAAATATGAAAGAATGTTTTAAAAAATAATTAATCTTGTCGTATTCCCTGTCACAGTTTGACACACTGAGGTCTTTCCTCCTATCATGTTAACAGTATAGAGGAGAAGAAAAGAGTTACGTTACAATTGATCGACTGACATCAATTATTAATGAATCTTGACATTTAAACGACCAGGTTCCCCCTCCCCCCCCACCCCACCCCCACCAAACATAGTAGCACGTGAATAAATAAATAAAAAATAAAAAGAAACGAACCCTACCATTTTAACGACCAGGTTCATATAGATTTATAGATAGACCTTTTTTTTTTTTTTAATAAATAAATTTTTTTTTTACACATGAGAGATTTATAGAAAGACCTATTCAATCGCTTCCGATAAATAAAAACAAAAATCAAATTGGTAACCTATTAAATCGGAAAATAGGGTCGTTGGGAGTGGGAAGGCACTCTCTTTCAAACATCAGAGAAAAATATGTGGCGAGACAGTCTTATCCTTAACCTAACCCCTCATTTTTTTTAATTATTATTTATAAATAAAAGAAAATTGATTTAATGCAATATAATGCTTACTTTAACTCATTTTTAATGACATGGCAAATGAACAATTACATGAAAATAAATGGTTCAAATTTAGTTTTTGAATTTCAATCATTTTTACCCATAAGATAAGTCACTAAATATGAGTTAAATATAGCATACCTTTAAATAAAAAACACCTCTTTTTAGCAAGAAATGTAGGAATAATTTTAGAAGTCCTTTTTGTCTTCATCAAAAAATGAGGTGATTTTTAAAATTATTATTTGATTAAAATTTAATAATTATTAATCACAAATCTAATGATAATTTTAAAAATCACATCATCTTTAAAAAGATACAAAAGTGACATAATATAAACTTATAGCATCACTCATGAACGTAGACTCCATAAAATTCCTTAGAAAAAAAAGGGGACAGCTTATCCAAGCCTTTGCTCCCGCATTAAGGTTTCTAATAATATGTTTTGACAAAATATAATAAGGATTGATTTCTTTTATACAGTAATCTAATTGTAACAACGGTCCGAATTGAAGGCCATGAATTCCTTCATAATATCTATTTTTTTAAAAAAAAAATTGATGTGTTTCATCAATAATAATTAGGTAATATTTATTTATTTATTTATTTTTAACGAGAAGAGTATTTAATCAGTAAAAATGGGATAAAAAATAGGATCTATAATTTCGTATTTTGTCCCAACCTGAAGCCCATTATGGTAATTTTACACCACTGCTCTCATCCATAAATAGTGCTCCCCGCTGCTTCAATAGCTTCACATTTCCTGATTTCCTCCTACCCCCCCCCCACCATTTTGTTGGATAATTCTTTTTTTGCCAAAGATTTCAATATGGCTCAGAAAAGCAAGATTCTGTTCATCGGAGGCACCGGCTACATCGGAAGATTCATCGTGGAAGCAAGCTTAAAGGCTGGCCATCCCACCTTTGTTCTGGTCAGAGAGAGTACGGTCTCTGATCCCGTTAAGGGAAACCTCGTCGAGAAATTCAAGAGCTCAGGCGCCACTTTGGTCCATGTACGTTCATCAATTTCTGTGTTTGTGTGTATTTTTTGTTTTTTTTTTCCGAATGTGTTTGTGTTTTGTGTTTTGATGGCACCATCGGAAGGTTTGGTCTGGTCGGAGATCGAGAGTGTGATGGTGTGAATTAATGGGGGCTTTTTTTTTTTTTTTTTTTTTTTTTTAGGGAGATCTGTATGACCATGGAAGTTTGGTAAAGGCGATTAAGCAGGTGGACGTGGTGATATCGACGGTTGGCCACCTGCAGTTGGCAGATCAGGTCAAGATTATTGCCGCCATTAAAGAGGCTGGAAACGTTAAGGTTAGTGTCTTTAAAGTTCTCAAAAACTTGGCTTAATTGTTTCCTTATTTTTCTCTGTTTTTATTTTAATTATTTTAATTTTTATTGACTCAACATATTTGATAAACTAGGAGTTGGTGTGGGCTTAGACTTTTTTTTTTTTTTTTTAAAAAAAAAATCAAGATAAATTATTTACCCGTAAAACTTAACATAACAAAAAATGAGAAATATTTGTTTTCTTTTTTCTTTTTTAATTTTGTATGTGTCTTATTAATCTCATTATAAAGGAAGAGCAAATCTACCGTCTCATAAATTTGGTAGTGAAATTTTTTAAAAACAAAACAAAAAATATATTTAAAAACACGACATAAAACACGTTAAAAAAAAAAAAAATCTCCCGAGACTTGATAGAGTTTTTTTTTAAACTGAGTAGGAGAATTTTTTTTTTTGGTTGTTTAACATAGTCTATAAAAATGACATGTAATAATTTATAAAATGTATATAAATTTTTTATATTATTTATTTTAATTTTATTTTTATTATTAAAAAATATGTATATTTTATATATTTAAATGATACATATCATTTTTATAAATTAAGTTAAAAAAAATCTCTTTAACCACATTTTTAAGAGTTTTTCCCTAAATGTGAGACCCTCCTTATTTTCCTAAGGAGGTTGCAAATTAAAATTCAAAGTGTAGTGTGTGGATTAATATTTTCTTATATTTGACTAATCTATTTTATAAATTTAATCGTTAATTTATTAAATTTATAAAAAAATATAAATTAAATACGAAAAAATTATTAACCCTTAAATTTTTATTTTTTTTGTCTTGTCCCAAAGATATTTTCGACTTTTCCAAAAAAAAAAAAAAAAAGTGGAAAATACTGACCAGAAGGGTACGGGAAGAAACTTTTATAGAATTTCCCAGCATAATGAACAAATATTTTGTGATAGACGGTAATGCTAAAACATTCACGTGCTCTTCATGTCATCATGACGTAAATTTTAAAATTATTATTGAATTTTAATAATAATTTGATTTTCAAAGTTACATAGAAGCTTCTTTGCAGCATTATCCGCTACGACTTAAAAAGAGGGAAAATGAATAGTTTTGGCGTGTAGTATCCGTCGCCGTCGGATACCATCATATCCCCCACACGATGTCACGTCTACCTCACCCACCACACCAAACACCAGTTTTGGTGGAGCCCTGTGATGCGCACATTCCAACTTCTTTTTCTTTTTTTTTTGGTTGTTTGCCTTCTACGCTCTAATAGCATTCCTAGCTTTTTCCTGTGAGGAATATTTCCAAAAAATGGGGAATATGTCCAAAAAAAAATTACAAAAAAAGGTTCCACAGCCGCAGACTCTCTCTTCTCTACTTTCATGATTCTCTCCTCTCTTCTCAAAAAACAAATATTTTAATGATATAGATAATGATTAAGAAAAGTTTTTGAGGCGTATTTTGACGTAAAGGAGTAAAAAGTAGTTTAGATCCTTAAATGAATAGAAAATGACGGAGAAACGGCCGAGAATGCTCTAAATAAATGATTAAAAGAAAAAAAAAATCTATTAAAAATGTTGTGATTATATGAAAATACTGATGAATATCTTGTATTATGCAGAGATTCTTCCCTTCGGAATTCGGAAACGACGTGGACCGTGTGCATGCTGTTGAGCCAGCAAAGACTGCATTTGCCACCAAGGTCGATATCCGCCGCAAGATTGAGGCCGCAGGCATCCCCTACACTTACGTCTCATCCAACTACTTCGCTGGATATTTTCTCCCTACTTTGGCACAGCCAGGACTCACTGCTCCTCCCAGAGACAAAGTCACTATCTTCGGAGATGGACATGTCAAGGGTAACTAACATTTAATCTAATGCTCCCCTCCATATGTTTGCCAGAATCCGATTTTGAATGATCCCAGTTTGTAAATGTGGTGTCCCTGTTTGATTTTAATTTCTTTCTTTCTTGCAGCTATTTTTAACAAGGAAGACGACATAGGAACCTACACAATCAAAGCTGTGGATGACCCAAGAACACTGAACAAGATACTCTACCTCAGGCCCGCCAAGAACATTTACTCATTCAACGAGCTTGTTGCCCTTTGGGAGAAAAAGATTGGCAAAACCCTCGAGAAATTCCATCTTACAGAGGAGAAAATCTTGAAGGACATCCAAGGTCAGCTGCAATTATTATTATTATTATCTTATTTTTCTGCAAAATTGTAGATAAATTTTATTAACTAATAAGTTTGGTAACTTTGTTGTTGCAGAGTCACCAATTCCAATCAACGTGATATTATCAATCAACCACTCGGTGTTTGTGAAGGGTGATCACACCAACTTCGAGATTGAGGAATCCTTTGGTGTGGAGGCCTCCAAGCTATACCCAGATGTGAAATACACCACAGTGGAAGAATACCTTCAGCAGTTTGTTTGAGAAAATGAAACCCCATGAAGCTCGTCTTTTTTATAATTATATATTATCATAAATAATCGTAGTTGCTGTGAGTGGCTTCATGTGAGAGTGTCGATCTGTATCTTTTCTCAATCCACTACTGTATGCTTCATGCTTGCAACCCTTCCAACTTATGCTCCTCTGCATTTCTCTTGGCATATATATATATATATATATATATATATATGCGTGTATGTATTATCTTCTTTTATTGTGAGAAAATCAATAATAAAAAGTGTTAAATTATCAGTTGTCTCAAATATTTGGCTTGTGGCCGGCAAGATAAAATGTACTCTAACTAGCTTTTTTGGTGTTAAATTACCAATTGTCTTAAAAATTGATCTCAAACCCTCTCTCAACAAGTGAGTTTTGGCTTAATAGGTAAAATGCAATAGAGGGCAGATTATAAGTTTCAATTCAAAGCGTCTGATTTATTAATTTGATATATATATAATTAATATTTTAATAGTCAAATTTACAGATAATTGGGTTAAATGCCGACATGAGATTGTTTTATGCCAGGAACACTAATAATGAAAATAAATAAAAAGAGCACAAACGTGCGCGCGCGCGCCAGTGAAAGAGAGACAGGTGATGCCATGGCTACTGTCTATTCTATAACTTGAGACAGCTGAAATGTTTGTATCAAAAAGAAGAAGAAGAAGGAGGAATTAAATTGAGATGCTTATTCTATCTTATGGAATTAAATTGAGGGTATCTTTAGAACTGACCAAAAGCTTGACTTGGTCTTGTATGTTCCGACAGGAGCCTTAAGAGAATTAAGGTATTTCAATAGTGTCTATGCACGATGTCTTGAAAGAAGCTTATTAAACTAATTGAGCCATGGATTGAGATACTCTGCAATTGGTAATAAGTGGTTTTAGAATGGTTTAGAATGAGCCGCATCATCTCAATGAATGAAAGAGAGAAAAGGAAGAAAGGACAAGAAAATTGTTGAGGTGTAACTATGCCGCTTTGTTTATGTATAGTAGATGACTCTTACAATATGCTTTGCAGAGTGCGATTTTGAATGTCATAAAAGGTTTTGATCCTCACCAGACATCAATTAATTTTCAAATGAGATGGTTGAATGTTCGATCTGACAAATAGTATCAGAGTTAGGATCATGAATTTGAGTTTTGAGAGCATCACGTTGAGTGAAGGATTGTTGAGGTACAACAATGTTATTTTGCTCATGTCGACTGTTCTTAGAATATGCCTTGTGGATATAATTTTGGATGCCATAAAAGACTTTTAACGTCACTTATTGAATACCAATTGATTTTCTAATAAGATGATCAAAGGTCGGATCTAACAAAAATAAATCACCCAAACACAAGTTGAGGGTAGTCAAACAACTTAAAAAACATGTTAAATGGTCGAACACCCCTAAAAATAGGTTGAGGGTGGTCAAACTCCTATACGACATAAGTAATGGTTATTTATCCCCTAAACATACTTTTTAGAGCGGTCTTACCACTCACAACATGTTTTTGGAGGTGGTCGACTGCCGAAAAAATAGGCCCAGGGTGGCCGTATAAATTGAGTGACAATTTTTTTTTTCCCCTTCTTATATTGCTGACATGGCTCGTTTCTAGCCCTTAATTACAAACGAGCGGATAAGATTAAGCAAATTGCAAGAGGGATAGGGTATCCGGACCCAGCCTTCTCTCAGCAAATCGAGCCACTTGCGAGGGGACACTTCAAATTATTTGTCGTCTTTAAGAAACAAGCTGTGTATAAAGAAAGAGAACAATTCGTTAACAGCAAAATCTTCCATTTTCCAATATTTCTCTGTTTGTTCAGCGACCAATGTACTTATCTTATACCAACCGCGCCGCCCCCCATTTTCTCAGAAAGCAATAATACAGCTTTTTATTTTTTTATTTTTTTAATATACTGACGGCGACATATTTACAACCCAGAGAGCTGCGTCTCCAATGGTAGCTTAAATCAGGTGTAGGCGTGCTCTTAGGTTCACTTTACTCTCATCACCAGTGTCGGTGCTCCTTAGAAAAACTCGTGTCAGGATAGCTTTTCTAGCCTTCAAAGCTGCAATTACCGCTGGTTTTAGTGTCGGTGCCGGTGCCGGTGCCGTTTCCGGTGCCGCCATTAGAGGCAGAGCTATTGGTGTGTTTCCTGGATGTTTTTCTGTATATCCCATAATGCTCCCACTCTCAGCCTTCATTCCTTCAAGTTTCTCACCTGCAAAATTTGACCCAGAAGATGTCAATGCTTTTCACGTAACAAGAAGGCACGTACGGTAGAGGAACCAACCCACAGAATACACAAAATCTACAGAATATAAAAGCAAATGTAAAATTCTTCCATCTCTCAGTATCTCTTACCGTTTGCGACCAAATCGAGCTTAGAATTCTCTGACAGGAGAATAAGTGCGGGCGTGATGATTGTGAGGGCGGCCCAGAAGAAGAATATCAGCACGAAGGTTCTTTCCATCACAAATTGGAAAAATTAATGCTCTTTCATGGGGTGTTGAGAGGTTTTAATACAAGTAACACGAAGAGAGAGAGAGAGAGCAGAGCAGAGGGCTTGGAACACATTAGCTGGCCATGTTTAAGGAACATTGTTATTATAAAATTCGTAAGTATTACTCTGTTCTTATTTTTTTTAATCGTTTCATTTGCAAAGTCAAGTGTATAACAACTAAACTTGTGATTTTGGTTGTTCAGTTGTTGGAGGGTTGTTATATAGTTTGCATCTCTGATTGGACATCCATCTGTCATTTATACTTGGTCCATAATCTGATTATTATTTCCATTTAGCAGATGAAATTGGAAGTTGACTACAACTAATCTCATCAAGCTTGACAATATATATCACAAATATGCATGCTGAGGACAAAAAAAACAACAAAAAAAAAAAAAACAAAAACAAAAGGGAGGGGCTGGATCAAATATGTTGTGTGGGTTGGTCACGCTGGGCCAAACAAGTCGTGTCAAAATTGAGAAGTTTGGCCCATTTAGTTACACGTTGTGTCAATGTTGACTCTTAACAAGTTGACAGTCATTCAACCTGTATTATCAATTCTAAATTGGGTAGCAGCCCATTCGGTGTTACTGTGTACTCTAGAATTAGCACATGATCTATGAACTTTAAAAGATTTGTCAAACTAGGAAATAAGGATAAAATTTGATGAATGTTTGTGAAAATCGTTGCAATGTTCTAGTTTGAGAAGAGGCAGGCTTTGTTATTTACCAAGATGATAGAAAGAGAATCATCTTCCAAGTTTAGGTAAGAGGAGGAAAAGGAAGAAGCTCACTCAATACTCAGTAGTGTTGCTTGAGCTAGCTTCACCGGTAATCTAATATCTATATAATAGGGGAGTTTTTGGAGGAGTTCATAAAAACACGACAAATGGCGTATTATCTAATTAATTTAAGTGTGAAACGTATATTTTAGTTAGTGAAATGTTGTATTTAGTTTTTTCTTCCCAACCGACTTAAAATGCTATAAATTAGACTCAGACTCCCATCGTATCTATATATACATCTTCCTCAAGCGTTGTATTCAATAATTTTTTTGCCAATCGACTTAAAACAAAACAAATTCTTTCTATTATATCAGTATTTTTATTTTTCGTTTTATATCCTTATATATTATTTTTTTTTATTCAAATTGATTATCCTTGAGTATTTTCTTTTAGTTTATATTGTTATTCAATAAAAGGTTTTTGTTTTTTTGTGCATAATGCAAATTATTTAGGGCAAGAAAAATGCTTAATTGAAGAGTGAGCCCTTAAAAGAAATTAGCCCATGAGATTGAATCGATATCAAGGAAAATTACCAAACTTGAAGCGCTAAAAAAAGGATATTTGGCTTTGCACTCATAGTAAACTCCATGAGATTCACTAAAATCACGAAAGTCATGGGTGTGATGCACATATGCTCTGCCACAACCATTTACAAGTAGATGTTGTGCATAAGCCAACTTTCTATTACTCTGACAAGAAACTAACAATGCCGAGGGCCATCATATGATGTTGCTTGTTTTAGTATTTCATTTTGTTGCCATTTTTTTATACTTGAGCTTAGACACTCCATGAGGCATTGGAAGGAAGAAAGACGCGCATTTCATATGTGATTTGTGATCAATTATGATACCTATAATTTAACATCAACATATATATATCCAATTAAACAAACAAATTAAAGGATGTTAAAAATATAAATATATATTAATAATGCTATATAGAATCTTGAAGAAGCTATTGTAAGATTTAATGTCTCCCACAAACTATTGAGATCTCGAGATATCAAGATATTGAGATTTCGAGATATTGAGATCTCAGAAAAATAGTTATTTCGCTTTGAAACTCCCTAAAGAATGGTGGGTATTTGGTTTTGATGTTGCACTCCTTGGTGATATTGATGTCTACCAATTCGAATTCTTCTAACAATTAGCAAGAAAAATGGTACCTCATCTTTGATTAAGGGTGGAGTTTTTGAGATATTCTTCAACCAAAACCTAGAAAAAAGGAAATCAATAAAATATATAAACTACAAAAACCACATAAATTATGAATATATGCATATATAGTCACATAAATTCACTCAATCAAAAAACAGTGACAAACAGTGATATACTAATTTGCATTTTTTTTTTATCTCTCTAATGTTTACAACAAAACTATGTAAAATTAGATGAACTAAGAGCTGAAAAATATGCAATTGAATATCAGTTTTTCACTCCAAAAAGCACCGTGAACCACCTCCTGCGATCACCGGAACTACCGTGAATGACCCACTCCAAAAAGTAAGGGTGTTTAGGCGGAGCGGTTATAACCGCCTTGCCAACCGCTAACCTTTTATAACCGCTTTTTAATAATCGTTAACCGCTAACCGTTTTGTAAAGCGATTATTAAAAACCGCTAACCGACCGCTAACTGCCTAGGGCAGTTGCGGTTAGTGGTTTTAGGGGTATGAAAAAGCGGTTATAACCGCTAACCGCCTTTATTTATATATAATTATATAAAAATATATATTAATTATTTATATTAATTAAATATAAAAAAATCCAAAACGGCATCGTTCTGGTGTTTAACATCCAAAATTGTGCTGAAGGATTTTGTGCTTGTGCTAGAGGAATTTTGAGTGCCATGTGTTGAAGGCTTTAATATTTGTTTTGTTTACATTTGCTAGTTTAGACTTTCAATGGTTTGCAGTATATTTTGGTTTTAAGCCATTTAATGGATTTAGGCATTATGACTATGTATGTGAAATAAGCCTAAAAAATAGCATGTTTTTGGCCAATATGACAAAATAATCCCAAAAAATATGGCAAAATAAGCCTAAAATATATGGAAAATGAATGCCCAAAATATAAAAAAAGCCTAAAAGTCAATTTTTAAAAAACCGGTTATAACCTCTTGTTAGCGGTTTGAATAACTGCTAACCGCCTAGGCGGAGGCGGCTGCGGTTATTAAAAATTCGATAACCGCCTAAAGCAGAGGCGGTTGCGGTTATTGCAAATAACCACTGGTTATAACTACTTGAACACCCCTACCAAAAAGTACTACACCTAAAAAGAGAACGAGAGGGAGAGGGAACTAAGATTTGAGAGAGGGAGAGAGGAAGAGAGGAAGAGAGAATGAGAGAGATGATTTGAGAAAGGGAGAGAGGGAGAATGGTTTGCTAGGGGGTAAATATTTAAGCTTTTAGGTATAACTTTAAAACACGCCCAAAATTTTTGGTGAGAAATGTTTCAGGGAATGCACCAAAAATTTGGCCCATTTAATTACACGTTGTGTCAAGGGTGACCCTTAACAAGTTGGTGGCTCAGTTGACGGGTTGCTTCCCAATTTAGAATTGGCAATTGCATGTAAGGTCATCAGGCAATTGCATGTAAGGTCATCAGGCAATTGCATGTAAGGTCAACTGTTGACCTTACATGCAATTGCCAATTCTAAATTGGGAAGCAACCCATTTAATGTTACTATGTACCCTAGAACTAGCACATGATCTCTAAACGTTCAAAGACTTGTCCAACTAGGAAATAAGGGTAAAATTTGATGAATGTTTGTGAAAATCGAGGCAATGTTCTAGTTTGAGAAGAGGCAGGCTTTGTTATTACCAAGATGACAGAAAAATAATATCTTCCAAGTTCAGATGAGAGGAGGAAAAGGAATAACTGAATAGTTAAGTAGTGTTGCTTGAGCTAGCTTCACCGGTAATCTAATATAATCTAATATCTATATAATATGGGAGTTTTTAGGAGGAGTTCACAGAAACACAACAAATGGCGTATTATCTAATTAATTTAAGTGTGAAATGTACGTTTAAGTTAGTGAAACGTTGTATTTAGGTTTTCTTCCCAATTGGCTTAAAACACTACAAATTAGACTCAGACTTTCATTGTATCTATATATACATCTTCCTCAAGCGTTGTATTCGGTTATTTTTTTTTTCCAATCGACTTAAAACAAAACAAATTTTTTCTATTATATCAATATTTTTTGTTTTTGGTTTTGTATCCTTACATATTCTTTTTTTATTCAAATTGATTATCCTTGAGTATTTTCTTTTAGTTTATATTGTTATTCAGTGAGTTTTTTCTTTTTTCTTTTTGTGCATAATGCACATTATTTAGGGCAAGAAAAATGCTTAATTAAAGAGTGAGCCCTTAAAAAAAATTAGCCCATGAGATTGAATCGATAATAAGGAAAATTACCAAACTTGAAGTGTTAAAAGAAGGATATTTGGCTTTGCACTCATAGTAAAATCCATGAGATTCACTAAAATCACAAAAGTCATGGGTGAGATGCACATATGCTCTGCCACAACCATTTACAAGTAGATGTTGCACATAAGCCAACTTTTTGTTAGTTTGAGAAGAAACTAACAATGTCGAGGACCATCATACGACATTGCTTGTTTTAGTATTTTGTTTTGTTGCCATTTTTTTATACTTGAGCTCAAACACCCCATAAGGCATCGAAAGGAAGAAAGATGCGCCTTTCATATGTGATTTGCTTGTTTTAGTATTTCGTTTTGTTGCCATTTTTTTTTTATATTTGAGCTCAAACACCCCATAAGGCATCGAAAGGAAGAAAAATGTGCCTTTCATATGTGATTTGTGATTAATTATGATACCTATAATTTAACATCACCATATATCCAATTAAACAAATAAATTAAAGGATGTTAAAAATATAAATATATATAAAATAATTAATAATGCTATATAGAATCTTGAAGAAGTTACCAAACTATTGAGATCTCGAGATTAGAAAAAAAGTTATTTGGCTTTAAAACTCCCTAAAGAATGGTGTGTATTTGTTCTTGATGTTGCACTCCTTGGTGATATCGATGCCTACCAATTTGAATTCTTCTAACAACTAGCAAGAAAAATTGTATTTTCTTCATTATTCTTCTTAATTTTTGTAGGGAAAAAAAAAAAATTATATGGTTTTGCATTATAATGTTATGGTATCTTTTATCTTCCCCTTTCTAATCTCATCTTCATCTTAGGCAACAATGAACTGGTTTCAAGATGGAGCTCAGCAAGATGATTTTCTATATGATCAATTTAGTCAATAGGAAGAACTATGATTTGATTTCATGGTTGATACTGGTGATGGTGGGAACTCAACCTGTATTGTGGCAAGGCTACTTTCTCAACATTCCATTCCTTGCACTAATTCAAGCCTTCGCTTACAACTTGGAAACTTACTACTCATTGGAGGGGATCTTGCGTGAATTGACTATTCTTATTTATATTTCATATTTTGATGACACTTTGACATTTAAACTAATATGGTTAGATACTATTTTTGTCAAATATGTTTGATTAATTTTTAAAATTTTGGTTCTATTATAATTTATAGGTATCCTACTCCGTTAGAGTTCACATATGAGAGGCGCCTGTTTCGTCCTTTTGAGTACGCTCTACAGCCACCCATTGACCAGGATGCAGTGCCTGATGGACCTCAATTTTATTTTATTTTTTTTAATTTTCCTAGAAATCATGGTTGGTTTTACTTTTCAACTTGAGCCTCTTCTGATTAGGTTCTTTTCTCCAACAAAAAGAGATGGAAACCATTCTTGTAATCTCTAATAGGCAAAAATCTTTTAGCATGCACTAGTACACTACAAAAAATCTATTTTTTGACCTTACATTTAAACACATCAGAAAATTCTGAACTTCTAATTTAATAGGTCAGAAAATTTTGACCTTCTAGTTTTACACGTTAGAAATTTCTGACGTGTTATTTTGCCATGTCAGAGAAGTCTGACGTGTTAAATTTGACACGTTAGAAAAATAATTATTGACGTGTCCTTTAATGAAACGTCAAGAATTTGTGAAGTTGCATAAATGATGTTATTGTAGCCATGTCAGAAAATTCATGTTTTTTTTTGTAGTGATCATTAATGTTATTTAGTATACTTCTATATGATTGCCATACAAATTAATAATGTGGTAATAAAAATTAACCATTAGATCAACACTTGTAAAAATAGAAGGTTAATTTTCATTGCTATATCATCCAATTGTATGACAATTATATAATAATATACTAAATAAAATTGCTCATTACCCTTATTACATGATAAGACAACAACCACAACTAAGTATGTGGATCTAATATAGCAACATTAAAATTGGCTTTGATGCATGTAAAGCAGATTTTTAAGCATACAAGTGAAAATTGGGAGTGACACCAATTTGCTTCAAGGTTCTATGGATGCCAGGTTTGTTCCTTCATGGATGACTTTATATCTCACTATCCAGATAATCCAATGGTAATGAAATGGAGGGAAAGCAAAGTGAAATGGCAGATGCAGAGTTGTGCTCAATGATTGCAATGACGAGTGATGATTTCCTTACAACTGGCGTGAGTGAACAGTCTCTCACACCAGTTTTTTTTTTTTTTAATATAAAATATATAAAAAATATTATATATTTTATTTTTTTAATATTATTTTATAATAAAAAATTCTGGCGTGAGAATCATCACTCTTGCGAATTGCAATGACTATTATTGTTACTGTCTCCAACCATTTTCCCCAATTGGATGTAAATGCAGGGGAAGCTCACACAGCTTTGTTGGGCAGTGAACTTGGCTTGTTCTTGTGGCTGCAATACTCTCCATTTAGAATGTGATTCCCTCATTATTGTTCTATCTATCAATATCAATAAAGCCTTAGCTGGAACTTTGCTTTTATCATTGGAGACATTCAAAAACAATTCCAATTTTTTCAAAGTTGGACTGCTTCAAAGACTTTTTGCAATGCTAATTTTAGAACACATTAACTTGCTAAATGAGTCGTTTCGCCCATAATGTTTGAAAGCATTCCTATTGACTTGTCCTTTCTTTATGTCGTATGCATTAATAGTGGGAACCCACCTATATAATTGTCCACTAGTTGAGATTTCATAAGATCTAAATATTAGTATAATATTTTAAAAATTATAGAAGATTTGAATCCCTCCCAAATTCGAACATGTGAAAATTTTTGGAGTTAAAACTTATACCTCACCTGAACCCCACTTTATCCCCCACCCAAACAAAAGACCATATATGATAAAATTCCACCTTAAAAAATGAAGGAAATATAACCAAACCATTGTTCACACATGAATATTTTAAATCATGTTTTAAAAGCATGCATGATTTGATAATATAAAATAAAGATATTTTCTTCTTTCCACTAGTTTAATCCTCTGATCATCTATAAGTGCTCCCCACCCCCACTGCTTAATCAATCATAGATCACTTTCACCTTCCCTTGTCTCCACCACAACTACGTGAAAATTTTTGTCTTTTAGCCAAAAACTTTACAATGGCTCAGAAAAGCAGGATTTTGATCATCGGAGGCACCGGCTACATCGGAAAATTCGTCGTGGAAGCAAGCGCAAAGGCTGGCCATCCCACCTTTGCTCTGGTCAGAGAGAGCACTCTCTCTGATCTGGTTAAGGGAAAACTCGTCGACAACTTCAAGAGCTTGGGCGTCACTTTGCTCCATGTACGTGCATCAATTTCTGCACGTGTTTGTGTTTTGTGTTTTGCCGGCAACATATGATCAGTGTTTGGTCTGGTCGGAGAGAGTGTGATGGTGTGAATTAATTAACGTGGGCTTTTTCGCAGGGAGATCTGTATGACCATGGAAGTTTGGTAAAGGCGATTCAGCAGGTGGACGTGGTGATATCGACGGTAGGTCGCCTGCACTTCAGAGATCAGGTCAAGATCATTGCTGCCATTAAAGAGGCTGGTAATGTTAAGGTTGCACCTCTAACTCTAATCCGACATCCTCGTTCGTCAGAAAATAAAATGACTGTTCAAAAGTTACAATTAAATTCTCTGTATAAATTAACATTTCGGGGATATATATTTTGACCCCGAACTATCATAATTTTTTTCACTTATACCATCAAAAAATGGTATTTGGTACTTATATAGCCATTAATTTCATAAAACGGAGATTATTGGTTCAAATTCCTTTCTTGTGCGAACATGAAAAGAAAAAGAAAAAGAAATAGAAAAAGAAAAAGAAAAAAGCCATCAATTTTACTTAATATACAACAATATATATGTACGTATGACTTATATATATAGCCTATACAAAACGGTGGCCTAATTAATTAATTGTTCAGAGATTCTTCCCTTCGGAATTCGGAAACGACGTGGACCGTGTGCATGCTGTCGGGCCAGCAAAGACAGCATTTGCTACCAAGGCGGAAATCCGCCGCAAGATTGAGGCAGAAGCCATCCCCTACACTTATGTCACTTCCAACCTCTTCGCCGGCTATTTTCTCCCTACTTTGGCACAGCCAGGAGCCAGGGCTCCCCCAAGAGACAAAGTCTTTATCTTCGGAGATGGAAATGCCAAGGGTAACTAATTAAACATTAATTTTCTTTAATTAAGCACTGGATATCCAACTTATTTTGAACATCTTGCAATTTTGATCAGATTATTTATTTATTTTTTGCAGCAATTTTTAACAAGGAAGAAGACATAGGAACATATACGATCAGAGCTGTGGATGACCCAAGAACAGTGAACAAGGTACTCTACCTCAGGACTCCCAAGAACATTTACTCACTAAATGAGCTTGTGGCCCTCTGGGAGAAAAAGATTGGCAAAACCCTTGAGAAAATCTATGTGTCAGAGGAGAAGATTTTGAAGGACATGGAAGGTTAGTGGGAAAAGCTTAATTAATTTCTTGAATATTTCCAATGATCGATGCTACAACAAAATGGACATGGTTTTTTGATTGTGATATACTTTATAATATTGCAGAGTCCGATTTTCCTGTGAATGCGATATTATCAATCAACCACTCTGTGTTTGTGAAGGGAGATGAAACAAACTTTGAGATAGAGGAATCATTTGGCGTGGAGGCTTCGGAGCTATACCCAGATGTCAATTACACCACTGTGGACGAATACCTCGACCCATTTGTCGGTGACTCCATTGAAGGAGTGTTTCCACCTCCTCTCTTTGGATACTGTAATAATCAGCCATAATCATACAATAACTCATGCATATATATATGATATATATATATATATGCTTCATGCTTGCAATCGCCCAATAAATTGGTCAAGATAGCTTTTCTAGCCTCAAAACCGGAGTCAGTGCTGGTGCTGGTGCTGGTGCCGGTGCCTCCATTCGTGGCAGAGCTATTGGTGCTTTTCTTGGATGTTTCTCTATATATCCCATCATTGGCCTAGCATTCGTTCCTTCACTTATCTCACCTGCAAAATTTGTCTCGAACCATGTTAATTAACACTCTCAGATGACAACAAGAAGGCATAGAAAATGAAGTGTCTCTTACCGTTTGAATTCAAGTTGAGTCTAGAATTCTCTGAGAGGAGAGAATAAGCGCGGGAGTGATGATTGTGAGGATGGCCCAAAACAGGAATATCAACACAAAGGTTCTCACCATCATTTTTTGGAGAAATTTATGTTCCTTGATGGGGAGTTTCAGAGTTTTAATAGAGAGAGACAGAGCAGGACTTGGAACACATTAGATGGCCATTTTCAAGGAACACGATGATTATTATTAAATTCAAAACTTTTTATATATATTAAAAAAAAAAAAAAAAAAAAAATCGTTGCATTTGCAAAGTCTAATATACACCAACTAAACTCATGATTTTGGTTGTTCAGTTGTTGGAGGGTGGTTGTATAGTTTGGGTGTATGATTTGGGCATCCATCTGGCATCTCATGGCCAAGTCAGTATCCATACAGCCTGCTTTGCAATGATTTATTATTATATGTCCATTATTTATACTTGGTCCATAATTTGATTTTAAATACCATTTAGCTTATGAAATTGGAGGTTTATTGCAAATTTTATACCTCCAAGCTTGACATTACCATAAAAGATTCTCCCAATTGTTACTAGCTCTCATAGACTAGGTCCAGCTAATATGTCCCATTCCTCTACTCAAAGCATTCACATCTCGTTCACTAGTTGTTCTACTTTCTATTTGGCCAAAGGGCGTTCAAGGTGTTTTATACATATATAGTTTTTATTAAACAGGTTCATCTTGCTTACATTCTTTCTTTAAGAAAAACAATTATGAGCAATACAAGGAAACAGGGGAAATTAAACAGGGGATCTAGGAAGGTATATGATAACGTGCATACAGAAGATACAATATAACAGTGGAATTGCCCTTCCCATTCAGACATTCTGACGGCTCAAAAGTACAAGAAAAACATGCTGAAAAGATGAGGCTCATCATTTTTCAGATTTAATTCCTCGGAAAATACAGCATGTCAAGAAAAAAATAAAAAAATAAAAATAAAGACAGTTAAAAAAAATAAAATAAAGTGAGAATCCCCTGTGACGCAAATAACAGTTGCTCATACACAAAATCGACTCTTCAACATATACGTGAACTTTGGAGGTGGCCTTGGCATGAAACACGTGTTCCGCCCAAAAGAAAAACCCAAGAGAATCAAAGTTGCAAGGCTGCATTTTTTCCGCCCCCATCCCAAAGGGGATGTGTCCTGAAGCTTCAGTCCACTCTGCCTCTGCCACTGCTACTTGCAGCAGACTTCTTCCCCGTATACCTCTGTCAAAACCAGGGGGACAAGTTACAAAATTTCAATGCCAGGCCCTTGAGAGGAACATTTTTTATTTTTTATTTTTCATAAGTGATCAAAATATCATTAAAAGTCCAAACCTGCTTTCCGATGCTGAAAGGGATATATCTATACTTAATCATGTGAGTGATTTGGCGCTTCATTGTGAGGACAAACAGGACAACCCAATAGCAGAGCAGTATGGGCCAGAAAACAGGGACGTCAAATAAAGAAAAGAAGGTCATCAGAAAAGCCACGCAGAAAGCCTTTGTGATGGAATACCTGAAAGCATAAAACCAAGAGAAATAACTCATTTTTAAGCCTCGACTAGAACTCACAGAAATCCAGTCTCCTATTAAAAAGATATGCCAGACAAATCGGAGAGGCTCACACAATGACGACTCTTAACAAAAAAAAAGCCTTATCTCAACTACAGAAGTCAGTTCCACTCCACCATTTCTCTTCTCACAATCTCTGTTTGGTCTTTCCATTGTCCATACCAGACATTCAGTTTAAACCAGATAATGATGAAAAAGATTCATGGCTACATAACAGGCTGCATACCAAAGATGGTTTTAAAACTAATTCCAGTGAGCATGAGATTAAAAGGAGTTTCCTACAAGCACAACTACTTGTTCCTATGCCCAAATGTCTCAAATTTAAGAATAAAGGATTATGTATACAAAATAGAAACCAGAAGTATCTGCAAAAATATTTAAGAAAGAACCAACAATTGCTAACGACAACAACTATAGCTGATATAAAGTAAGTAGTAATAGAACTTCTAATTAACCAATTACCATGAGTTGTATAGTTTTGCAGTGACTGTAGTAGAAATTAAAAACTATTAATGTACAATCAAGTAGTGTAGATTCTATCATATGTTCCATAGAGTCCAAATCCACACCACAGTTCAAAAAGAACTGGGCTATGCAAAAATTTTACCAAAAATTATGTTCTCCCTTATCGCACTTCCTATAATGCAGGATGTGAAGAGCACTGCAGACTTCAACTTGTTGCACCACTCTAGTCATGCAACACCATATGATTTCAAAAATATCTTCCACAAAACGAGTCATGTACACAGATGATTACAGTGATTACAATGGAAAACAGATAGACCCATACCACATCCAACCCACCATGACTAGAACCTGGTCTATCTCTCTGATCGAAACTAGTTGTTTCTACAATAGTAGTTTTACTAAGAAAAATAAATTGATACAAACTTTGAGTACAACTTACTCTTGAAAGCCAGCTTGCAAGGCGAAAGTGTCAAAGAACTTATATACCCATGGTTAAGAATGTACTTAAGCCATGCGGAACACTTAAGATTGTAATATACCACCGCGCTCCACAGCCTATGTCCATGATAACCTACTCTATTGACATTGATCCGATGGCAGTCATTTCTCTTTTGGCAGCTCCACTCATCTATCAATATCAGTATTCAATGACTTAACATTATACCCATACACAATACCAACACATTTTAATTTAGCCTATAGGTTGCCTCCTCTGTGTCTCGACCACAAAACTGCAATCCATTCAATTCCATGCTCGACGAGTTGCATCATATCCCATATTTAACGTGGTGGTAGGCTTTGATACCGAATAATACAAACTTTAGGTAGAACTCACATTTGAAAACCGGCTTTCAAGGGGAGGGTGCCCAAGAACTTTTAAACACATTGTTAATATTACAGTTGACCCATGTGGCAATTCAAAAGATAGAAGCTGCTCTATCTCTTTGATCGGAACTAACAATTTTACCAAGAAAAATAAATTGATTGCAATGTCTTGGTAATTTCAAATTTCTTATATTTAACAACTTTATCGGTATGAAAACCCACCATGTACTCTCTTCAATTATAGAACATAAATTCCTCTCCTCAAAACTTCTCATTCTTAATGTCTAAATAAAATCCCTAAATGGCTGACAATAATAACCCACTAATACAAGTTCACTTTTGCAAAATTGTCACTCAACAGACTTATATTGCATTCAAAATTAGTTGAGTAGATTCCTCTACCATGGTTCTAGTTGTTGCATAATTGCAAGATATCCAAACTAATAAAAGCAAACAAAAGGATAAACATGACAAGCTGAAGATTCAACATACAATGATCATACATACACCTCAGTGTTGAGACTGTGAAAATGATTGTGAAATAACCATCCATAAAATGGTCCTAGCCTTCCATTAGTTAGATAGGAAATTAAATTTTGATATTTAAGCTTCCAAGATTTAAATGGGTAACCTTCCTCCTAAAATGAAAACAAGAAAATGTGTACAACTCAATGGAAAAAAAAATATATATATAAATAAATAAAATAATGGCCTTAAACGTAATAGATAATTAAACTCCATAAAAATGGTATAGTTTAATCAAATACAAGTCCTATAATTTTTTCTTAGAATTATTTACCGGAATAGAAAAAAATGCAGTGAACAGACTCCTCCTTCCTAAACAAACCCTAATATGGTGTAGTTGAAAAGGAGTGGTTCAATCACATACTATTGCTTGTTGTCACCATGAATCATATAACCAGTTGAGAATCAGCTAACAACCACTTTAAGATCACACCATAACAAAACTTAATTCAACAAATAGAGTAAAACAATTCACAAAACTAATCTCCAGAAGAGGAATTCTTAGATTACCAGAACTTAAACTCAGGAAGGCGGCGAACAAATGGCCTGAACTCATCCGAGCCTCTCATTGGCAACGAAGCCCCATCCAAGACTTCAAGCTCTGGATCAACCTTAGGCGACAAAAACCCAATCAACAGATTCAAGATGTAAATTCCTAGGCCATATGATACAATGTAAAATCCCTGAACATAATAAACCCTCAACATATAAATTGCGGCAGCAGCAAGAGTTCCCAGCCATCGCTGGACCGGGTGCGGGGTGGACCGATCCAAATAGTACTGAAATGTCCTCACAAAATCATTTCTCCATTTGGCAAGAGGAGCCACCGCAGAGGCAGCATCACCCCCAACTCCTTCCATGAGTTATTAGTCCCTAAATCCCTCTGCAGATCCAAAAGCAATAAATTGTAGCTACCGCAATGACCAAAAGGTGTGCAGCGAAAATCCCTTTTAATTACTGAGTTAATGAGGGAAAGTAAAAGTCTAAGACACCATTTTGGATCTGATGCTACCATTTGTTTTGGCATTCAAGTGATGTTAATTAGAATACTTGTTTTAGTTTTCTCAGCAACCGAACAGCATATTGGCTTTGAAATTGAGCAACAGCAGTTTTAAAACGACAGAATAGCTAAAAACTCAAAACCCAAATGGTTTCACACATAAAATGTACAACAAAGATAAGCAGAAGCCGTATAAAATCGAAACATTACATTAGCCATAAACTCCAACATAACCCAAAAAGAAACTTTCCAAAAACATCAAATTCCTGAGAGATAGTTACCTTATACATAACCCTTTAATATTTCAAAAAAATCTGTGACCAAAACCAGTAAGATCACAAAGTAAATTTCCAAACAAGATTGTTAATTGAAACATGGGTAAAACAAGGAATACTATAATTATAATTACAATTATTTAGTTTTTGTAAGACATCAAAGGCAGCCCAAAAACACAAGAAAATGTACGAAAACAGAGAGAAAAAAAAAAAAAAACTCACCTTCAAGAAACCGTGAAATTAGGCTTAAGAGAAGTGTACAATAGATCCGGTGAGAAAATTTTTAGGAATGGTGAGGGGATGATCGACGGGGTCTCCAAGCGATTTGCCTCAACTATTCAAAGAAAGAAAGAGCTCGTTGTGGCAAGTCACGGTTCTCACTTCTCATGTGCATAG
Organism: Carpinus fangiana; assembly: GCA_006937295.1. Taxonomy (NCBI): domain Eukaryota; kingdom Viridiplantae; phylum Streptophyta; class Magnoliopsida; order Fagales; family Betulaceae; genus Carpinus; species Carpinus fangiana. The sequence continues at coordinate 31,693,713 of CM017327.1, forward strand.
CATTTTGCACCAAAACGCACAGTTTCTATCCCAAAGACTTAAAACGGCCTCCTTCTGTACCGTTTTAATGAAAGAGAAACCGCAACATATATATACGCACGCCAACGTTCCTTGTTTGGAAGTAATTTTTTGTTGTTTTGTTTTTCAGACAAATTTATATGCAAATTTAAAATTCGTTTATGTGGAAAAATTTTCAATTTTGCTTTTATTTTTATTTTTAATTGTTTTATTTTTATTTTTTATCCAAGAAAATCTAAGAGAAATTTTACAGTTTTCTCTTGGTGTTTTTGTGGTATTATTCTAATTTTACCTGAATATTATTTTTTAAAAAAATATGAAAGATTAATAGGGTAATTTTTTTTCTGCTTTTTATGAAAATAATATCCACATAAAATTAAGAAAACACCATGAGAAACAGTAACAATTTTCAAAATCCTCACTTGGTGTAATTGTGATTGATAACTAAGACCTTCAAAATTTTTGAAATAATCACTTGCATTAGTTTGCATCTTAATTTCCACATGAATCTGAATATTTAAATCTTCAATTTATGCATTTCAAAAATTCATATAAAACTATATATATATACCTTCAAATGAATTATGAACCCAAAGGGAAGCATTTTTACCACGAGCTAGTTTAATCGGTCGAAATTACGTCTAATGAAACGAGAGTCACTAATTCGAATTTTTCTTCCCTATGATGTGAATATATTTTAAAAAAAGTGTAGCATTTGGAGGATGAGTTTCAAAATTGATTTGACACTAGTAGCGGCAAGATAATTCGCCGTAAGAACTGACACCTTCGTCGCGCAACGGATTCACGAAAACTTAGGATCACCAAACGACGACGTTGCTTTCCCAAGTATCGGGGTTATTCTGCCCTAGTGCCTCAGACTTCAGTATCATTTCTAGCTCCACCTTCGCTCTGAAGCTTCAATAAAGCCCCAAAACCCCAGCGAGTTCAACCGCTTACAGTTATCGCAGTTCGACAGCGAAGCAAGATGGGGACCCTGGGAAAAGCGATATACACCGTCGGATTCTGGATTCGCGAGACCGGCCAGGCCATTGATCGCCTCGGCTGCCGCCTCCAAGGCAACTACTACTTCCAAGAGCAACGTAATTGCCCTTCCCTCTAACCCTCTCAATCTCTCCTTCCCAAAATCTATAGAAATTTACACAAATTTTTCATTTTCTTTTCTTTTTTCTCTAATTAGATCGGTTATGTGAATTGCTATTGCTTTGCAAGTCTATGATTTTTCCTTTTTCAGTTCTTTTTGAACTAAATTGAGCTGAAAATTACGAAGTGAAACATAGAGGAAAGGCACTGTGTTTTTCTATCATTGAGCTGACGGCATGAGGAAGAATGTGCATCTCAGAACTTGTTATGTATATGAACAAGTGTTAGTGTAGGAAATTTCATGTGCATAATGTGGATTTTGATGATATTCGTAACTAGCGAGTATGGTATAGTTCATAACATGTTGGAAGAACCTGTAAGATGTTGAAGAAAGAGCTTCTGCAATGGGTCAAGAATTGCTAGGATATGTAGAATTTTTTTTCGAGAGGTCTATAATTTTTTTCGAGTTGTTGTTACGTGCATGCCTTGAACACACGCTTTTAGATGTATTGATGCTTTAGCACATTCGTGGAAGCGTGATTGAATACTTATTGTTAAATCGCCAGTTGTCCCAAAAGTGAAGGGAAATGATAAATTTAATCATTTATTTTATATTTTAACACTTCTCCTCAACACGTGGGCTCACACTTCCCTTCAATAAGTGAAACCCAACACTAGAAATATTTAATTGAAATTGAAAGTTAAATTGTGGAATTAGGTTTAAACTCAAGAGCTCTACTCTAATACCATATTAAATCATTACTTATTCCAAAAGCTTAAACACATATAGATGTCATTGAAAGGTTGCTTGTGCCATTGGGAATGTTTTCTTCAATCGATTTGGGTTATGCCTAGATGAGTTGTCGATTTCTATGCTTGTTGGTGGACTGTTGGTAGCAGTACTTGGAGTGTTGTTGTGTGAAAAATGGTGTCTTCGTGCTTTTTGTGGTGTCTATTGATAGAAGTTTTGAGGATCGTAAGAGGACCTTGGAGGAGATTAAGTCTTTATTTTTCAAGAGATTGTTATCTTTGGACAATTGCTTTTGTTGCTCCTTTTGTGATTAGTTATCATGACTATCTTGTTCTTTTTGCCGCTACTAATTAAGTGACTTTTCTTATATACTTCCTATGTGCCTGGAACGCCTTACGTTTTTAATGATATCTCGATTACTTATATAAAAAAAATGTTCATTGAATTAGAATTGCCTCTTGGGCCTAGGCTCGTGTAACGAAGGGATGGGGTGGGTGGGTTATGTCCTAGGTGCAAATCTTATCAATCTGCAAATAAAATATTGAAATAAGACTATTTGAAGCATTTGTTCTCACACAGCTGATCATTTAGGTTCTAAACGAAATAGTTGTCCTTTATTTGTAGAGTACCCGAGCAAAATCCCACGCTATGGCCGCTTTTGATAGTCTGTTACTTGGTTCATCTTGTTTTCTTGAGTGCTTTATTATTGGATAAAACAAATTGTTCTTCTTGTTTGCCTTGCAGAGATTTGTGTAAATGGGCTGCATCATTTTCTTCTCCATTCATATTTTAATTATATACGTTTTATGTCACGGCTTTGTTATGACTTACATATAGAATTTTTGGCTGTAGTTTTTTAGCTTGATTTCTTACATACGACAAAGTATTGATTATAATTTCTCTCTAGTGTCTAGGCATAGAACTCTCATGAACATATTTGATAAAGCCCCTGTGGTTGACAAGCATGCATTTGTGGCCCCAAGTGCTTCTATCATTGGGGATGTCCAAGTTGGAAGAGCATCATCAATTTGGTATGGATGTGTCTTGAGAGGTAAGATCCTTTATGTTTGAATTCTGTGGTGTATGACTATGAAATTGGACTTTTTTTTTTTTTCAAAGATAACCTTTTTTTTTTTAAAAAAAAAAATACTGAGCCAATACACTGTTTTAAAATGCCCTTTTCTTCGGTCTTTTTTTTTTTTNTTTTTTTTTTGTGGGGGGGGGGGGGGAGGAGGACATTTAATTGTCTGAATGAGTGGATGGAATGCCCGATTAATAAAAAGCATTATACAAGACTGAGGCACCTCGGTATTGTTCCATGACAGTGGAATTATTGTATATTGCCACCTAGTATGGCAAACTATGAGTTCCTTTTACTACTCAGTTGTTTCTCAAACAATTTTATTTTCTCCAGAAATATACCTTGATTTTCGGCTTTGGTTGTCTCTCAAGCATGTATTATATAGTTCCCATAATGTTTTTGATGAGTAGTACATCCATCAGAAGTAAGTCGTGGATGAGTCTGTAATCAGATTAACTACCTGTGAAGGACTAGGTGGAGTTATCTGGATGCTTTAGTACCTTATTCTAAAGGGATTTCTCCTTCTTGACATTGAGGGCATCCTAAATCAGCAGCCTTTATCCACTTCTTGAAACCCAATTATGGGAGAGTTGCAAGTTCTTCAAGTTTCATTCTTTAGCTGGATGCAAACTTCTTATTTGGTGATAAACCTTAAAAATCTGAGCGTAGGTGATGTGAACAGCATCAGTGTTGGATCTGGAACTAACATACAAGACAACTCCCTGGTGCATGTGGCAAAGTCTAACCTAAGCGGGAAGGTCTTACCTACTATTATTGGGGACAATGTTACTGTAGGTGAGTTATATACTGGTGATAATATGCATGATGTGAAATTACCTAACCATCTTGGTTCCATTATTTTCTGGATTAAAGTGAAATTTGAACTTGGCAGGTCATAGTGCTGTTATACATGGCTGTACTGTTGAGGATGAGGCCTTTGTTGGTATGGGAGCAATACTCCTTGATGGTGTTGTAGTTGAGAAAAATGCTATGGTTGCTGCCGGAGCTCTTGTGAGACAGAATACGAGGATCCCCTCTGGTGAGGTATGTCTGCAGATACTCTTATCTCACTTGAATCTGCCAATTTATTTGAAAGGGAGTTTATATGTCATATGCAAGTATACATGAAGTAATTTAGAGGGATATAAATTTATAATTTAACATTTAATGGTAAATTGTCAACAAATGGTCTCAATGCTGATCAAAGATGAGCGAATATGTAGAATGGTGAGTCTGTGCTCAGACTGTTCAGAAAAATCCTTGTGCCACAGCAGATTAATCAGCATATTTTCTAAAGATGAGCAGGTAAGTGTTTTGTACTAGCTGGAATGAGATAATCACCATAGTAGCATTATAGTTTCAATATTCAAAAGCACAACAATGGCATGCAGCAGAGTGGGATTCTGTGCTCATGGTGACCACAAATGTGATGGTGATGGCCACACTGTTCCAATGGCCCATTCATTAGATAGTGTCATAGTGTCGAAATAACGGGTTTCTTGAGGTTTATAAACTTCTGTTAGGTCTGAAAGTGGCATGATAGGTTAAAAAGAAATAAGGTTTCTTAATCCTTCTTTACCTTTTGTTGCTCTCTTTTTCTCACTGCCACTCTAGTTAGGCTACAGACTCCCTTGTTTTTCACAGTTGGAAAATGTCTAGTGTGTTTACTCGTTGTTGAAAAAAAAAAAAATCTGTTTTGTGCCTTCAGTTGATTCCTTAATGATTCCCTTGGCTGGACTTTGGTTGAGATTTGATATATAACACCATAAGGCCAATTTAGTCCTTTCTTTGTGTGATCTATCCACAGCTCTGAATTATTGCGTTAGGAACAGATGCTTAACTTTGACAAATGATTAGTGCATGCTTATTTAATATGAATCACAGGTATGGGGAGGCAATCCTGCAAAATTCCTGAGAAAGCTCACTGACGAAGAGATAGCCTTTATTTCCCAGTCAGCCACCAATTATACGAACCTTGCAGAGGTCCATGCTGCTGAGAATGCAAAGCCATTTGATGAGATCGAGTTTGAGAAGGTTCTCCGCAAGAAGTTTGCTCGTCGGGATGAGGATTATGACTCAATGCTGGGTGTTGTTCGCGAAACTCCCCCTGAACTTATTCTTCCTGATAACATCCTACAAGATAAAGCACCAAAGGCTCCTCAAAAATGAGATTTAGTAAGTTTTTCTTCAGTTCGGAGCTTGAAATTCCATTGAGGAATATTTGTTGTTATGAGCAAATACATGGAAAAGGGATTATTTTCTTTCCCAATAATACCAGACGTGTTAGGGCAGAATATAGCTTCTTTCTGGCTTTTGGCTCTAGTCTTCCTGCATTTTTTTGGAAACTCTGTCTTCTGTTTTGGGTAAAACTGATGCCATAAGGAGCACAAATGTTAATGCTTTGTGTTCCTTGTGTCTAAGGTAGCTGTTCTTCAGATGATTTATTGATCTGTCCTTGTAAGTGTCAAGTCATTCTAGGCCATGACATGAGAATATTCTCCTTGAAGTCAAATGTTTTGCAGTACTCTTCTGATAGTAGACATACTATTCTTTACATGGAGCCTTAGCATCGGTTGCTACCGAGTAGTTTTGCATATGATATTTGCCCCACTTGTGGCCTTGCAAACTCTAATTGGTACCAGATTCTTGTGCTCCAACTGATTCTGTCGGTTTTGAAAGGCTATATATAAAATTTAGTTTGTAGAGATGTTTCAAACTTGGCCATCCATAATAAAGGGCTAGATCTTGGGGATTAGGGCTGAACCGAGTTGTTTGTAAATAGCTAGAGCCCTACATGTATAAACTTGGCTCGAGTTCGGTTCATTTATTAAACGAACCGAGCTTGAACATAAAATTAGGCTCGTTTCGTATAAACTCGACCGGACTCGTATAAATTCATACAACTTCATTTTATTATTTTTAACTTTGTAATAAGAACATCTTAGCTGTTTAAAAAGATAAAAGGGACTTATCTTCCTAATTTGATAGATATAGCTTCAATTATTGTAATTACAAGTTTTGATATATATATATATATATATACTAAATGCATATACATACTATAAAGCATGCATATAAACTCGAGATTGGATTGATTAAGATTCAAGTTAGAGCCTATTTGGAATTGAGTCATGATACAAACCCAATTTTTTTGCCCAACAAATATCCAATTTTGGCCTTTTTTTTTATAATTTTTAAAAAATAAAATAAAAAATGAAAAAAATGTCTAAAGTAATAATATATATTTTTTGTCTATCTTTTTTTGGGTATTTTTAAAAAATGAAAAATGGTATTTTTCTTTATAATAGTGACATTTACTTTAGATTTTTTTATTTTTTTTTCATTTTTTTTTTAAATTACAAAAGAAGGCAAAAGTTGGACATTTGTTGGGCAAAAAAGTTGGATTTTTAGCATTTCCCTTTGGAAATATGTTAAGGAGTTTAAAAAGTACTTCTAGTACATAAAAAGTTGTGTCAAACAAAAAGTTGGTTGGTTTAGTAAAAGCACTGACTTTTTGCTCTAAAAATGCCAAAAATGCACTTTTGGGAATAAATTAAAAAATAAAGCTTTATTATTTAAAAGGCTTTTTTTTGTTTTTTGGTATTAAAATCTTTATTTCTCAGTGCAATTTCAAACAAACTCTTAATTTATCTAATTAACTCAAATGATAAAATCTGAATAATAATTAATTAACTTATGATTAGTATGGATTTACAACAATAAACAATCGTGATATTTACTTGTATAAGGAATGATTACATTAATTGAGCAACTACTGAATAAGCTTGAGTTGGTACCCAAAAAAAAAAAAAAGAGCCAAATTTGAACTAATTAATCATCTAGCTCGAGCTTGGCTTGTGTTTGAAACAAAATTAGACTAAATGGGTTTAAATATTCAATACTCAGCTCAATTACAGCTGTATTGGATTGGAGACTGTAGCTGGTCTTTACTTAATTGTTTAAATGGATAAACCCTTTGATTTTGGCATAGGCTGAGGAGTCGGCCGGCTGAAAGAAACATTCTGTCAAAGGTATGCCTCAATTCTCCAAGATTACATTTTATCTTTTGTCTTTTCTTACTCCTCAGTGTTCTTCTGGTTTTTCTAAGGGGAAATTAGCTTTACCTCCCATGAACTACCACTCTCTCTCCATTTGTCCCCATGAACTACCAAGTTCACCTAAGACCCCCTATGAATTGTCATTGCGCTACCAACGACCCTCTACCGTTATTTAGAGGCGTCAAACGTGACGGTCAACGGGTCAAAAATCACAGTCAATGGATTTTAGTAATTTGTTTCCCATTTTCCCCTTACTTGGTTTAAAAAAAAAAAAATTATATACAAAATTTAAGGGAAAAATATAAAAAAGCCTCCCAAACTACCAGACGTTTACAATTTAGCCCCATAATGTTTAAAAAGTAATAAAGTAGCCCCCCAAACTACTAAAATGCAATAAAAATGTCACTTATTTTTTTATATTCCTATAATACCCCAATTCTTTTCACAAATAAAATTTTAAAATAATTGTAAAACACCCAACAAAAAAAAAATAATGGGCGAATATTTATTTATTCCAAAAAAAAAATTTTTAAATTTATAAGCCCATTGTTTTTTTGTATTTTTTTTTTAAAATTGTTTGGTTTTTTTACAATTATTTTAATATTTTATTTGTTAAAAGAATAGGGGTATTATAGGCATATAAAAAAATAAGTGGCCTTTTTGTTACATTTTGGTAATTGTGGGGGCTACTTTATCACTTTTTGAACATTGGGTGGCTAAATTGTAAACGGCTGGTAGTTTGGTGGGCTTTTTTATATTTTTTCCAAAATTTAAAAAACAGATTAAGTTAAACCGGCGGATGAAGCTATCGGCGAAGTAAGGGACGATCTCGACCGTGGCGGATTGGAGATCGGCGGGGAGGAACTCAAGCATCAAGGACTCGTTCATCTCGATGAGGCGCTCTTGCCAGGTTCGGTAAGAGAAGTTACCATAGCGAGAGGGTTGCTGGAGCAGAGGTATTTCGTCGATCCAGCGGATTAGGGTTTCGAGGATGGAGACGATGGAGTTCATCGTCCGGGACACATGGCAGAGGTCTGAGATCTTGTGGCCGTGAATGGACTCGGAGAGGGTGACAACGAAGCCGAGAAAGTTTTTGCCGGAGTCGGAGGCGTGCAAGTGACGGATGTCATCCGATGATTGGATTATTTTGGTTGGGGTTTGGAATTGGTAGGGAGGGGAGACTAGTGGGACCTTCTAGGAGTGGGGGATCGGAGCGAGAATTATGGCTTGCTGGGAGTGGGTGCTGGGGGGGCAAATTCAAGGCTTGTTGGGAGTGTGTGTTCAGGAGGAACCTACGGCGAGCGCAGTGACATCAATAGATGGACCCGTTAGCGACCCACAGAGTGACCCAGTTCTCGGACCTGACCCATCGGAGTTCAGGAAGTCATTCCTTGGGCTCAGGAGCTGCCTTAGGTTGACATCGGATGCCAACACGGCTCCGATCTTGCCGACCGAAAATCTTCCGGCCGATTTTGGTGTTTGAGAAAAATAAAATATTCTATTTTTTAAAACTATCTTTGGTGTGGAAATGTTTGGATTTATTTTTTTTTTTTAAAAAAAATTAAATTTATAGTGGAAATGGGTTTTGGTGTTTGATTTGTGTCATCAAGAACTCGTGGGTTGGCGGGAGCTCTTCTATGGGTTGCAGAGGCAGAGAGCTTGATGGTGATGAAAATGGCGCAGTTGCAGCGCACGTGGGGGCAAAATGGGAAACAAATTACTAAGAGCCATTGACCATGATTTTTGACCCGTTGACCGTCACGTTTGACGCCTCTGACTAACGGTAGGGGGTCGTTGGTAGCGAAATGGCAGTTCATGAGGGGTCTTAGGTGAACTTGGTAGTTCATTAGAGCAAATGGAGAGAGAGTGGTAGTTCATGAGGGTAAAGCTAATTTTCCATTTTTCTAATTAGCTGTTTGTTTTGCTGTCTGTTTCTTTGCAATGTTGTCAATATGATGTATTTAACTGGGAATGGCATCCAATAATTCGAGTTGGATATTCTCTAAGATTGGACCATCAGTTGTTGGTTTTGAGTTTCTTGCAATGAGGATATAAAAGTATAAAGTATACAGGAGAGAGAGACAATTATCCTAAAAGCATCACAAATCTAAAAAGTTAACAAAATCTACAAAAGTAGAATATATTTATTTTATTTTGGGTCGGGAGAATATTGTCTCCTTTGACAAAATAATAACGGAGGGCCAAATGTTTTTTATTATTTATTATTTTTTAATGGTATTAGATTTATAAAAGGCATAAAATCAGTTGTATATATATGGAAAATGCTAGGGGTTCTCCCCTTAGTGTTCTCCTAGCGTTCTTCTAGTCTTACGTAGAACATGATTTAAAAAAAAAAAATTGTAATAGCCTCCACCACTGATTTTTTTAAGCATTAACATCAAATTTTAAGACATTAGAACTAAAATTGAAGCATTAGTACTAAATTTAGGATGATCAAATCTATTTTGGGTGATACCATCCCTAAAGGATTAACCTTCTACCCTTAGGTTTTAGTTTTGAATAAAAAAACAAGTTTTAAAGCATTATAACTTAAATATTAACTCATAAAAATTAATATGTTGACAAAAAAACGGTATTACAATTTTATTTTTTCTTAAATTATGTTATACATAAAACTGAAAGAATGCTAAGAGAACACTAGGAAGAGAACCCCTAGCAAACCCCTATATATATAGTTTGGGGCCATTCATGGGTCTCCCGTCTCAAAATGGGCATGGCCATATATGCAACTTAATGCGGGAAAAATGCTGATATGGTTCCTTGGGCGATTGAATGGCGCATCGTCAGACTTCAGTATTATATAAAACGTCGTCGCGCATGCCTCATGCTGGCTAACAACTGAAAGAACAAACCCCGCATGCAGCATGCACACATAGGAGGCTACATCACGCACCCGGTAAAAGTTCGATTTTTTAATTTTTTTTTTTTTTTATAAGTTTATTTATTTTTATGAAATAGACCTCCCAAATTAATTTTGACCTCAAAAGTTTTTATTATTTTTAGTTTTGTCCTCCTTAGCTCCCTCGATCTCCTAATATGCTAGTTCCTTCAATTCAAACGCGTACGCGCACACAGACACACCCATATATATATATATATACACATGAGGAAACCCGTCTTTGTATGATCTTTCTCATTAATGAGTTGATTGGGACTGAATTCAAAAAACAAAAATAAATAAATAAATAATTGTTGTCAATCTTGTCGAGAAATAATGAAGCATATATGAGTAGTAGCTAGTGGTCATTATATTCCAGCCAGCGGGATTAATCTACTACCCAAATAAAGGCCTAATATAACGAGGGGGCATGCAGTTTGAATAATAATATCAAAATCAAAATAAGAACCCTTTATCATAAGTTTTTGTGCAATAATTGATCACAAAATGGGAATCTTTGAAAAAGGACAAATTAAAGCCAAAACTCCGTGATTTGGGCTGCTGGGTTCTTGTCCCAACTCACAAAAAAGTTGTCCCACTAATCGATCTTTCCATATAATTATAATCTAGATCGATAAAGCCATTCGTGGCTTTTTCCTGCATGTCACCCCTACGTACATGCATGTAGGGTTTGCGGTGCGGCGGTTTTTGTTTCATTCTTGTCTCTTATTCATATATAAATATATATAAAATGAGACGAAGGCCGGAGATAGGGATGCAAATCAACAAAAGTAGATAGACAAGATAAGATGAAACCAAATACAACGTGGGATCAGGGATGTGATTACCCATTGCGCGTGTGTATATATATATATATATATATATATATATTGTATTCTTAATTAATACAAGTTTTACTTTGATAAAATTAATTTTTTTTTTAACAAAAAATTAAAGCTTAAGGTTTGATATGAGCATGAAGCATCTTACATCTAGCTAGCTATCATGCTGCATGCATATATATATATATATATATATAATGGTGCACGCATATATGGATGTTAATCATGGAGTGCATGTTACTTCTCTTTTGTATAATGCGGGAGTGGTTGAAGCTTTATGCTCTCAAATTAATCTCAATCATGTATGGGAACATATATGTTGGAAACTTTCGGTGGTAGAGAGAGCTAGCTACTGGGTTCGCTGATATATATATATATATATATATATATAGATGCCTTCAATTCAATATATAGCCCCTTCAATTCTGAGGCTCTCAGCCAAAGCACCCCCACCACTTGCGCGGGTATTTAGATTAAAGAAAGCAAAGATTAATTATGAATAGCAAGCAATATAATACACTCATGCGCCGAATTAAAAGTACTCTTCGTGTCCGGACAAATTTGGAGCATCTGCTGGTATTATACGGCTAAATCGACCGCTCTGGCCTCTACTTTCTTTAATTAACTTATTTGCTTAGTTCAAGGTAAAGGCACACCTATATATGGCTCATCAAGCTAGCTAGCTAGCTAGCAGCTCGTTAATTTAGATCATGTACGTAGCATTCCATTGGATAAACATTTCCTTACGAATGGGAGTGCAATTGTAACTTTCGGGAAGAGGGGTTGAATTCAATAGCCCGTTCGCACCTCGTTTGGACGGTGGGTGCGAACGAGACTCTTAAGGAGTTTGGCCCAACAACATACACTACTGATTGCATCCTCCCTCTGACCAACGTGCAACAGAACGACCTTGAAGCCATTTCCCCATATATATATATCCAAAAACGGGAGTACAATCGAGACATTGAAGTAAAAGGAAAGAATAATTTTGTGAAGATCGCTTAGATATATAGGGCACTAAAATCTCTCCTAAAATGAATATCTTTTGAATTTTTTACATTCCATACTTGTTTTATGTTTTACCTTACATGGCAAATTTCATGTTTAGGACTGGCCACCCCTCTACTTGGGGTGGCCATGTGAGTCACTCCTCAATTGGCCGGGGATTGGCCCCCATTGGTTTATGTTTTAGGGGAGAAGGACGAGAAGGATGGTGCAGATGTAATTAACTAGCGTGCACTATTTTTTAGGTTGTTACAAATGCTATCAAAGTCAACTAATAATATGTCATATGGTACTATATATCAGCATTGTATGTCGTAGTACTGATGATGACGTTAAGGGTTTAGAAAGGATGAGAGGTTTGTAACAGTACTTTGGTCTCATAAATTATTTATAAAAGATGCTTATAGGTATTAAGTCTCACATTGTTTATTTGGTAAAATTGGACTTTATTAGTGATTTTAAAGAAGCTTCAAATTGACTAATACTTTTGAAGTAATAGCACAAATGTGACTAACATTTTTTCACATTGTTCAAAGTTGGAAGCTGTAACATGGCAGTCATAGAGATGTGTTTGTAGGTATCATTTGGATGCAATCCTATTCCTTCATATATAAATCAATGATTAGAAATGAGTCATGACAGTAGGCATACATAGAAGAAAGAGTAATATATATATAATAAAAATAATATTGGTTTGAAATGGTGATTTGATCATCCCCTCACCTATAAGAGAGTGGCGCTTAACCACCCCCCAGAGGGAAGTGGTTGGCCAGTTCCAAAGGGGTGGTCGAGCGTTCTAAAATACGTTGACGGTGGATGAGTTACTCAACTTACTCTCAATTAAACTTGTTTTTAGGTGGTTGATTATCTTCAAAATTAGTTACCCCGATCTCAACAGGCATCTAATGAATCATAGGCGGCTCAGCAAAAGTCATAGCTTCGTTGATATAATATGATATTTTGACTACATGGAAGTGCGTCCACTTTCTTTTAAGGCTATTATTATCTTATTTTGTTCTCGAAAAGCTCGTGAGATAATTATTAAGGCGTGGGTTTGAATTTGTATAGTGCAGAATCTTTGTATATATCTGATTAGTATTAATCATTTAGGTTTTTATTGACGTTTTGTTAGGGTTGGATCAAGTTGTGGCTCTTTTAAATTTGAGGGTGTGCCTGTAATTTTTACTACCTAACGAGTAGATGTTATTATGGTCATGCCCAGATAGGATAGTCACAATTAGCGTCCTCCAACCAACCCCTTTTGCTCAGAAAAAAAAAAAAAAAAAAGAAAAAAGCTTATTACAAAAATAAAATAAAATAAAATAAGTGAGAGTGATTTGAAACGCAATTTAATAGTCGCATATACAAATAACGGTGGTTAATTTGGGGGGCATATTGGTAAAAGAAGCGAAAAGCGCAAGGCCTGCTGGGAAGGCAAGCAGTGACTATAAAGGAAGCAGAGCCGGAGTGGGAGAGAGGGCAAGGGGTGGGGCAACTGAGCAGAACAATGGGAGCGGAGGAGCCCTTGCCCAGCAAAAACAACGGGGACGAAGGGGTCAAGCTTAAGCCAAAGCTGGATGTCGAGGCTCCTCTTGTCCTCGGTCTCCAACCGGCCGCCCTCGTCGACCACGTGGCCCGTGTTGACTGGTCCTTGCTCGATCAAATCCCCGGCGAGCGCGGTGGCTCTACTCCGGTACTCTCTCTCTATGGCCATTATTGATTCACTTCAATTTGCTCAATTGTGGATCTTTATGCTGATTTGGCTTGTTCAATTTATGTGCTTGGTTTTTGTTGCTACGTATTTTCCATTGCCAAGTTGTTTTGGGTGAATTTTATGCTTTCTGACAATGCAGGCTCTCGTGTAGTTCACGTTGGACTGCTCACGTCGTCTGTTTGTTTGTGGCTTTTATGTGCTTCTTTATGTGGTTGTTTTTTTTAAAAGCTTTGTTTAGTTTCCCCTTTCTATTGTATGTACTAAATGTTCAATTTTTTTTTTTTCTCCCCTGCGTAAATGGTTAGTTTTCGTTTAGATCAACGTAAAGTAATGGTTTTCCTGTTGTTGATCAAAAGGGTATTAGAATTGTGTTTTCTAGATGAATGAAAAGCTGCGTATGCACTTTCTTATAGCATAACTTGGGTAAAGTTGTTGTTGCGTGTATTGATAGATTTTATTTTGTGTATATATATTCTGTTTAGGTTGCAATTGGAGAGCTTGAGCACATATTGAGTGAGTTGAGAGCCCATATCCTCGCGTCCCCTGATGATCCATTGCCTATGAAGGCAATGGCTGGGGGCAGTGTGGCCAATACCATCCGGGGACTGAATGCAGGCTTTGGCGTCTCCTGTGGAATAATTGGCGCCTGTGGGGATGATGAGCAAGGTCAGTCCTTTGTGAGCAACATGAGCTCTTATGGAGTGAACCTCTCAAGATTGAGGATGAAGAAGGGACACACGGGACAGGTGAGCTTCATGTTACAATTTTTGTGAAGTTGATCGTTCCGAATCTTTATTGGTTGAATTTCTAAATGATTGGTGCTGAAACTTTTATAATCTATATTGTCTGGTACAGTGTGTTTGCCTGGTTGATGCCTTGGGCAACCGTACCATGCGACCTTGTCTCTCCAATGCTGTGAAGGTTCAGGTGGGATGACTTTTTTATGTGTTTATATATATATTTTATAGGTAATCAAATAACTTTATAAAAAAGGGTGTGGCGCCCCTAAGTAACTATAGAAAAATTCTAGGAGTACAAAGAATTTAACAAAGGGATGTGACACTGCCACGTCAGTTAAAAAAAAATTCCGCACATAAGAGTGGAAGTGACTCTGTGCAACCTCATCTAAAAGAATAAAATCGCACATAAAATTGCGCACATATGCCGATCAGTTCTGCAACTTCAAGCCTACCAGCTCTGCAACCTCATCTAAAAGGGAACAAAGTGTAGTAGGTTAAAGCCCTCTCCTTTAGATCCTTTCCTTGGCGTCAGATCTACGAAACACTGCAAAAGCAAAACCTCAGACATACAGATTAATCTCTCAATTTATGCTGATCTTTTTACCATCAATCTTGTGGCGTAGAAAAAGAGAAAGAAATGTAACCGTGGCACATATACATAGAAGTAAAAACACTGAACAAGAGAAAGTGGTTGGGGGGGGGGNGGGGGGGGGGGGGGGGGGGCGTAACCTCTAAACTGCCTCTGAACTTCAAGCCAGCTTCATTCTGCAACCTCTCTTCTTTGGTGTCTGATGATGTGTCACTGCCACACTAGTGCGTAGAAGTCTCTTTGTAAACCCCTAGCATTTCTCATATGTATATATCTCAGGGTGTGCATCAGTGTATGTGTATTTTGAAGTTATGATTTTCATAAATTTTAAGGGTTGACTTAGGCTTCTTACTGAGATGAGCTACAGGCCCTTAGATGAATGCTTCTTTACATGTCTCTGTATGCATACGTCTCAGGGTGTGTGTGTGTGTCTTTCTTCATATTAAGATGAGGGGTTGTCACGAATTTTAAGGATTTATTAATTGACCAAGCTTACAATCTTTATTCTCTTTCAGGTGGATGACTTGACGAGAGAGGATTTTAAGGGATCCAAGGTTAGGCATCTCCCTCTCGAATAAAAATTGTGAATCAAACCTGCCAGTATCATTTTTCCCCTTTCTTTCAGTACTTTTTTTTTTTTTTTTGCATATTCTTAATTTCTTGTTAATGTTCGTCATAGTAGTTCTGTCAGTTACAAACTAGTTAGGTTACATTTGTAATCCTGCTGGAGTGTATAACATAGGTCATAGTGTACAGATAATGCGGTTTCTTGAATTTATTTGACTCTTTGTAATAAAGATAAAGTCCTTCATGCCACAAACTAGATCTGTTCCTTTTTTGTATGGCCTATAGCTTCTGCAAGATAATATGTTGATGTTATGTTGAGGCATTCTATAGACTTAATTGCTTAATATTTTTTTTGTTACAGTGGTTGTTGTTGAGATATGCAAAATTCAATTTAGAAGTTATTCAAGCGGCTATAAAGATTGCCAAACAAGAGGGTCTTTTTGTGTCCATGGATTTGGCCAGTTTTGAGGTATATTTTTCTACAAATTCTTTTAGTATGGTTCAAGATGCTGATAAAGAATACTTGAAATAAACATTTTATTTCGTTGAATACAAAATTGCATAGAATCACTTTATGCATGGAATCGGAAAACCCAATTCTCAAATATGATTTTTTGTGTGGTGATTTACAGTACATTGTTATTTTCTCACTTTTTCCTTTCCCCCTCCCTTGCCTTCTCTTAATATGTTTTTCTATGCCAAAATTCAGGATTAATCTTGTATGGTCCTTAACTTTGTACAGATGGTTCGAAACTTTAAAGCACCTCTTCTACAGTTACTGGAGTCGGGCGATATAGACCTCTGCTTTGCCAATGAGGATGAAGCAACAGAGCTTCTAAGGTGACTGCCGGCTCTTTGTTGTGTCAAAATGCTAACATTGTCTTCTAATGAAAAATAGTCATTTTTACAGGCTCTTCAGTTATGTATTTTATTAGAACATTTGATAATTTATCCTCCATTTTATGTAGGGGTGAACAAAATGCTGATCCTGAAGTTGCACTTGAATTTCTGGCTAAACACTGCCAATGGGCTGTGGTGACATTAGGCCCCAGTGGATGCATTGCTAAGCATGGAAAAGAGGTAAGTGAATCCTCGATGTCTTGTTTCATTGGAGGAGAGTGGAAGCTTTTGCAGGGTTCTATTAATGGCCCCTCAAAAATAGAAGGTTGACCTCCAAATCTGCACCCAACTTTAAAAATAACAGCAAAAAAAAGTGTGATTCTAATTTGAGGTTTTCTTACCCTTTCCACAGCAATGACAATTCCCTATGGATTTTCAATATTTACACTAGTGTTATGTATAAAATTTTACATGTCAGGTTGTTCGAGTTCCAGCCATTGGAGAAACCAAGGCTATTGATGCCACTGGAGCGGGTGACCTATTTGCAAGTGGATTTATATATGGATTGGTAAAAGGATTACCTCTGGAGGAATGCTGCAAAGTTGGCTCATGCAGTGGCGGATCTGTCATCCGCTCTCTTGGAGGCGAGGTGACCACGGATAATTGGCAATGGATGTACAAGCAGATGCAGAGCAAAGGCCTCCCTGTGCCAGATACCACAAAATGATCACTTTCATAATCACGTGGTGGCTGTACTTCTCCCCATTGCTATAATTAATATTTTTTAAGCAAGGGGCAGCTATAGTTGCATTTTGGAGTTGGCTTGACTAATGCTCACAAGACTTTCTCCAGGAAAATAGAATCACTAAATCAATTTAAAATCATTTTTTTAAGGCTTTTAAGCTTGTGGCCTATTTATCCCATTTGAAATGTTGGGGAATGAGTGCTGTGCTCAGTCAATAATCAGTCAATTACGTTTATCAATTTGGATTGGATTGGATACTTTGTGTATGCACACGTAAAGGGTAATGTTGAATTCCCCCAAACTAACACCAAATTGAGACCCTGATTATCAAGTTGCAAGGAATTCTAAACAAGATGGATGTGACAGCGTCTGAGCCAGCATTTTTCTGACTGCTTCAAATCCAGCAGTAAATGGCGCTGTAATCATATTATTCCACAAGTATTTTGACATTTTATCTTACAATTATAAAAATAATTTTATAATGTTGACATGCAATCTCAATTAACCCTTGAAACGGTTTTTTTTTGAAAATAAAAATTTTGGATTACTTGAGACGACTACTTGAATATTGTAATATTGTGAGATAAATGTAAAATAAAACGTAGTATGTTGCATTACTTAAAAGCCATAAATTCTTGGATAACTAAGATCTGGAGTTTCTTTATTTGTTTTTTGGGAATTTAACCAGGCTTCAGGAATTGAGGCTATCAATTGGGTATCATTTTTCTTCTCTGTTCGATGAATAAAAACTCTAGTTAAGCAGAAATTTAACCCCTGAAGCCTGGGTTAGTGGGTTTAACCCAGGCTTCAGGAATTGAGGCTATCAACTGGGTATTTTTTTTTCTTCTCTATTCGATGAATAAAAACTCTAGTTAAGCAGAAATTCAACCCCTGAAGCCTTAGTGGGTTTAACCCCGGCTTCAGGAATTGAGGCTATCAACTGGGAATCGTTTTTCTTCTCTGTTTGATGAATAAAAACTCTGATTAAACAGAAATTCAACTAAAAATAACAAAGAAGAACAAGGGACGAGTAAACAATGCTAATACAAAAATACCACGACTTTCAAGAGCCACAAAATACATTAATCGGAAGCAATATTATTTAGTGTTTGAGAAACTCTGAGTACTGTTACGTTAGTTTTATAGGTTTCTCTTTATTTTTCACCCAATTTAATCTTTCCATATACAACCTCAAGGTCAGCTCAAAATTCAAAGAATGCCCACTCTGCTTCATATGCCTAACTACAGTCCCTTACGATGTTAACACCTTTCCTAGAGCACCAAATTGATGTTACACGGATCACGAACTTCCTGGAAAAAGGAAAAATGACAAAGATATGTCATGGCCAGCCAGAGCTTTGCTTGCTGACATCTATACAACAACCAATCAATCTACAAAACAGCACAAAAGCACAGCCAGAGATTGTGCCCTACAAAAGCACCTCCGCAGATAAAAAGATTAGGAGAGGATATGGTGAGCGAGAGAGAAAAAAGGGAGATAAATAGAAGAAAGCCTCTTGCACGTGCTGAACGTGCAGAAAGGTGAGTATTACCACAATACAAAACAGTAGCCATAACCAGGTTGGATATCACCACTAAGTTCATACTGTATCTCGAGTATAAACGTAAAGAGTGTAAATCTAGTTCACCAAGGTCTAGCATTAAAATGTTTGCATCAATGAGGCAAAGATAAAAAAATAAATAAAAAAGTTCGAGAAGAAAATGAGATCTTCCATGGTGCCATCCATATTGGTAAGCCATTTCTTCAAATAGACACGCCAGAAAAACCTTATCTGAAGACGAAGGATGGGGAGACAATGGCTGGTTCTTGCATCCTCAAATCTCCATTGGAGCTACACCTTCGTCAGGTGCAGCACCCTGGCCAGCATCACCACCCTGTTCGGCTGCATCACCCTCTTCAGCGCCCTCTTCAGCAGCAGCAGCATCAGGTTCAGCAGCAGGACCCTCATCCTCAACCACAAGCTCAAATTTATCTATCAATTGTTGTACAGTTTCCTGATCTAATATATGGAATGGCTCTCCAACTCCCATTACCGCAACTGTACATATGGAACTCCTGAGCTTCTCTCCCTGCAAAGTTTCCCTTGTTGCAATAAGTGCATCTTTGATCAGATCATCCCACGACGAGTCCACGAAGTTCTCAAACCTGCGTTCCAAATATGTCTTTGCAGCTTGTGAACGGGACCCAATGGCAAAGGCCTGGTACTCAAAATAGTTACCACTTGGGCAGTTGTAATATAGGTGAGCTCCAGATTCATCTAAGCCACCTACCAGCAGGCCAACACCAAAGGGCCGTTTCCATGAGCGTTGTGTGCAAACCTGCCACCCAAAAGTTTGTTATAGCGACACATGAGGAAAAGCTTCTCTTGCAGCAAGCATGTAAACATATAAATTTCCTTTTTCATTCTACTACATACACAGAACACATGGTAAAGATAATTAAAACACTATCTAGATAACTTTTTAGGTAAATAAATGTAGATACCCCAATAAGATTGGTTTCCCATTAAACAATAATACCTTAGTGCTTTTGCTTCAACTGTGTTCAGTCAACAACAACAAAAGACAACCAATAAGTTCACACTACCGTTCCAAATCCCAAACCAATTGAACTATATATCCACATCTGAAAGAATCTCAGTCAAATAATGTTGAGCTCATGTTTCTAACATCAGAATAAAATTTATTGTCAGAAACTTCAACTTAGTCTAACAAGTTCAGTAACATGCTTGCAAAGATAACTTGGATGCTAGGGAGGAAAATCACAAGGCAACGAATCACCTTCAACATTACCATTACTGGGAATAAGCAAAATATGCCAAATAATTGTATTTTCCCATTGGGTTGAAGCTATCCACTCATATAATTGTGGAATACTCCTTACGGCATATCAATTCTAAAGCCTGATGAATTACAAGCAGGTATGAAGTTTTGAACATTTAACAGAATTTTCTTGTATGTGCTGAAATGCTTTCTTTTGAAGGATGCAAAAGTCTATCATGCTGAAAGGAGAGCTGATCTTAACATGTAGGCGTGTTTATGTGTCTCTTCTCAAATGTGCACATGTACAAGTATCTGTGTAGAGAAAGAGAGAGAGAGAGAGAGGCCACCTAAGAACACAGGGCACAACCATATGACAGAATTAAAACAATGACACTCATAGCACATACACAGTATTTGCAGTAAAAATAACAAGCTTCAAGTAAAATTTCTTATTTGAGACAAGGTATGCATATCTACAACCAAGAATCATCTAAATTACCACCAGAAAAAGAAAATCATGATCACATAATTCTTTAAACTATACAAACGCATTTTCCTAATGCTAAAAGGACAGCAATGGTGTACCTCGGGACATGTAAAAGAAGCTAAAATACAGAACATATACCAATTAGAAAAGTGAGAAAGATGCAAGAGCTTCCGTGAATGAATAAAAGGAATGAAATTTGAAAGAGAGAACTAAAAATTTCAAGTAATATAAACAGAGCTCAAATAAATTCCTAGCAGAGTTTTCTTTTGTTTAACATAATACATCCTATCATCAGTGAAGTCAATTCTGATGCAGGTCCATCACTCAATATAACAAGAGCTATATAACCCCAATTCTTGACTCCAACATTCTACTACATTATTAATTATTGGGCTGCGATGATTGCTTTCTTTTTTCCAACCTGGAACCAACTTCGCCACCCAAAATCTAGATCCCAACTAAATTATTATTGTTTGTTTTTAGCAAGCAATGGAATTAACAGAGTGTCCACTCCACAGTGGCTGGAACATACCACTTGGGCAAGAGAAACCATTGGTCAACTAGAATTATACTTCAGATGTTATTTCTTGGTGATGAACAAACACACCTGGCATTTATGACTGGTTTTTATAATCTCTCATACTACTTTAGTGTGATTGGAATCAACAATTTAACGTCCAAAAGCTCCTTAATTGTATGGTCAAATCCTCAATTACCCACTTGAAAAATTTCCAGGGATATGGTCATTTTAAGACAGCTATTGCCATCATATACCGGCTGATGCACCCAAATTCTAGGTTTAAAATAGTTGCATTCTGCATCTTAGATACCATAGATCTCAAAACAACTTTTCACAGGTTTCTGTGCGAGTCAGAATCTCTTAATCCCATCAACATAACATCATATACAATACCCAAGAAAAGTTTCTAAAAAATATGCATATGTATACTCATATCCATCCACAACCTGTTAAACAAAGATCAGGCTATTGATTCTTTCCAAATATGAGCAAATGATCCTTGGAAAAACCATTATACGCATTCTTACTCAATCACAACATTACGAAAAACATTTCATCGCATAGAACTCACCATTATTCATTCAAAGATATCAAACAAGACATGCATAATTGCTGCTGCTCGTTAACAACTTCTTATAACAAGATTTATTCATCAGAAAGCAATGGGAATAGTTCAAGACTGGGGAAATTCATAAAATGGGTTGGGCACAGAAAAATTATGTTCACCAGTCTATTAATATGTTGAAAATAAGGACATTGCATTGTCAGAATATTTCCAGCCAGCCTAGGAGTGTTCATGCCGCCAGTGAAACTGACCATATTTTTTTTACAAGTAATCGAAATTTATTAAAAAGCAAAAGAGTGCAACTCAAGTACACATGAAGTATAAAAGAGAAACACCTAACCAGTAAAAGAAACACCAATCTAGAAAATCAGGAACTAAAATATGAAAACAATCATAGGCAGTTGTCCATTGGTAAAGGGTTTTGAAGAAGAAGGCCTTTAGCTCCACCACCGTCCTTTCACAATCTTAAAAAATTCCAACATTTTTTTTTTCTTTCCACATACACCAAATTAAGCAAGGCAGGATAATCTTCCACACTGCTACATTTTGAAAACTACCAAACTTCCCTTACCAAAATGCAAAGAGATCCACCACTTGTTGAGGCATGTGGACCCAAAAAGACCAAAAGCAGAATTCCAAATGGAGTAAAAGGTGATCTACAGTTTCCCCACTCTTCTTACACATGAAACAACAATCCACCACTTGCAACATTGACTGCGTTGCCCTACCACATCTAAGTTTGGCTCTCAGAATTATCAAAGCAGAATCAAACCCAGCTTATTTGACATGTTCAAATATTCAAAATTATTAAAAATGTAAGAATAACATAGATGGATGACTATTTTTACAAATTCTTTGATTACAACCAGTAGAGGATGTTTTTGACATTGGGTAAATCAGTACCCACAATATATTACCTACCTAGCATCTTCAATTGGAGTAGAATGGGAGTTACTCAAAGGTTGACAACCACCCAGGTTATGTAACATACAAACACAAGTTCTGGTTGGTGAATCCTATGCTTAAACATAGGATTTGAAATGCCAATATTCACATGATATTAACCCCTCCTGATTCCTTATAAACAAATGGATTTGAATATACATCATATTAGTCCAGGAATGCTTCTAAAAAGTTAGTAACAAAATTCAAAGTTTTCCTGAAAATCAAGGTCTACATGTAAAATTATTGTCACCGCCATAAATAAGGTCCTCACTAAATAGCAAAGTACACTTGGCATAAAAAAACACTTGTGCCCAAGGAAAACAAACAATTTTGTTAGAGGCAAAGCAAGACAGTAATTTGACAGTAAAACCAAACTTAAGATGCAGTTAAAATATCAAACTAGCTAACCAAGACAAGAAAGACCCAAAATCCTAACACAGGTACACTTGTGCTCCACTAATTTAACCAAGTATAATCACATCTATGCCCCTAGCATTTTGCTCAGCTTAATAAGAACTAGTATGTAGGAAATGGGAAAAGGAGATAAAACAAGACAAAACACACCACACAGTTGTAAGATCTAATAATTTCTTTCCCTCCCCAAAAAACTACTCAGCATTTGGAACAATGAGCCAAGGGAACTAAAAAACTAGTTGACTCATAAGGGGTAACAAAAGGGTTTCCCACCCGCTACGACTACCAACACTTTCACATAACGTCGATATCAACCTCAGTTCAGCTACAAGATTCCATTAAAAAGAAATCAACAAGACACCATGTAAAACCCCAATATCCTGAAAAATGCTCTGAGAGTATAACCGCTCAGCATTCCACTTCTTTTGCATCCCAAGAAACCAAAATGTACACAGTATTTTCCCTCCCTAAAAACTCATGATTTTACGCATTCTCTACTTAACCAAATCCACTCCTAACTCCAATATCCAAAATTTCTATAATCCAATCACTCATCAACTATAAACTTTCTTTGGAATTCTCAATTTCAGTTTTTCCTTTTCTTTCCCGCATTTAGGTCATAAATCTAAAAACGAATCACAACAAGAAAAACCCTAAACCCACGCAATTCCACGATCCAACAAACACCACTCACCCAATATAACCAACATTCACCAACTATCACAAGCAACAAACACGCACAACAAAAGCAATTAAAAAACTTAGGGTTTCGAGCTTAACGACGGACCTGAGCCTTGTCGGCGAGCTGGACGACGAGGCGACCGACGGGGAGCGGGGACTCGTAGGTGAAGCTGTGGTTGATGCACTCGGAGCGCATATAGCGAGAGAGGACGCGGCCATCGGCGGTGAGGCCAGCGATGGCGACGCCGATGTGGTCGTCGACCTTGAAGATCTTCTTCTGGTGGGAGGAGAGCTCGGAGTTGGCCTTGTTAACGCAGGCCAGCACCACGTGCGTCTTGGATCGGAGCCCGATCGCCGCCGACCCTTGCTTCACCGCCTCCATCGCGTACTCCACCTGGAACAGCCTCCCCGCCGGGCTCCATGTCGTAACATCCGTGTCGTACTGGTTCCGGAACATCGTTTCTCTTCTACGGCGTCGTTTCACTCTGTATTGCAATTCACACGATCACAGTATCTCTCTCTCTCTCTCTCTATCTCTCTTTGTGTTTTGCTTTTATAGGGGTTTTCTTCTTCCACAAGGCAAAATGAGAAAGCAGAGATAGCAGCGATTGGGAACATCGGAAGTAGTGGTAGCTACTGTCTTCGAATGCCGTAAATGGGCCGACTTTCTGACCCGAGCTTAGCTCCAGTAGATTTGGATTTGGGCCCTAAAGTTTCTTGTTTACTGGTTTTTCTCTACAAGGCCCAATTTCATTTAGCCTCTCATATAGTCATATAGGTGCTTGGTGAGTAAGGCCAGCTTTCGAGCCAAAGCCCAAATTATAGGTTGGGTGCTCAAAATAATAATTTTAGTTTCAAAATAGTAAAAAAATTTAGTCTAACCATACTAAGAGTCTATTTTGGATTGCGCTTGAAAAATAGAGCTTTTAAGTCAAAAAGAGCTTTTGAGCAAAAAGTTTCATTTTTAAGTTTTTGCTAAAAGTACATTTCGGCCATTTTTAAGCTTTTTAGACCCTTAAAAGTGCTTTTATTTTTTTTAGCAAACGAGTACTGTTTTCTTTAAACTGGCTTTTTGAGTGTTAAAAGCACTTTTAGGCTCTTCAAATACAATCCCAAACAGGTCCTAAATCCCTCTATCCAATCATCCACATCTTCTTCCCTCCTCTTCTATGCTTAACCCCGACCACCATAAACCACCACCATTGTGAACCACCATAGACTCTCTCTCTTGTTCACCTTCACTTTTTCATAGTACATTGTCGTCCGAAACCTAACCACGTGTCTTTGATCTCCCCTTCAAACAACATGCTTCCAGTCAAGTTCACTAGGTTTTGAATAAGAATGTGATGTGCATATAAAAGGCTTAACTATGGTGTGATATGAAAAATGAATGATAGGTTCACTATGTTATAAAACGTTATGATTAGGGGTGGGCAAAAACTTGCCCAACCCGCAAACCCGCCTTGCCCCGCCCCGCCCCTATTTTTCTCATAAAGAGCACAGATTCAGGTTAGATTTTAGGATACCCGTGCAAGTCAGGTTGGGTTGTGGGTAACGTTTTTAAAAAAAATATCGGGTACCCGATCCACCCTGCCCCGCCCCGCAATTTAACCTAAGACAAAAAACCTAATACCCACCATCATTTTCTTTATGTGCTGTTTCCTTTCTTCTCTCTCATTTTCTTCTTTCTTTAGTTTCTTCCTTCCTCTCTCTCTCTTGTCTGCCTATGCCTCTCTCTCACTCCCTCTCTCTTTGTAGATTTCACAGCCATGGAAGAAGGGAAACAAGAGAATCATGATTTGGGTTTTTCTTTGACTTCATTTTCTTCTTTTTTCTTCCTTCCTCTTTCTCTCTCTCTCTCTCTCATCTGCATGTGCCTTTCTTTCTCCCTCTCCCTTTCTTTGAGGATTTCACAAGAATCACAACCATGGAAAAAGGAAAACAAGAGAATCATGATTAGGGTTTTCTGCCTTTGTGGTTGTGGGTTTTCATCAAACTACCTTTGAGTTTGTTGGGTGTTTGGCTGTTTGCGTAGATTTTGGCTGTGAATTTCTTGTGGGTTTTTTTTCTTCATGTTTTTGGATTTTGGCTGAGGATGCGATGTAAACCCCAAAACCCGCCAAACCCGCATTCCCCGCCTAGTTCAACCCGCCCCGTAAAACCCGAAACCCGGCGGATAGGGTTCTCTATATTTGGGTAGTGAGTAGGCTTTTTCAAACCTGCAGGGGTGTGGGTCAGGTTGGAAAAAGGTTGAAATCCAACCCGAACTGACCCGTGCCCACCCCTAGATATGATTGATGATGTTATGAAATGTTGTTTATGAACTTGTACCATTTTATGCTATACAAGTTTGATAGTTGACTCTAAGCATATTATGTTTACATCGGATTTGTATTGTAACGCCCTGACTCTACTTAAAGGAAGGTAAAAGAGAAAATTTCCAATTTTCACTAAGCACTACTATCTTTTCCTCGACATCATCAGAGATTATAAATCTAACAGCGGAATAACTATTTTTTTTTATATATATATAAAAACCTCATAGAACACACCAGAGCTGAGAACAAGACTTATATATTAAACAGATTAGTACATTGTACTTTACACGATAATAAAACACACTAATCACAAGTGCCACAGATGGCATATAGGTAGATATACATCAAAAGTACCTAGAACATGTCTAACTATAGATACATTCCAAAATATAGACATCTTCAACACTAGAATACTAGAAAACCTTGTCAGACATTTGGATCATCCTCACCTCCTCAGCACCTGCATCAATATCTATGTAAATGTGGTATAATTGTGAGGTTACCACATTGACATAGGCGGATTAATGAGTCCACAGTCTCAATAAGTATAAGAATTACTAACACTTTCAATATGAGCCATCTTTCTCAAGAGTGTCTCTGACATGACGATTATAATAACAGCCACGTTAAGTTTTCCAAACAAAATTATTTTTGTATAATCTATAGCTGATAAAATAAGCATCAAAGATTTGTTTGTGATAAAATCCATTTATTTTTTCTGAACAACTTTATATTTATACATATAAGCATTTTACTTGCATCTCATAAAATGAATATGCATATAAATACAAAGAAGTAAACTAATTAAATCATAAATCACATTATTCAATGTATGCAATGCAATCTCTAGTTTCTCTGGCTTTCTAAAGGACTTGAACCTTTCGTTTACGGCTATCAGGAGACACATTCGGCTCATCTTCGGCTTTCTAAAGGACTTGAACCTTTCGTTTACGATTTTCAGGAGACACTTTCGGCTCCTCGATTAGTATCAGGTTTCTTATTTTAACCTGTAAGGCTCATTCGACTTACACCGTTAATATAAGAATACCTCATCATTTTACAATCAACTTTATGAAGACAAAATGCTTCTTATTTAACCTGAGAGGCTCTTTCGGCTCCCACCGTTAACATAGAAAAACCTTCTTGCTTCATATTTAATTAATCGCTTATTCTCAATGTTCAACAGTATGCAATAACATGTCTCTTAAAATCATTCTTTTGTTCTCATAACCATCACATTTCATTTCTCAACTCATTTCAATATATAAAAATAATTGAAAGCATATATTCATTTTATTCATAAAATATTCAGGCTCATATAATAATCACATTTTAAAAGCTTTATAAAATAATGTCAATCTCAGTGAGCAGTTATACTCACTAAAATAATACCATGCTCAGTAAGTAATTATACTTACTTGTCACCGTTATGCGGGATTCCTCTGCTAACTCTTGATTATAAAAAGTCACTGTATTTTTATGCGCCCGCGCGCGACCATATATTAGTCTAAGATTATAATTAAAAGGCTAAAATAACAACCTCTTAATTTCTCTCTATACTCTACCCAAAATTGGGCAGTATAACGCCATATATCTAAAATATTATAATGTCACTTGGGCATCATAACGACTATGTAGCGTTACCACATATTTATATATAGGCATTACTACGACATTAATATAATATTTATCTAAAATGTTTAACATTACTTGGGCATCACAAAGGCGCTATTGTAAAAAACCTAATAAAATTTAGGCAGCACAACGACGCATTTGTAATATTTAAAAGGATGATTGAATATAATATCCGTCCCAAGATATTCAATCACACTTTCCCGAGCAATTTAGGCATTATAACGACATAATTTAAATTTTAATAACTAGAATTGACATAAACTAAAGATAAAATAATTTATACCTAGCAATCTCACTTGAAGTAACTCCAAAGCTTATTATTAATATATATATTTTTTTCTCTCTCTTTTCCTCTCTTCTTTTTTTCTCACTGTGCGAGAGGGAGGGAGAGAGAGTTGCTCATGATTAAAAACAGGGCATGGATGGTCCTATTTATAGGCTACCTATTGGGACATGGCTGGTATTAGCTATGAAGTCTGATCGGTGGAAAACAAGACTTTAAACTTCCGTTATTTCTCTTAGCTGCAGCACCGAACAAGAAACCAATTAAATCACTGCAGTTGTTTTTTTTTCTTCTTGTAGGTGAGAAGGCCTTACACGCAAGGAGTCATGAAACAAGCTTTAAGGTTCTCTAGAATACTTTAGAATCACCGTGCACTATACCTACTGACCCATGCATCTACATTTTTCTTTTTTAAAGGCTTTAGAAGCTGCCATCTACTTCATATATTGATATAATACTTAAAAGTGAATCACCATTTCTCAAATCCCACGTCCACTTATATAATATTTTTATATTATAAATAAATATATATATTTATATATATTATCATATTAAACCAATCAAACAATTATTTGGCACTCTAATATTACCATTACTACTAACTCTTTAGCATTTAACTATGTAAATCTTAAATGTCAAATAATTTATAATGAAAATTAGAGTTAGTTCTAACTATCTATTTCTCAGTTTAGACTGAGAATATTAAACTAGATATCAAATATATTTTCTTGATATATTGATTTAACTTAAGAGCACAATTTAGATTAAAGCATTTCAAGTCATCCTAATAAATTCCTCGGGTGTTACATGTATAGTGTGTATGTATTATCTATAGCTGGCGTAAGCCGCGTAACCATAGTAAGATGTGGGCTACCACGACGTGTATTCTAGCTTGGTCGATCGGCTAAGATGTGGTATGTTGTGAATTTCCCGTGGCCACGGGGTGTAATATGAAGTCATATGGGACATGCTAACCTCAAGCATTGAAGGTTTAATTGTATAGGTATGGCCAAAGGGAAGAGTTATAACAAAGATGTAATGATATATATATATGTGTGTGTGTGTGTGCATGTTTTGAAAGTTCATGT
Organism: Carpinus fangiana; assembly: GCA_006937295.1. Lineage (NCBI taxonomy): Eukaryota > Viridiplantae > Streptophyta > Magnoliopsida > Fagales > Betulaceae > Carpinus > Carpinus fangiana. The sequence continues at coordinate 31,722,383 of CM017327.1, forward strand.
GTTTTATTTATCAAAGTGAAAACTATCATGACTTATGCGTAATTTATATGAATTATGTTACTTGGCGTTTTCAAGAAACGACGTAAATACTATTACAAGTTAGCAGAATTAGTTGAGCAACACGTGTACAATGAGCTGGAAGTGAGTTTGTTGAGAGAGTTTTTAACACATGTATAATGAGCTGTAATTGAGTTTGTTAAAAGGGTTAGAACTGTTATACAGTTGTTTAGTTAGATAATTTGTTGACTATAATCTGTTAGATGATTCCTTTGTATATGAGTAGTATAAATACTAAACTTTTGCAATATTATTTATTAATACAAATGATCTGAAACTTCTATAGTTTTCTCTTTAAAAGCTTCCATAGCTCTCTAAGATTGTCTGCATTTCCATAGTGTGCACTACTCTGTTTTGTGAAATGGTATCAGAGCAGGTACTGTTCATCTTCGTTTTTACTCGTTTTTCTTTCGTTTCCGCTTAATTCTTTTCCTTTGTTCTTAGTTTCTTTTTCTATTGTTTCTATCTTCTATATTCATTCAACCTTGTTCTTTGAACAATGCCTTCCATTCCTGTTAACGTTCCTGTTAATACTTCTGTTAATGCCTTTGTTGATGGTGTTAATCATGGGATACTATTCCACTAAACTCTGGGCCTTCAGCTATAGAGTTTTTCAGTCCTTTTTATCTTCATCATGGAGATAGTCCAGGGATTCTACTTGTTTCACAACCTTTGGTTGGAAACAACTATCATACCTGGAAGGGATCCATGTCCATGGCACTTTCTGCCCAAAACAAACTTGGTTTTATCGATGGCACTTTAGAGAAACCAGCTGTGGAGACTCCTGAATATTTTGTATGGGATAGGTGCAACAACATGGTGCTCTCATGGATTCTCAATTCTATCTTTCAAGAGATATCCTCCAGCATTATCTACATCGAGTCTGCTCAAGAGATGTGGAATGACATCAAGGAGTGTTTTTCACAGTCCAATGGACCTCGAACTTTTTAGCTACAAAAAGCTATCTCTGCCCTTTCTCAGAGCAATAACTTAGTGAGTTCATATTTCACTTCTCTCAAAGGTTATTGGGATGAATTGAACAACTATTGCCCCTACCTTTATGTTCTTGTGGTACTTCATGAATTGTTCTTGAATATCAACATCGTGAGTATGTGTTTCAATTCTTGATTAGACTCAATGAGTCATTCTTCCCACATCCGAGGTCAGATTTTGCTCATGAATCCTCTGCCAACCATTAATAAGGTTTTCTCCATGATTGTGCAAGAAGAGCGTCAAAGAGAGATTACTTCCACTTTCTTTGCTTCTTTAAATCATACTCCAGCTGCAACGGCAACTAACTATGTTCTACCTTCTTCATCACGATATCAAGGTTCAAGGACATAGTATCCTCGCAAGGAGCGCCCTCCCTGCACTCACTGTGGTCTTCTTGGTGACACAGTTGAGAGATGTTATAAGCTGCACGGATATCCTCTAGGGTACAAGTCCACGAAAGGGAAGTATGTTTCATCAACAAATTAGGTTTCTGATTCTCCTATGCCACAACTTTCAATCACTTCTGAACAATGCTAGCATATACTGAATTTGCTCAAGTCTAAAGCTGCTAATGATGTTTCTTGTGCTCGGACTGTTAATAACAATGATAACCAGGATCATTTGTTCTCTGAGATGGTAGGTTATAATTCTCATTCTTTCTATTTTCAATCTTTTGTTAATACACCTACTCTAGAAGATAAACATTCTGTCTTTTTCTTCAAGTTCTCCTTTTCAATTAGCTGTTAAGAATGCAGCTAAGTATCCGTGGATCATTGACACGGGTGCAACAAATCATATTGTTTGTTATGTTTCTTTCCTCACTACAATTACCTCAATTGTTTCTAAGAAAGTCAGATTACCAAATGGTAATTTTGCTGCTGTTACACATATTGGCAATGTTAAGATTTCTGCAACTTTGACTCTAACAAATGTCCTATGTGTTCATTCTTTCTCTTTCAACTTGATTTCTATTAGTAAATTGGTTAAATGCTTTAACTGTTGCTTAATTTTTCTGTCTCAATTTTGCTTTATTCAGCAACTAACAGGCTAGAAGACGATTGGGCAGGGTAAAGAGGTTGATGGCTTGTATCATTTGATACTACATAACTTGGAAGGTCTCAATGTTTCAAATGCTCCTGTTTTAGGTTTCAATTCTACTCAAATAAAACCAGTTTCCATTCCTGTTTTCAATTCTGTATGCAATTTAAATTCAGTTGCTACTGTAAAAGTTTCTGCCAATGTTTGGCACTCTAGATTGGGTCATTTGTCTGACTTAAGATTGCATTTGCTTCATCATGTAATTCCTAACTTTTCTTCTTAATCAAATAAAGCTTATTCTATATGTCCTTTAGCTAAACAACACATAATTTCTTTTCCAACTAGCATTACTTAACTCATATATTTGATTTTATTCATTGTGATATATGGAGTCCCTTCTCTACTCCTTCATCAAATAACACTAAATTTTTTCTTACAATCGTTGATGATTACAGTAGGTTTACTTGGGTGTTCTTGATGCAAAATAAATATCAAACACGATTACTTCTCAAGTCCTTCTTTCACCTAGTTGAAACTCAATTCAATCTGAAAAGCAAATGTTTAAGAATTGACAATGGAAGTGAGTTTAACATGACTGATTTTTTCTCTTCAAAGGGTGTTATCCATCAACTCACATGCGTTGAAACACCTTAACAGAAAGCAGTAGCAGAAAGAAAACACCAACACCTTTTAAATGTTGCTTGTGCCCTTAGATTTCAGGCCAACTTACCTTTACATTTCTGGGTTGAGTGTGTTTTAACTGTTGCATATCATATAAATCATATTCCTACTCCAATTATCTCCAACAAAACTCCTTTTGAGTCTCTATATTCTGTCACTCCTCAGTACACCCACCTAAGAGTTTTTGGTTGCCTTTGTTATGCTTCTACAATTTCTAGGGATAGATCTAAGTTTGATCCTAGGGTTCGTGCTTGTATTTTTCTTGGCTACCGTTATGGTGTCAAAAGGTACAGGTTGTATGATACTTCTCTTAATATGTTTTTCATTTCTCGTGATGTTATTTTTCATGAGGACATATTTCTTTATTCTTCATCTATATTTTCATCAAAGTCCTCATGTTCAAATCAGAATGTCATTCCTACATTTATTCCTTCTATAGACAATTCTGTTTTAACATCACATCCAACTTCTCCACCAAAATCTACTTCCATTTCATTTTCTCCTTCATCACATGATGATAGTACATTGTCCATACCATTTGTTCCTCCTAGGTCACTTCGTAGGTCCACTAGAACAAGGGTCCAACCAAGTTATTTACAAGAATATCATTGTCAACTGGCTACTACCTCTTTACCAGCTTAATCTTCATCCAAGTCCATGACAGAAGCTTCACATCAGGTAACTCTTTTGGTTTATCATCTTTTCTTTCTTATGATAAACTTTCTCCTACTCAAAAATCATTTAGTCTTTCAGTTTCCTCACATTATGAACCATGGTTCTATCATCAAGCTGTTAAGATTCCTCATTGGTGTGATGCTATGAAATCTGAGATAGATGCACTTGAGCTCAATAAGACTTGGCAGCTTACTTCTTTACCACCTGATAAGAAGGCTATTGGATGTAAATAGCTATATAAGGTGAAGCTTAAGGCTGATGGTTCATTTGAGAGGTACAAAGCCAGGTTCGTTGCAAAGGGTTACACACAAAGTGAAGGGCTTGACTACTATGAGACTAGGGCTGGGTATCGGTCATATCGGTCCGGTTAACAGGGTTATCAGTTATTGACCGATAAGTTATCGGTTAACTGATTCTTGACCGATTACCGATCGATAAGCTATCGGTTAATCGGTTAATCGGTCATATCGGTAATCGGTTAAACCGGTTTTTGTTAACTTTTTATTGAGCTTTTTACTAGTTGCTAATTGGGCCAAAAATTAGTTATTTTGAGAGCTCAAATACTTTTTGTTGGGCTAAAGCCTAAAATAACTTATTAAAAATTAGTTGTTTTGGCCCTTTTGGGAGCTTAAATATATATATGACTAAAATAGCTTATTGAATCTTTTTTTATATTAATCCACTACATCTTTTTTATATTATAAAATAAAAATTAAAAGAGTAAAAAGTATAAAATTAAAAAAAATTAAAAATTAAAAATAATTATCGGTTATATCGGTTAACCGATAATAAATTTTTGACCGATCGATAAGCTTATCGGTATAAATTTTTTAACCGATTACTGACCAATAACTATCGGTTACGGTTATATCGGTTCGGTTAATATTGGTAATCGGTCGGTTAATCGGTAACCGGTTAATTTGCCCACCCCTATATGAGACTTTTTCTCCAGTAGCCAAGTTAACCACTGTGAGATGTTTGTTGGCAATGGCTGCAACTAAGAAGAATTGGTATTTACATTAGTTGGATGTAAATAATGCTTTTCTTCATGGAGAGTTAGATGAGGAGGTGTACATGGAGTTACCTCCTGGTTTTGGTACTAAAGAGGGGTCCTAAGTATGCAGATTAACCAAATCGTTTTATGGATTGAAGCAAGCTAGCAGGCAATGGTTTGCCAAGTTCTCTAATACTTTAATTAAACTTGGTTTCATTCAATCCAAGAGTTATTACAATCTATTTACTAGGTTAGATTGATCATCATTCATTGCCTTGTTGGTTTATGTAGATGACATTGTTCTGGCTGGGAATGATGTTAAGGCAATTTCTGATTTCACACAACTTCTTAATCAGCAATTTAAACTCAATGACTTAGGTGATTTGAAGTTTTTCTTGGGTTTATAAATTGCTAGGAAATTCTCTGGTATTTCTGTTTGTCAACAAAAGTATGCTCTTGAGATCCTAGATGATTATGGTTTGCTTGCTTGCAAACCATCGAAGTTTCCTATAGATTCTAACCTTAGACTTTCTAAGCATGAGGGCTTGTTATTAGATGATGGGGAAACTTCACTAACCCCTGCTAAGCGCCGAATGTTGCACATTCAATCTCCTTAACTCGCATATGTTAATTCCTTAGCATTGTTATTTGTTTGATTTTGTGTTGTTTTTGTGTTTTCAGGTATTTAATAAAGATGCAAGAAAAACCATTAATTTTGGGTTTAAAGCACAATTTGAGAGGACCTAGAAGATATGATTAAGCTTAACCAATCACAATAGAAGATATATATGATGTGGTTAAGTTTAATTAAATCAAGGAAAGGATAAAATCGGAATTTCTCCACTTAGAGTCAAAATCGGATCGGATAGAATTTCAGATTTTGAACATGTCTCAGTATTTTGGCCATAACTTTCAGCTCAATTATCAGATTAAGGTGATTCCAGCGGCATTGGAAAGATAATTCAATATTCTACAATTCATTCTGAAATAGGATTTTCCTAAATCGGACTCCCGCTATGCCAAAATCGTCCCGCAATAGAAGGAAGCAAATCTGGACGAATCCTATTCCGATTTGTACATGGATTGACTCCTAATTTGACTAGGAGATTGAAATCCGAATTCTCTAGGTTTCCTAGGGCTTCTAGGACTTGTGGCTCCCTATAAATAAGCCTCTAAGCTTTAAGAAAAGATATACTTAGTTTTAGACAGAAAATATTTCTTGGAGGCTTAGCGGAGTCATGAGCGGCTAAACCCCTTTGTGGGGTACCGATGTAACCCTTTCCAAGCACAATGGTGATTGTATTTGATTTTATTTAATTCAATTTATGTGTGTTGATTGCATAACTGTGAGGATTGCAACTCTAGATTTCTGTTCTTAATATTCAATGCAATTGTTATTCAATTCTAAATCAATATTTGCGAAATCCTATTCTTGTCTTAGAAATTATTTTGCCTATATTGAACTCAAATCAATCTTATTTTCTGTGATTATAAGATTGATGGTTATGCAATGGGTTTTAATAGACATATGATTAATAGGATTAAGATAGGCCATGCCTAAGGAAGACGGGTCGTACTACACCCTAGTTTAGTGTAATTTAGGTAGACGATCCGTGCCAACCCAAGATGGGTTATGCTATTCCATTGATTGTATGAAAACTTATTAAGGGATTTTATAGTTTATGCTTAGGGAAGACAGGTCGTGCCGCATCTTAATGGTTAGGTGGACGATCCGTGCCAACCGAAGATAGATTATCCTTATCCCTTGATATTATATTTTCTTGTTCTTTTATAACATACATATTTTGAGTTTCTGGAATTAAATACGGTTACCATTGTTGTGCGGATTGTGGTGAAATTGGTACCTTACTTCTCTTTCTCATATATTTACTCTTAATTTAGCATTTAATTTCATGCACTTTTAATTCTCAAAACAATCAAATCTCTTTTGTTCAATTAGGTTAAATTTAGTCTTTTGAATTTAGTAACGAAATCCCTACAGTCCTTGAGGTTCGACACCCTCAATATAGCCATATCCTACGGGATTTGTTCTATTGCGAGTGGTATTTTATTATTGATATTTTGGTCAACAAATTACCACATCAACCCCCCCTAAACTTTCGCGATTTTTGCAGACACCTCTCCCAACGTTCAAAAACTCTCACTTTAGTGTATCGAACTTTCGTTTTGTTTCAAATACCCCAATGCTGTTAAATATTGCAGTTAAATTAAACAGAAAAATGAGAAAAATGACTAAGAGTGTTTTAGTAATTTCACACATTTCCGTTAAATTTAACAGAAAATCCTAACGGAAGGGGTAAAGTGAAAGAAAATCAAAGTTCGATACACCAAAGTGAGAGATTTTGAACGTTAAAAGGTGTCTGCAAAAATCACGAAAGTTCAGGGGGATTAGTGAAGTTTCCCCTTGGAGGATCATACTCCTTACAAACGATTGATTGGCAGGTTATTGTATCTTACTGTTACTCTGCCTGACTTGGTTTACTCCATTTAAGTTTTGAGTCAATTTATGTCTCAGCCTCGCTAACCTCATTTAGATGCTGTAACTAAATTCTCCACTACATCAAGTCTGCTCCAAGCCAAGGGTTGTTCTTTTCGGCATCATCCGATTTTAAGCTCAAGGCCTTTTGTGATGTTGATTGGGCTATTTGTCCTGACACCAAGAAGTCTGTCACTGACTTTTGTTTATTTCTTGGGGATTCTTTCATTCCCTGGAAATCCAAGAAGCAACAAACCATATCTTGTTCCTCAGCTGAAGCAAAGTATAGGGTCATGGCAGTTGCATGTTGTGAGATCATGTGGATTAAGTCTTTGCTTAGTGATTTGCAGGTTTCATTTTCACAGTCTGCCTTGTTATTTTGTGATTCTAAGGCTACTCTACATATTGTTGCAAATCCAATGTTTCATGAGCGTACTAAACACATTGATATTGATCGTCACTTGGTTCGTGAGCAGATTCAGAAAGGAGTTGTTCGCACTTTTCATGTAAAATCGGAATACCAACTAGCTAGCAAACAAATTTACTAAGCCTCTTGGCTCTGTTCCTTTTTCTGCTATTACTTCCAAGATGAATCTTTTGAACATAAATGCTTCATCTTAAAGAGGGGGNCATTAGTGGTGTTAGATGATTCCTTTGTATATGAGTAGTATAAATACTGAACTTCTATAATATTATTCATTCATGCAAATGATCTGAAGCTTCTATAGTTTTCTCTCTAAAAGCTTCCATAGCTCTCTAAGATTGTCTACATTTCCATAGTGTGCACTACTCTATTTTGTGAAAAATACTTTGCAAACTCTCTAACATACGTACATTATGAGCATTGAGGAATGACATGTTTATTTTATGTGTTCATAACAAGATCTCACCTCATGTTATTTCTATATAACATTTACTTATTAAGTCGTGAGCTTATCTCATTTCACCTGTAAAACATTATTTTACAAATGACCCATCATTACAAATTGAGCGAGAGGATTAGGAGATAAACTTGAGTCATCATGGATGGATTTTATTATGTTATCCTCTTAGATGCCCTGGTTGATACTCATTCTACTATTCATGTTATTGAAACTTCAAAAGGTTATATATACTGTAATATTTTATATTAATTAAAACCTGAAATTTCCACAATATATATATATATATAAAAGGGATAAAAAAAAAAAACACCAGACACAAAATAATAATAAAAATAAAAATAAAAAGTCATAATTGCATTATGTTCCAGAGAGATGGATAATGTACAGAATGCAATTTTACAAGAAAGACTTTACTCATTGATCGAGTACAAATTAATGCATGTAAATGAGCACAATTTACAATTACAAAATAGCACAAACAAGAGTAAGATGGTGAATAAAAGGTTTCACCCAGAGCCCTAAAGTAGCAGGCCAGAGATTTACTCTCTAGGATGTAGGAAGTCGATCTCCCTTTATCGCATCAAATGCATCTAATTTATGTGTGTGTGTTTTAGTGTGGACTCGATCTCTTTGACAATTCTAAACGGGAAATATTCAACATTAATAACTCTAGTAGACACAGACTGTTATTATGAGGATGATGATGATGATGAGCAATTATCTTAACAAGATAGATTAATTGCGGTTATATATCGATCCATGCATGAGGTTTTGTTATAAGTCAGGAAAGCATGCATTGCTTTGAGCTTCAAGTTCATTGTTCTGGGATATTAATGGCAGGTTTTGATGGGAAAAGGATGGTGTGGCTGGAAATTGTGATGCGAGCAAGTTATCCAAATTTCTCCAGTCAATATATTGGCTGCTGATGCTCCTTTCCTCGTCGAAATCTTCAATGGCTACACCATTATGCTGATGATGATGAAAGCCTTCTTTGGTTGCCAAACTTGTTGATAGAGTGGGACTACCTAGTTGTGGCAGCTCAATAATTAGCTGGCTGTCCAAAACATTATGGCCGCAAACAAGCTGCTCTTGCTGTGCTGAACTAATGGGTTGTTGATCATCATGAAATGTTGCAGCAGCTTGAATGTTTGGATGAACCACTTCTGCTGTGGTTGCGAAATCTGAAAACGATGGAGGCCGGCTAACTTGGCTGTTGTGATCTCTGACATAGTAAGCATGACTCCAAGCTTCGAAGCCTTGTCTGTGATTAGGAGTGGGCTTCTTGAATGCCCGACACACCACCCATCCTTCTTCCTGCAGTTGCCACCAACATAACTGGTTTACTAGCTGTTCCACTAATTAACATGCACTTTTAAGGGTACTATATATATGACTAATTTGCATACATCATATCATGCATAATAATACTATAGTTAGAAACTTCACAAAAGACCCTTAACTATTATGCGATTGAGAAGACCCACATTAAAAGTAATAAAATTAATGACCTTTATACTCCTGACATTTTTATGAAATTTTAAATTTATCCTTAATATCACATTAAAATATAAAAAATAAAAAATTGAAGGGTAATTTGATCTTTTTAATTATTTATGTTAGGGTTTTAACGTAAAAAAATGACGGAAGAGATAGATTGCATCAAATTGAAAGTTTGAGGGATGAAATTGAGAGTTTTTTAAACTTGAGAGATTTTGTCAAAACGAATGGTAATTCAAAAGTCTTAAGTGAAGTTTCACCGATTGAAAAAAAAATGAAGTTTCCCCATAGTACAAAAAAAAAACCAATTTTTCTTATTATTAGTGTTTGGTTCCAAATACCCCAACCAATTTCCTTGTGCATATACTGCACTAGGATCAATATCATTAGCGACGACATCTTGAGTCTTTGCTAATAGGATCAATATCAACGATGATACTCAGACATCATTAATAACATGAAAGTGTTGTACGTCGGAATTATCAGTGATGATTATTAAGATCATTGCTAATGAGTCTTTACAGACAGGACACCTAGACCACTATAGCGATGACAAAAGTCATCGCTAATAGTCATTAGCGACGACTTTGGTTTGATCGTCGCTAAATTTTTTTTTTTTTTTTGTTATGATGACTAATGGTAGAAATAGGTTGCAGGTTATTGAACTTGCCTGAGGGGGTCCATGCTCAGTTGTTTGGAGGCGATATTCATGCATGATCCAGTCAGATTTCCTGCCATTGGGTGCTCGTCCCTGGTAAAACACCAGAGTCTTTCTCATCCCTATGATCCGGTTCTTTGAGAGCACGGCCTTGTCCCTCCCTGTTGCCTTCCAGAAACCAGCAGCAGTGGCTCTATTGGTCCGCGTTCCAGTTGGGTACTTTTTATCTTTGTGACTGAAGAAGTACCACTCATTCTGTTCATAATACCCAAGCTTGCATCTGGCTGCAGCAACCACAGATCACAAAGTAGATTTATCAGAAACCACACATCTTGTTTATATATATTTATTACTTTGGCTAGCCCTATAGTAAAAATGGCTAAGAGAAGTTGTCTCATCTGGCTAAGCTAGTCATTTTAATTAGCTAAAAAAATGGCTAGCTGTTAAAGTACTTAGTAAATTTGCTAAGCACTGTAGTAGTGCTACAAATTATTTTGATTCTCTCTTATTTAGAAATAGTAAAAGTGAATAAAGAAATAATATTTAAAATGAAATAGTTAAAGTGAACAGTTAACATAAAGAGTGAGATGCATATACTTTGAAAAAGCAATGTTGATATTGACCTTTCGTATAGTTTTTTTTTTTTCTAATTAAAAGGGGAAAGAGATTACAATGGAGGATTTTTTCCACTCTTGATCCTGATGGAAAAGAGAATAGATGACCTTCCATATGCTAAATACACTGTTATTACATTTTTTTTGGCACATATTAATTTGTCACATCTATTAATTATTTCAATTCAAAATCAACAGTACAAAGGGTATAATATATAGTTCTTAACTGTACTATATATAAATAAATACCTTGGATGTCCCATGGCTCCATTTTGTAGAGATCAATGTCAACAATAACATCTAGATCGATTTTCAGTGAGTTAATCTTTCTGGCAAGGTAGTAACCCACAAGTTCTTCCTCTGTCGGGTGAAATCTAAAGCCTGGTGGAACACATGACTCCATCTCCATTGATAATCTTCTCCTGAGAAAGAGATCACAAAGTATGAGGGATCGAGAGAGAGAGAGAGTACCAGTAAATTAACCTTATTTCTTTATTCACCCCGTTACATTATTTATATTAATTTGAAATGAGGAGATCAATGTGAAATTCCTCAAACAAAGACATGAACTAGCTAGTGTGGAAGATATATATGAGAGTGAAATTTCTGAGCTGAAAAGGGCAGTGAAGCTCCACTAAGGTTTGGCTTGTATATTATAGTTATGATTCGCATAGAAGGCTAGCTAAGATCGATAGATGGTAATGATGATGATGATGTAAGTTTGAGGGACCCAATTACAGTGGTCCTGCATGTGTAAATATCACATAAAAATGGCAGACCAAATGTGGGAACCCACCAAGGATCGATCAATCGATCCTTAACGACAACAAAAACAAAATAAATATGGTTTAAGTTGCATGAGCTTAGGCGAAGTATATTGAACACAAAAGTTGGCCGAAAAGCTTGACTTTGCTGGCAGAAGCATGTTCTGTTTCTTTGAGTGCAGTGCACTCCCAGCTGCCCCGTGGTGTTTGAAAAGCCTTTCACACCCACCGTGCTACACAATTCACTCAATGCCTGGGAAAGCTTGTCAATGACAGCCACTCGCAACACAATACTAAAGTATGCACAAGTCTCCATCTCTCTCTCTCCCCCACAAATTCTAAGTGGCTGGGATTTAATTCTCTCCTCAAGAACATCCTTAATTGAGACCATTCAATTCAGATTTGAGACAACAAATGCATGGTAAAGGATAATCAATCAACACCCAAAACAAGGAATCTAGCTAGATCATATATATATATAATTAATACGCAAATAATACATACAAATACTCACAGAAAAATGTGTTGCAGCGTGCTGCGTTTCTTAGCAGGCCTCAGGCAGAGAGAGGGAGAGAGAGAGAGAGAGAGAGAGAAAGAGAGAGAGAGAGGTTGGGTGAATGTTCTTCAAGATCTAGAGAGAGCAAAGCTAGTTATAAATCTGCAAAGGATCGATGGTGGCGAATATTGATGTGCAAGAGAACGAGGAATAATAAATGTATATATACATGCTATAGAGGGTAAGGGGGGGTGTTATTGATTGCGCGTGGGGTGGCAGATAAATGAAAGGTTTGTTTGGACGGCGTGACACAAAGTTTTCACGCCACCACCCCCCCCCCCCCGCAATTTTGTGTACTAAGATTTTCCATATACTTTTACAACAGTACTGACTCTGCCATTTCGCTATCTCACATTCTCACATCAGATGAACCTTATACATCACATTCTCTCCCCCCACAATCCAGCTGCTCCTGTCTGTTTGGTGCGCCGCCCTTTGCCATTTGGCACCACTCATTGATCGACACCCGGATGACATGTCAGACTCCCAAGGCTGTCTATATCAAATGCCTAATCATTTGTGTTCTCCTAGCTCATATATTTCGCACCAGATGAATCCCACTAAAGACATGATCACCTTTCACCTGGCTTGCTTCCCCGGCCCATTTCATACCGTCATGCGTCATCCTAGAGATTCTTGTAAGAGTGCCGACAATTATTTTTTTCATTGCCTTTCTTACATCTAACATGTACAATTCACGTTTCTTTATTGACAGTGCACTGTTTTCCTGGTTATTTTAGCAAAATCTTTTTTGTTAATTAATATATATGATCGACATCGGGGGAGCAAAAGGACAACTTTGCTCGTTTTGAATTACGTTTTTTGTATAAGTAATGGGAAAGAACTTGCTCTTTATGTTCATATCATATGTATATTAATTAATATGCTGACTAGGTTATTATCCCTTCTAAGTTTTAGGTTTATATATTTGTTCATAGACTGGACCATTCGATATATTGAACCTAAATCCAAGTAACCAAAAAGAGTATGCCTATATTTAAACGAGTGATTGTCAAGAAAGCTATTGAAATAGGGACAACTTTGAATGACCTCTATTAGCCTATAAATTTGAGTGCTAATCCCTAGGGTATAGTCAGTATTTATTGGCAAAGCAATTGATGAGGAAAAATAATATTAGGGCACCTTTAATTGGTTTACGAAATAACATATTAATATTATTCTTGAGAATAGTCGTTCCTATGGAAAATAATATTCTCCTAAACAGACTAAGAATTTTTTTGGACAAACTTAAGGAAGTTTTTAAAATACCCATTATTATTATTATTATTATTATTATTATTTTCAAACCCATTCTTAAGTTTCTATGGGTGGTTGAATTTTGATTCAATTCCACTAAAAACATATGAATATATAATCATTAATTCTATTCCAACTTCTTATATATTTAGTAATATTCATTTATATTCCCCCTAAAGGAATGCCCATCTCATATACCAAACGTGCACTTAAGTTTAGAGAAGTTGTGGTTTTCCATTCCTATGCAATTAACCTAATAAAAACTTAATCCCTTCTAGCTTGAAGTTCACCATGCATGCATGCTTGCACTTCAATTCTATTTCGTCATACAATGACCCTATCTAGCTAAGGCCTCATATTTGGGATTTATTGGTAATTATGAAAAACAATAAGCAATCTAAGCAATATCATTTCTCAACAATATCTCAAAAATCAAGATTTCTACAGCAATAAAAGAAGAAGAAGAAGGAAAAAAAAAAAATGAAGAAGAAGAAGAAGAAGAGGGAAAGGCAACTTTCCCATTGTCCACACTCCATCGAATAGGTTTCATACCTAGTTGTGAAAATAATGGCCATTGTCCAAGGAATAGGGTTCATACCTAATTGTAAAAATAATGGTTAAAATTGCATCCCCCTTTACTAGGAACTAGCTAGAAAGACAATGGGAAAGTTGTTTGCACTCATTTTTTCATCTTGCATGCCCAATATATTCCAAAAGGGAATGCTCAGTGAAGGATAATTAATGGTACGTGTTAACATACTGAAGAGTACCCAATTTCAAATTGTACCGTTCAAGAATATTCTACCATATAGTGTGAAAGTATTAATTACAACCCAAAACAAAGAGCCATCAACGATACATTCTAATATATAAGAGCATCTCCAGCATTGTAGCTAAAAGGGAGATATTAGCTATTTTTACCCTTTTTTATTTTTTTGGCTCAAACAGAATAGATTCATATTAGCTATTATATCTTAACTACTACAGTGAATAACTACAAATAGCTATTCACTGTAACACACTGGATTGAATATAATATTATTTAATTTAATATTACTTTCAATATAATATAATATTGTTTCCAATATTGTTTTTTTATTTGTTTTGGGTATTTGATCTCTTCCTTTTCCCTCAAACCCTTTTCTTCTTTCTCTACATTTAAATCTTCTCTTCCTCTTCCCGAACAAGTTTCTCACGAGCATACCCCTAGATTTGTTGAGCTCATTCAAAGGCATTTGAGTATTTAGAGACCGTCAAATTCATTCTCAGCTGCAATCCGACTTAGTGGAACACATGTGAGAATTGCATGGCCAATCTTAAGAATTATTAGTTATATTGCATATATTTATTTTTGTTATTAATTTTAAGAATTAGTACCTGCATGTGAGATGAATGTTCCTCATATGTGTTTATTTTTGTTTTTATTAATGATTTCTATATATGTGATTGAATTTAATTAAGTGTTGACAATAATATAATAAAAGAATAATGAGAAATAATATTTTAAAGCAAGTAGCTAATGGAATAGAGAATCTGTTGGAGTTGGTATTAAAAAATGAATAGCTAAAATAAAGAATTGCACTTTTTGAATAGGTAAAATACCTCTTACTGCTGGAGATACTCTAATATGGTGAATTTGTTCTATGAGGGATAGTTCAATCAGCTGGAGACCATGCCTCATAAAGCAAAGATTTTTTTTTTTTGACATGTCCACACAAGGATAGGGGTGGGGGGATTCGAACTTATAACCTCCGCTTCATAAGGCGTGGTTCACAGCCGATTGAGTTACCACTTGAGGACTCATAAAGCAAAGATTACTAGTTAGTTCAATCGGCTGTAATTGATATATGTGTCAATATTACTAGCTATTCCTGTACCTTACGCCTTAATTAACTAATTAAGAAAAATTAGAAGATATTAATTATAAGAGCATTCCCAATTGAGGAGCTAAATGACACTTTTATCTAAAATAACTCCTTAAATTGATAAAATATCATATACATTGGAGAAGCTAAAAAAATATAGAATAGATATTTTATTAAATAAGCTAAAAAAAAAAAGCTACATGTAGCGGCACTATTCAAAGAGCTATTTTCCTAAATTTTCTTCCCACGTTTTTTTTATTGTTTATCTCACTTGTTTTCTCTTTTTCCAAAATTTTCTCCTACTTTTTCTCTTTCACATCTCATTTTTTCCAAAATTTTTCCATATTATTTCTCTCTGCACATCATTTTTTTCTCAAAAGTTGAAAAATAAGATATTTAAGAAAAATACAATCATTATAAAAAATAAAAATTAAATGATATAGATAAAAATATAACTAATCGGATGTAGGAGGCTCTTAAAAAGTTGTTAGTTAAATGAGATAAATTAAGTTTTGAGGAGCTACTTTACATAAAAAAAATTAGCTCTTCCATTGGAAATGCTCTAAGGTTGTGCTTATCCTTAGTGGTTTAGAATTGTATGGCATTGATAATACTGTGTACCCGCACTAACCACTAGCTAGCTGATCACCCCACGTTCGTGAACTCCTAGAGCTTAATTTAGGGGGCGTTTGTCTACACGGATAGCCTTGTTCTGGACAGTGAGAAAAAACCTGTTATAAGCCAACCACGAATATATATATATATATATACCTGTTTGGATTGCACTTGTTTGAAAAAGATAGTCTTGTTACCCCCCACAATACCCCAGGCATTATTTCAAGCCTCTCATTGCGAATTTATTAACCTTTTGCCTTTCATGTGGAGCTCTCAATGAAAGCTGAAGTTTCAACATCATAGTTATGGCACCACACACTCAAGAATCATCTGGTAACTTGTCTACTAGTCTAGTCGATCTAGAGATTTATGACCATACAACGTACAAATCAAACTTTCTTTCTTATTGCTCTGCCTTGCTTCATTTCAGTCCGTTAAAAGATCGATGGTGACTTTTTATTCTGAACGAGAAAGTAATTTTAGTCTCTAGTCAAAAGTTTTATGGGCGGAGTTAGTGGAGAAGAGCCCGTTACAATTCATTTGAACGGCCAAAATATGAATGAGGGGTCAAACTTATTTTTGATAGGGGTAAAGCTTAGTTTTTAAGCTTAAGAATACACACACACATATATATATATATATTCAACTTTATAAAATTAATTTAAAAGAAAAATTGAAAACCAGAGGGCTAATAGCTCCATCACTGGGGGCTTGTTTCTGTGAATGTAGGCTCATTGCCGAACCACGTGACTTTTTTATATATTGTTTCCTTTCAATTTTCTCTAACACGGTCTTATTGAGCTATATATTTAGTTTAGAAGAAGTAAAAATATGATTTTTGAATTGCTTCAAGCTCTTGTATCAGCTATAATTAGCTAGAGGCAAATTATATCTCGCCTTTGTTTTGCTTTCATCATGATCACGTAGCACGTACCAAAGATAGAAAAGAGGGTGGAATTACTAGTCCTTCTCCATCACTATCTACTCTCAACTTTGGCCCTATAATATCGTCCAAACGTAAACGTAACAGAACTTCCTAATTGGAAGGCCGGTGCGTAATGCATCATGGTTTATCAAATGGTCCTAAAGGTCAACCTCAATTATCCCAGCTTCAAATTTGTTCCCACAATTGCAAAACAATCTACTAAATAACATTATTGTTAACTAGAAGAGAAAAGTTACAGGTGTTCTTATGGTGTTCTCTTAATCTGACGTGAATAATGTTTTTTTAAAAATATATATATATATATATATAAGAGACCGGTTGGGGTAAGTTTTTTTTTCTGCTTTTTAGAAAAAAACAATATCTACGTAGGATCAGAAGAACACCAGAAAAACATCAGAACTCACGACCTGTACTCTTCTAACACTCCAATGCCATATTGAAAATATGAGAAATAGCCGACATAAAGCGAATGATTTATTTAAAAAATCATGGGTACTAAAGTTTCATATTGCTTAATTACTTGGTGAAACTGAGTAAAAAGAAAAGAAAAATTACATGTTATAATAATCTTTGAGATGAAACAATCCTTGAGATGGGTCTCTATATATCATGAAACCAATCTTATAAATCATTACAATCTGATGCGATCTACCGACTTTTCCTTTAATTTAGTATTTTATAGTATATGAAATTATTAATATAAGTGGTTTTGTTTTTTTCCATATTAAGAGACTCCTCTCGTCAATTGCCAAACATGGTGTATGAAGAAAGACCCTTTCCCATTGGCTACACTTCTCTTTCAAACCCTTCATTAGCCTAAAAAGTAAATGGTTTTGTATTTTTAAAACAAATATTAATCATTTCACATTGAATTAAGGCAGCAGGTAAAGCAAAGCGTGGTAAGAGAGTTTTAACAGGATCTTGTGCTGGATTCTGCTTGACTGAAAATCTGGAGGCAGTTGACGTGCTACCCATTTATAATTCAGAAAATTTCAACTTGTCTAGGGCTACTTCAGGTGCTGAGGCCATGACGTATGACCTTCCGCGACACGGTGGAACTGTGTATTAGCTTGGGGAGGAAGATGGAAATGGAAGGTGCAAGTCTCACGAAAAGAATTAGGATCTTCTCCAGTTAGTTATAGTGAAGGGGTATTTTTGTCCCCTCAGAAATTGAAAAGACAAAAACACCCCTCTACTATATATAACTAACGGGATATTCCCTAGTTCATTTGAATTAGAGCAGATCTTGTTCCGAAAAGGCCTAATTAAGTTTTCCTATTGTTATTGTTTTTGGTTGGAAAATGTCTATGATATCTATGAAATGTACTTATGTTCAATAATTGTGTTGAATCACTACTTGTTCTAAAAGTTTAAGTTTATTGGAAGAATATTTTAACAAATTGGATGAAAAGTGTGATATTGTGACAGTGAGGTGCATGAGTGTTATGATCCTTGTGTCTCGAGTAATGATAGAAGTCACATAAAAAATAATGTGGTTTCTAAAATCACCAATAGGACACAAGAGTGACTTCTAGAATTACTCATGTGTCTCATGTGTGTATATAACATCTTGGACACCCTTCCTTTGCAAGTCGATTTTTAACGATATGATGTGTTCTACCCAAGATTTGTAATATTTGGTATCAAAGATAAACACCATGTCACGGGTTCGAGTCATAGAGGGGAAGGAGACGACCTATAGTCTGAATTAATATACTGATCAGTGAGTGGAGATGCCAAAAGTGACAAGACTAGCTACCATTGGGCCAATGTCGATAAAGTGAGCCGCTATGGATGTCAACTACCAAAACATGGTAGTATGTTACGATCCCTATGTCCCACACAAATTAAGTTTAATATTGACCGTGTGTATATAAGCTATTGAACACATTTTTTATTTTTTATTTTTTAATTTTCTAGTTGAGAGACATAATGATTCCTGGGATGAAGACTCAATCAATGTAGTAGGCAGAAGTTTTGGTTGTTTGCACAGTTCACATTGGGCAGCCTGCTAATCAGCACTCAGGAAATAGAAATAGGGTTGAATGAAGAAGAAAATGGGGAGGCCTACAACATGATAGCTATTAGCAAGATGGCTACATATACTGAATAATTACTTTCCTGAAATTTTATGAAAGCATTAAAACTAGTTGAGTTCATCTGGCCGGCACTATGAATTGATGAACTGAAAAATAATAAATAATAAATAAATAAATAAAACATTTTGAGTGCACCAAGATATTCATCAAGTTTAATTGCTATAAAATTTCTCTTTGCGGCTGGTTATGATTTCTATCATATCAAATGGACAACTTACATGCTAGCAAAGTGATCTCCACGGGAGGTAGCATTAATGAGCAACCTGGCTTTCACATTACATTCCGTTGCCCATACTTCTTTTTTCGGTGATTTTATATATATATATATATATATATGGAGGGTTGACTATCCACCGTCTCTATATTGATTGGTAGACATGGAATTGGGAGCTAGTAGAGGGCCTAATTACTGACGGTCCTCGACGGATCTCAATTCAAATTTTCATTGACTAATTGGTAGATTAATCGTCCAAAGAAATTGAAGGGCTACTGGAAGGCTTAGTTACTGATGGGTCAACCTCAAAGGCACCGATGAATCGGAACGACTTTACCAAATGCCACCGATGAATCCCTCTAACCCTAATTTCTCTCTCGCAAATCTCCTTATTGACGGTCGGCGTGAGGTTACTGTAGATCCTGCACCAACAATATAAATGCACATATGCAAGGTTGTTTGTTTTGGGTGATCTTTTCTTCTTTTATTTTTTGTGGTACTTTTTTAGGCAAGGCAAGTGAATATTAATTAATGCTGCTTGTGGTTGTGTACTCTGCTTTTTCTTTCAGTGACCAGAATCAATATTACCAACTCATCCAAAAGAACATAGTACTGTACTGGTAATATATAATGAACAAGTTGATGACAAAAGCTGTTGATAATTTATATATCCATCACCTTTTGATATGATATTCTTCCTTTACGCTTAGAATGTACAACAAACCCCACTCTTCCTTTCTTTCTTCTTCTCTCCTCCTCCCCTAACAAAAGAAAGAAGAAAAAATTTGGGTGATACAAGGAACGGACACAAGAAAGGTAGCGTTATGCGGGCGGAATTATGTATTAACTTGGGAAAACTAATTAATGTTTCCCAAAACTAAATTTTTATTTAAAAAAAAAAAAAAAAAAAAAATTGTCCTCCACCCTTAAATGTCGGGTTCCGGCCCTGAAAGCGAAGGAAGAAACTTTTGAGAGGCGAATTGAGGACGGTGCACCCTAGTAGTACAAGAAAATGCCTCAATATCTTATAGGGTGGTGGGGTTTGCTTTGGCAAAGCAGAAATAGTGTGAATGAAGCATGTGGGGGTGTTTGGGGCGGTTTGTGGGACTGCTGGAGGTTGTGCTACTCCGTCCCACATACAATATTGATGTATTATTATAACAACATTTTCAACTCTCCTCATAATATCAACATCTATGCGTTTTTTTTTTTTTTTTTTAATTTTTTATACCAAAAAAAAAAAAAAAACCTTCTAGATTGAAGGAGAGAAAAGAAGGGTAGGGTTAATTATTAATTAATATAAGATTGATGATGATGACGACTTAAAACAAAGGTTCTATAGAGACATACGGATAGATAGAATGAGGGTTAACAAAGGTTGATAATGACATGTCCCCTCACACAGCCCAAGTTGTCCCCCTTAATTTTCTTTCTTTTATATTTCCTTTTCTTTTTTTTTTTCTTAGGTCTCACCTCAATGATATAAGAGACATCGATGCATTCATGATTGCTTGTGGGGTTTATTCCTTTTGTCTGTTCTTGTTCCTATTTCTGTATTCTTTAATTAACTTAAGACAAATTTAATAATCTCTTTCAGTACTATGCTACTTCTCTCTAAATTTCTTTTTATAATATAGATATAGATATATATACCCTTGTTACTCTGTTTGAAAGCTGGACAACATGGAGATTGGTACTTTATATAGGAAAAGCTAGAAAAGGGCCTGGTTATTTATTATTGATCATGAATTGTATATCCAAATATTTTATTTAGTGAATTAATTTATAGATATATTTTTTAACAAGTAAATAATTGTATCATTAGGTGAAGATAGCGTCAAGATATCAATAATGTTTTCAAGTGTGCCATGAAGAAAATTGAATGCTTCAAGTATTTGATACGACAATTCAAAACATTCTCTCATTGTGGAAATCATATGACAAAAGAAAAATTTACTAATTTTATGTGGAAAAAAACTCCTCTTAATAAGGGGAAAATATGAGTGAAGCCAAAACCTAATTCTCATAAGAGGTTTTACTACCTCCAACAATTACCAATAATTAATACCCTTCAACATAAACTTGTAGCAAGCCTATTAAGTGCATGCTGCACAACCTCTACATTTACATTACAAGTCAACACATTAAGTTTGAGATGGTAAATTAGTTTCAAACTAATATACTTTCATAGTGCTTAAAATGCATTTAATTTAAGATGTTGATATTTTAAGAGTTCAATTGAGTTTACATTATTGGTGATAATTTGTTAAGCTTTAGTCCATCCCCTTTGATGTTTTCTACATCAAATCCCTTGCATACCAACGTTTAACCAAAAAAACAAAAACTTATCGAAAATTTTTTACTTACTAAAAAAAATCAATTGTAATTAACTCCACTAATGAGTAACTGTCTTACATAATTATGTCTTAGGCCAATATGAATAGATTTACATTTATAAACATGGCTATACGCTCGTGAAAATTTGTCTGGATTGTTGTAATACAAAGATATTGGTTTTGAATAATTAGGAATTCCCAATAACAAATTCATGAGCCATTCTGCCTCTTTGCTACAAAAGGCTGATGTTATAGTAAGTTTGCAATGCAAGTTTGCCTTCAAAAACCTTTAATAATACTAGTTATTACTTATCAAAAAAAAGTTTGCCTTTAAGAACCTCTTGAGATCTCCAAGTTGAACATCTACCACTGGTTGATTTGTGATCATCACTTTCACTAATCCAACTAATATCTATGTATTCTTCCAACACTATAGGATACACGTTATATCAAAATACCATAATTTGTGGTTTTTCTTAACTATTTAAGAATTCTATGTACAACATTCCAATGAATATAACAAGGGTTACAAGCATATCCACTTTATCAACTGCAACGCAATTTTAGGTCTATGCATATCATTGCCCGCATTAGACAACCAATAACTAACATATTTCAATTGATCTACAACTCTATTTGTTTTTTATGTTGGAGAACCTCTCTAAAGCAGGGCCCTTCGGACTCACCCCAGCAGAGTAAACTTCATTCATGTGCACCGCACCCTCAAAAGTTTTCATACATGAAACTGATTAAATTGCTGGCTTTTCACCAGGGGGTATAGTTCCAAGGAATTGTTTGCACCCATGAGATGTTAAACCTTGGACCTAGAAGGGAACAAACCTCAAGACCAAGGCCTCCACCACATTGGCCAACCCCTTGGGGTTCTACAACTCTATTTGTATTAGGATAAAGTTTCATATATGTATCAAAAGATGTAATCACTGCTTTGCAATCAAAATGATTAAATCATTCAAAGTATCTTTCTCATTATAATGATACTAGGTGAATATTATAACTTCTTTGTTTATTATGATTCTAATACCTAGAATTACATCAATACTACCCAAATCTTTTATATCAAAGTTAAAAGACAAAAATATCATATCACAATACTTTCACTATCAGTACAAAAACTCAGTATGTCATCAACAAATAAGCATATAACAACATCCTGATATCTTTGAAACTTAATATAGACATGCTTCTCATATTTCTATATCGTAAAACTATTAGCGAACAAAGCTTTACCAAATTTTTCATCCCATTATTTAGGAGCTTATTTAAGATCATAGAAGACTTAAGTAATTTTGACTTTATTATGTTATTCAGGCATAACATATCCCTCAGATTGTTCTATATTAATTTATTCACTAAACCGCTTAAGAATACTATTTGTACTAGTACCAAATGCATAGACCAAGCTCAAATTCATATACGCAGTGGGGAGAAACTTGTTAGATTTTACAGTCATTTAGATTCCACGCACACGAACTAAGTTATTAAACACCTTTGGCTAGGGGAGAGAGAGAGAGAGAGAGAGGTGTCATTATGACTGTCTCTTTCCTTTACTAATAAAACCACAATTCATGAACAAAAAATACAAAGTAAAGAGGACTGAAAAGGCAATATACTATGAACCGTAAACATACAAGCCCAAGGTCTAAAGGAAGTTTCTTTGAAAGTTTCCTGAAGAAAACCTGGAAGTTAAACCCTGAGCCATGTTTTCTGGATCCAAGTTTATACTTTTCCTCCCAGCTGTCAAGTCCTTCTCACGATCCCAAGGCTTCCAAGGATGTTGACCCACCCACTGTTCTTTCTCTGGCTGCTGCTTGGATTTTTTCTTTGAACGGCCCGTAGCCTCTTCCTGGTGCTTCTGTAACAATGACTTCGATCGTTTTTCTTTATTGTATTTATCCACCAATTCTGCCTCTGAACTTTTCCCTTTGTTTTGCTCTTCATTTGAAGCGAGTGCAGAAGCCTCATTATATGCTTCTAAATAACTGTCATGGTAAAATAAATGAATTACAAAATCCCTTAAAATAAACAGGAGAGACAGAGAGCGAGTTGACCACTTAAGGAATTCTCAAAACTAGAAAGTGAAACATACTTCATTTTTGCCTTCTGGGCTCTATCCGAAGGGGTATCTGTCCAAACACTAGTATCACCACGTCCTTCTTTTGACCTCCTGCTAAATTGTGTTGACTGCATAGTCATACCGGGCTGAAAAGAAATGACAGTAGAAGGCTATGACTTGGTAAACAACATAAAAGGCATTTGGAGTTTCAGTGAACATGAAAAGTAAAACGCTTCAAGGTGTTTCACAGAAAGTAAACTTAGTGCACAAGCATCATAAAATAAAAAATACCGAGTGTGTGACACATACAGGAGGTTCCAAGTTCCAAGAAATCATGACAAAAGTGGAATTAATTAATTTATATATAATAAATGATAATTGAATGACAGTCTTACTTTTCTTTCTGGAGGTAGAGTTGTCATCCATTCATCTCTAATAGGTTCCACCTTAACATCCATGTCTGCCAACAGCTCATCATCGCCCTCCATAGATATACCTGCAAACACAACAGCTTTCTCGCAGTCAGACTAGTAGAAGGCATTTTAAAAAGATCACTATATAAATTCCTCTTCCTTAAAAATTGTATCATTTTGAGCCAAAAAATCTAATTTTGGCGGAAGAAGTACAAGTTTTCCTCACAATTTAGTATATTGTTTTTTCCTGTAACAATTTGAGAGATAATGGTTTCAAATGCTATTGTCACATCTACAGGTAATCTATTTTGTACCTTGAACAATTTGATCAATATGTTTGTATATTAGCATTCCAAGAGATCAATAATTAACTGTGTATATCAACATATCCCTCAAGCTAACTTGCACAAGCACAATACTACTTGAAATATTTTATCATGGGTCAATTTTTAGCCTAAATTGGATTAAAATAATATGTTTTACCCATGAAAATAACAATAGGATGAA
Organism: Carpinus fangiana; assembly: GCA_006937295.1. Classification (NCBI taxonomy): domain Eukaryota; kingdom Viridiplantae; phylum Streptophyta; class Magnoliopsida; order Fagales; family Betulaceae; genus Carpinus; species Carpinus fangiana. Next base: position 31,746,617 of record CM017327.1, read on the forward strand.
GTCCTGTCATTGAATCATTAAGAGAGAAAAGAACGTCATTCTACTAAGATGCAGCCGATAGGACACAACTACACCCTTTTACTTAGTCGTTACACACACATACAGAGTGAGAGAGAGATCAAAAAAGGCTAACCTTGAGATCTTCTCCACTGCGCAGCCTCACGCATTACTTTCAACTCAGCCTGAAGAAGCAGAAAGAATTAATATCACTTTTGATGCAACTTTCTTAAGATATAGCTAGACCACTACTTCAGTGAATGTACGTACCTTAAATTTCTCCTGTTCTTCCTTAAGTGTAATTTTCTCATCCAGCAGTTTCCTCTACAACAGACAGATAGATTAGAAAGAAACGAAAAGGTCAAACTGAACATATCTGTCGTGAAGATGCTAAAGCACAACTATAATCACCATAGGAATACTGCATGAAAATATCAATGCTTGGAAGACCAACTACAGTCCTTATAGTTGTATTTAAAGGTCTATCCAGAGAACAAGAAATAGGAACAACTTTGATAGAATGGAACTAGGAGTTGATGTGATTCTTAGGCAAATGAGCCAACTGGCATGTTCGTGTTCATGCTTCCTACATACTTTAAGCTGTTTTTAGCTTTTCTAGTGAGTTCCAACCATGATTAGGACTGGGTTTGAAATATCTTATTATAGTCTGCCTCTCAAATTGTTATTCATAAAAGTATTTGATTATGATCTGTCTATTAGAAAACAATTAGCCAAGCATTTAACTTTCAATCATTTACCAGCATCGACTATAGAAAAGCTAATAACAACCAGGTGCTATACAAAACTTTGATTCCAATGAGGAAATTTGGGATAATTGAAAATGGTGACCATCTTTTGTTTTCTTAGGCTTCAGCTGGATAAGATATATTTGTTTATATTAAACTGAAATTTAACAATCTCTTTTTGCTTGTCATCTAAAGCCATAATATGCTCTGAGATTAAAATTGTGTCTCCCCATTTATAATTAATAACTAGTGACCACCAAATCAGATGCAACAGGACAATTGAAATCCAAATATACTTAATTTATGCCCAAATCAACTATATCGGAACTTTGTGAATGAAATAAAGAAAACATCATAGTAACAGAAAAGGCGATTGCACAAATACAAGCATTTTAAATGTCAACATATTAACTATGTTGCATATGAAACTCACCTTATCTGGATCTTGCAATTCTTTAAAAGCTTTATTCAATTTAATAAATGCTTGATGAGCCTGAGGATGAGGGCATTTATCTGGGTGCACTAAAAGAGACAACTTCCAGTACCTGAATCATTTCCATGTCCATCATTAGACAAAATAATAATAATAATTGCATGATGCACAAGCTCACCAGTTCACAACCATATAAAGATGTACGAAAATTCTAACAACAAAGAACCTAGATCCATCTGTTAAGCCTGGTGGTTACTTGCTGGGTACCCCCAAGACATCTCCTCTTCAGAGACGCTTATTTTCAAGCTCTTATGATAGAAAAAATCTTCAAGCCTTTGGAAGCTATCTAACAAATAATATTTTGTGACAATTTCATGCTGGATCTCAGCTTTCAAAGGTTTTGGCATGCCTCGCTCCTTATTCACTACAGACTGGCTAACTATTTCCACTGGTTCCCCCAAAAACACCCTATCAGTAACCTTTCTCCTCTTCCTTCCCCAGTGTAGTTAAGCAAAGCATCAAAACATTATTCATCAGACAATAAAATCACCCCCCGTCCCCCCCAAACACCCAAACACACTCAGTAAAAAAAAAACCATCAGATCTAACTTCCAAATTTGCATCTCATACATACAATCAAAAACTAAAGTTCATAATCGATGCATAGAACATGTTAAGTTTCATTATTTGAGAGATGAAAAAAATAATTTAGGATACTTACCTTTTTTTTACGTTATCAACAGACATATTCCGGTTCACTCCTACAACATCATATGGACAATCAGCCTCAACCCCCATGATTCTGGTGACCTGATCAGATAAATGTAACAGTGATTGCACTCATGTAATAATTAGCAAAACTTGGAAAAATTGTTATGATCAACAAAAAATATACATGTGAACCTCATATCACCTATAGCCATTATTTAATACAATATTGTTTTTGGAGAAGTCAAGAGATTTTGTATAATAAAACTTAACAATAAGTCCTTAGTTGCCATGCCTAATTCAAAAGCACAAGAAGTAAAGTGTGAGGAAGAAGAAATAGAAGAAGGAATGAGAGAAAAAAAGGAGTTTATGATGACTGAACAGCATCATCACCCTAACATAAAGTTATACAACATACATAAAAACTCCAAATATTTTTTTTTAAGTAATTTAAATTCATTAAAAGCATAAAATGGCACAACCCTAGTACACAAAAGGAATAGGATTAGAATACCTCTTCAAATCTCTCTGCCTCATTTGCTGATGCAGCCTCAGCAACCATAGCAGGTGGTGGAGGTCCTATAAAAATCTCAGTATCTTCCTCCAACTCAACATCCCTGGAAATATTAGTCAGAGATTGTTATAAAAAAGTCATCTCCACTGACAGTACATATTTCACAATTATATATCACCAAAAAATCCCTAACTGTACCCTCAAATAAATCAAAAGCATCTATTGAAATTTTTCCAGGAAATACCTGAGCTCGGCCTGCGCTTCTGTTAATTTCGCTGCAGCTGCAAGCAACTCAGCTGATGGCATCTCAGGGCCAATTACTCTGCAGCAAGAAGCAAGCAAGAGCAGTAAAATTAACTTCTTTTTTTTAACAAATCATAGATGATTGTCAACAAATATATATTCTTTGGGGAAATTATCCTTTCCCCCCATGAACTACCACACGATGACCATTTCTCCCCATCAACTACCAATTTTACACTACGACCCTATCAAACTACCATTTTGTTACTAAAACCCCCCTTCTATCAGTCAAGGCCGTTAAGTTGGATGGTCAATCGTACTGTTCATGGCGTCTGTACTATTCACGACACTGTTCACAGGGTTATCCGTCCTACTTAACGACCTTGACTGACGGAGGGGGGTTTTTGGTAATGAAACAGTAATTTGAGGGGGTCATAATGTAAAGCTAGTAGTTGATGGGAGAAAATAGTCATTGCGTGGTAGTTCATGGGGGAAAGGATAATTTTCCCATATTCTTTTCTTGGTTAGTAACATATGTATTCCACATCTCAGTAACTACTTGGTGCTTTAAATCATGTTATAAATTATGTTCAAGCTCAGAGGATTTATGATTAAAATGTCTTTACACCAAATTCAATTTAGGGAGTTCAAGCTTCTAAAAGCATCATGTGTGTTCACAAAAGGATTGGAGATGCTCAAGCAAGTCATATCAGCTCACCCAGATCTAATGGAACCTCCGTATGTTCACTTTCTTAATTTATCCTGGAGAGTTTTGAAATGATTTACATAAGCATGCAGCGCGTGATGTATAGCATATGAACCTGGTAAAGAAAATGTAAAAATTACCAGTGTCAATTTGTTTTCTCTCTTAGGCTGGTTATTAAATGCAACACATGATCGATGGTGTCACGACACCTATAAGAAGAAAAATATATATATATAGTTTTTATTGGCAAGTTACACAACATCCAGCAAGTTTTATACCAACAACCACACTCTCCAACAGGGGGAGGAGATATCATTTGAACCATCTGAGAAAGAAGTGTGGGGTATGAATAACAGATTCTGAAAGTTACTCAAGAAGCAGCCTCCAAGATATCAGATCCACTAAATGATCACCTAAAGGGGGCCACAAGAAACTCATAAACTCCAACTCATGAGGAATTCAGATAAAATTGACATTCCATGTAGAATGTTAAGGTGTACTCCCAATTCAAGCACCTACCCAGTAAATTCTCCCTGAATCAGAAAGTTCTTTTTTTTTTTTAATGCACTTGACCACCTTTATCAGAACTTCAAAGGCACAATATAGAGGTGATGTTGGTAAGAATAAATTGAATCATAGTAATCCCTGATTCTTGTTATCTTTCCTTTTTCAGGTTGAATATTTCCTCTCTTTCCCTTTTTGCTTTTAATAAAATATTTGTAAAGGATTAAAAATTCATTTCTCCAGAGTTCATGTACTTCTGTTGGCAACCTGTCTGACAATTAAATTCGCTTATCATTTGCTCCTAATTCAGACACTGTATTGTACTCATAAGTCATACCCACTATACTCTTTCTGTTTGTCACAACATCTAAAAAAAAGTATACACATTGTAGCTACCTAACTACTAATAAATGTAGTCCACAAACTGAATATTTCGCACTTCATTTAGAAACTTTGTCTTCTATTTTACTTGTAACATTTTTTTTTTTTTTTGATAAATAATGTATATTGAAAAAATGCGCAGTTACTTGTAACATGAGACAAACTTTTAACACGGGAAAAAAAATGCTGAATGCAGAGAACAGCACACATGGGTATAATTCTAAATCTTCCAAAAGTTGGTTGTTTCTCATTAAAATGCACAAGAACCTTCAATGGGTACATATTTGTGATCCTTGAGAATAAAGAACATAGCAAGGTATATCATTACCTTCTTCTGGGAGCAGTAGTAGCATCCTCTGGACATGGCCCTGCCACGTTACCCTCATCCATCACTTGTCCGCAATCCACTGCTTCCAAATCCCCATTTGCAGGTACAGAAGCATCGTTTTGTTGCTCTTTGGGTTCTATATGAGCGTGAATTAAAGGTCCTAAAACTTCCAAACAAGGACGAGCATTTGAAGTTAGTAAAAACACTCGATCACCACTCTCCTTGAGCCCCAATGAAAGGAAGAGCTTCTTTATATGCTTCATCAGAGACCTCTCAGATACACCCTTTATGTCAACAGCTTGCCCACCATCAACCATTTGCAGAAGCTGTATATCACAAACAATGATTTATACGAAACCAACAAATGTATTTAACTTAGCTTAAATTCTAGTCCTGTCAAATTTAGCCACCCAAAAATAAAAAAATAGAAACCTGAATCAAATCATTGCCAACACCAGGAAATTCTCTCAACAAGTCTCGCACAACCGCTTCGGGCTTCGCCTGTACCCGCTCCGAATCAGTATCATCACTCGACGAACCGGATTCGGACTCGGAAACCCTACTCTTCTTTCCATCTCTTCTAGATTTCCTTCTCTTTCTCTCTCTCTCCTTTCTTCGTTTCTCTCTCCTCCTCTCTTTCTCTCTCCTCGACTCTTTATCGTCACTTCTTCGCCGGTGCCGGCGCCGCCTCTTGGAGGAGTCGTCGTCGTCCGAGCTCGACGGACACGACGACGACGATGAAGTCTCTGTGTCGTCTATGTGCTTTTTCGTCTTCCTCTTCTTATTCTTCCTCGATTTATCGCCCATTTTGGTACGCTCCTACGATTTGCTAAATCGAGCTCTTTTCCGTCTGAATCATCCCTCCAATTTTTGTGATATTGTTGCGGTTGACGGGTTGAGGAAGAAATCGGGTCAGGTGGTTCCGGGTCAGTTGGATTTACCGTGAACTTGACTGTGGCCCGTGGGGGCTTGGGCTGCTTCCTTTCNTGTATATCACAAACAATGATTAATACGAAACCAACAAATGTATTTAACTTAGCTTAAATTCTAGTCCTGTCAAATTTAGCCACCAAAAAAAAAAAAATAGAAACCTGAATCAAATCATTGCCAACACCAGGAAATTCTCTCAACAATTCTTGCACAACCGCTTCGGGCTTCGCCTGTACCCGCTCCGAATCAGTCTCATCACTCGACGAACCGGATTCGGACTCGGAAACCCTACTCTTCTTTCCATCTCTTCTAGATTTCCTTCTCTTTCTCTCTCTCTCCTTTCTTCGTTTCTCTCTCCTCCTCTCTTTCTCTCTCCTAGACTCTTTATCGTCACTTCTTCGCCGGTGCCGGCGCCGCCTCTTGGAGGTGTCGTCGTCGTCGGAGCTCGACGGAGACGACGACGACGATGAAGTCTCTGTGTCGTCTATGTGCTTTTTCGTCTTCCTCTTCTTATTCTTCCTCGATTTATCGCCCATTTTGGGACGCTCCTACGATTTGCTGAATCGAGCTCTTCTCCGTCTGAATTATCCCTCCAATTTTTGTGATATTGTTGAGTTGACGGGTTGAGGAAGAAATCGGGTCAGGTGGTTCCGGGTCAGTTGGATTTACCGTGAACTTGACTGTGGCCCGTGGGGGCTTGGGCAGTTGGGCTGCTTCCTTTCCTGCTTCGTTTAGCGGCACGTGCCCAACCAATCGAAAATTAGGAAAACAATTAATTTAGGCGCAAAATTAAACCATACAAATTCATTAAAACTTGACTCAATTCAGCTAATGTTCTTGAACAAGCTCATATAAAGCTTAACTTGTTAGTTCATTCACATGTATGAATAAAAAATAGGTTATATAAATATAAATAACTTTGTTGTATCCGTCCGCCTTCGCTTCCCTCTGCCCCCATCCGTGCACATCACGCACCGCCCTAGCACACGTGTACTGCACGCGATGTCGCCCCATTTTGCCTCCCACAACAGATCCGCAACTTCCATTCTCCTTCCCTACAAGATTTTCATAGATGGTACCATCATTTTGCCTATGAAGACCTCCAAATCTAGTTGAAGAAGATCCGGATGTGGTATCCATAATGCTTTTTTTGTCAAGTACCTCCCTCATTAGACATCACAGTAGTGCTCCTTTTCGGCTTTTTTGATCCAATCATTATCAATAATCTCCTGTTTATTGTAGTTCTCAAGTTTGCTTACTGTTGTAGCCCCAAAAAATGGTCATTTCAAGGAGCTACTTTCTTCATTGGTGTACCAAAAATTCAACGGACGACCATTCATTTAGCCAAACCCGAAAAGATTTTTAAGCTTTTATTGCATTGTAAGGGTTGTAATTGGGTCATTGTTGACTTGTTCCACCCTTCCCTTTTCTTCGTTTCTCTTTTATGCATCTTAATCTCCCTTCCCGTCCCCTTGTATTTACTTTAAAAATATTAATATTTTACGATTCCCTCCTCCGCATAGAGAGAGTAAACTGTACGTTAAGTCAAAGTTCGAACTTTTTTTTTTTTTTTTTAAGTGAAACTTAAACTTTCCATTAATCGATAATCTGCTTCTCAGCCATTACAATATTTTGAATACATTGAGGGGTTGAAAACACCCATTGATGCTCCTCAGTTAACGATAAAGCTAATTTTGCTAACCTATCTGCAGCACTGTTTGCATCTCTTCCAACATGTTGAACTGTCCAAGCTAGACCAAAAAGACAAAGCTTAGTGTCTTCGATGAGGTGGCCCGTTGGGGCCCAACTCGGCTCCTCCTCTTGCAGACATTTTACTACTCCCAGCGAGTCACCTTCAAGAACAACGTTGTCAAGACCCTTATGTTTGATGAAACGTGCTGCTGTCCAAACTGCAAATGTTTCGGCTACTAGGGGATTTGAAACGTGCCTTTGAATGGAGCAGTTTGCGGCCACAACAGTTCCTTCATGATCCCTGATCAGTAGCCCAATACCCATGATTTGTCGCCCCACGTCCAGCGCAGCGTCCCAGTTACATTTCAGCGTATTGGCCAGCGGTTTCCTCCACTTCTGTATCACACGTTGGGGACGTGGGCAGGAGGATGTATGCGCCGATTGTGCATGTGGTTTCGACGGGATCGTGGCTGTTGTGGAAGCCTCAATCTATTCCGTAGCTCGTTGAAAGACTTGCACAGGAGAGGAAAACGTCCCCTCGAAGACCCACTTATTCCTCCTAAGCCACACCTGTCGTGCGACACATGCAAACATATCAACTTCTACCTCATCAAACCGTTGAAGCAGGCCCTCAAAAATATCCAAAAAACGTGTATGATTCAGTGGCGTTTTTTGGATTTGGTGGGAACACTCATGCCATACGTCTTGGGCAGCGGGGCAACTCCATAATGCATGACCCACAGACTCAATATCACTTCGACATATTGGACATAACGCCTCCGTTAACACTTTCCTTTTAAATAAGTTCTCATTGGTGGGGAGAATGTCATTACACGCTTGCCACATAAATAATTTGACTACTTTCGGTCCGCTTATACTCCACAGTCGCCTCCATAAACCCCTTAAGGACCCCTCCGTTGAGCTTGACCCCGCATATTGCTGACCCATTCCCATCGCCACATGATACGCACTCTTCACACTAAACTGTCCATTCTTAGCCGCTCCCCACACTAACTTGTCAGGTTGGGTACTTGGGCAAACTGGCAACCCGCAGATAGCGTTAGCTTCTTCCGTATTAAAAATGGCCTCCACCATAGGGACATTCCACCACCTTGTGTCCTCATCAATAAGAGCACTCACCTTTGCATCCCCATCAAGAAACCGAATAGGAGATTGGACTTCTTGAGTGACTTTCATGGGTAACCACTTATCCCCCCAAATATGTATAGAGCGCCCATCACCAACCCTCCAAACCATCCCTTCCCCAAGGAGAGGCTTCGCATTCCATATACTCCGCCATGCATATGACGGGTTTCTTCCCAAAGGAGCCGCCATAAATGTACTATCACGAAAATATTTTCCCTTAAAAATCTTTGCCACTAAAGAATCCGGATTTTGAAATAACCGCCACCATTGTTTCGCCAACAACGCCAGATTAAAACATTCCAAGTCACGATAGCCTAGACCCTTAACATCTTTAGAGCGCCCCATCTTTCCCCAATTCATCCAAGCAATCTTCTTGCCACTATCCTTTTGACCCCACCAGAATTGGGACATCATAGCGTTAATAGCATGACATAAAGTCCTTGGCAATTGAAACACACTCATCGTGTACGTTGGAATTGCTTGGACCACCGCTTTAAGGAGCACCTCTTTCCCGGCTTGGGATAAAAATTTTTCCTTCCACCCATGCATCTTTTCCCAGATTCGGCCTTTCAACCCATCGAATGATCGAACTCGGGAACGACCCACAAATGCCGGTAGTCCCAAATAAATCTCATACTTTTGTGTAGGTGCCACCCCAATACACCGGGACAGAACGTCGCGAATTTGGGCCTTTGTATTTCGACTAAAAAATAGCGAAGTCTTCCCTTTATTCAGCTGTTGACCCGAGGCTTTCTCGTACAAATCTAACGTCTCCAAAATATATGTAAGCTCGTCCTCCTTCGCCTTACAAAAGAGAAGGCTATCATCTACAAAAAACAAATGATCAAGCCTCGTGCCTCCCCGGATGATGGGCAAGCCCGTGAAGCCACCACTTCTTTCTCTTATCCGTAACGCCGAACTAAGCCCCTCCGCACAAAGGATGAAGAATATGGGGACAATGGGTCTCCTTGTCGCAACCCCATGCTTGGAATAATCTCACCATAAGCTTGCCCATTAATGATAACTGAGTATTTGACGGTGCGAACACATGTCATAGCCAAAAAACCCATCGCTCGTCAAACCCCAACCGTCTCATAATCAGCTCCAAAAAGTCCCACTCGACCCTGTCGTAGGCCTTACTCATGTCGAGCTTCAAAGCCATATAGCCCTCATTACCAGAGAGCCGAGAGTCCATTGTATGAAGAGCTTCGAATGCAATTAAAACGTTGTCAGTAATGAGCCACCCCGGTATAAATGCGCTTTGGTTAGGGGAGATAAGTTCCCCCAACACCCTTTTGAGACGATTAGCCAAAACCTTCGCAATTAGTTTATAGGCCACATTGCAAAGGCTTATTGGCCGGAAGTCTATAACACAACTGGGGTTCTTCTTCTTCGGAACAAGGGCAATGTTGGTGGCATTAATGTCCTTATCAAACTGACCATGATTTAAAAATTGGAGGACAGCATTGCAAACATCCTTCCGCACCAAACTCCACGAATTCTGATAAAAAGAAGCCGAGAAACCGTCTGGACCCAGGGACTTTAACGGATGCATCTGTGCCAATGCTCTATCCACTTCACATTCTTCAAACCGAGAAACCAGCCTTGCATTCATTTCTGTGGTAACCCGAGCCTGCATTCCTTCGGTAAACTCCTCCATACTGACCGTCCCTTCAGATGTGAACAACTCAGTATAGTAGGAAACAAAAGCATCGCTAATATCTTCCACCTTCGTCAGTTCCCGTCCAGTCCTAGTAGTAACCTGTTTTATAGTATTGATTCACCGACGATGATTGGCCCAAGCATGGAAAAATGGAGTACTTCGATCACCATCACGGTACCAACTTTGCTTCGCTCTTTGTTTCCACCTTGTATCTTCGAACTCCAACATTTTGTCTATGTCTTATTGTTGAATTTTGATTGCTTCACTATGTTCCGGCCCGTCCAACTCCTGAAGCTCATTTAAAGCTTTTGTTTTGTCCTTTATCAAACATTCGTTCTTCCCGAACTTTTCCCTACTCCACCGTTGAAGTTTAGATTTACACCGTTCCAACTTTCCCCGAACCATCTGCATAGCACCCCCACCGTCAATGTCACCATCCCACGCATCTTGGATCAGTTGCCCATACTCCTCATCCGGAACCCAGTTTGCTTCAATTTTAAAGCATGTCTCCCTCTGGTTCGCCGTGTTTGATGAGTGTTGAAGGTGACAAATAGAGGATGATGATATGAAGCTCTAGCTGCCATAACTTCAACTCCTGCCGATTTATACATAGCACACCACCCACTATTCGCCACAGCACGATCGAGTCTCTCCTGGGTATAAGTCCCGTCATGGCGGTTGTTTGACCATGTGAAGTGTGGGCCTGTGAACCCCAGATCACCCAAATGACAGTCCTCAAGAGCTGAACAAAAACCTTCCATCTGGCTTTCTCGTCGACGGCACGCACCCAATTTTTCCACTTGATGTGTGATCTCGCTGAAATCACCTACACAAAGCCACGGTAGAGGAGCAAAATTTTTTAAAAAGGAAAAAAGGGACCAAGACTCCATTCGCTTCGACGGGTCAGGATGACCATAAAAGCATGTAAGTTTTCATGGCACAACATTATCAGCTAGCTTAACAATAGCGTTGACATGTCTGCGGGAGTAGTTTTGAATTTCTAGTTCTTCCATCACTCGCCAGAATAACGCTAAACCCCCGCTCCTTCCAACAGGCTCTACCACAAATAATCCCTGAAAACCAAACTTCACTTACAAACCTTCCATCCGTTTTTTTGAGCTAATTGTTTCAATAAGAAACAAAAAGCTGGGCTGCTTCTCCTTCACCATTTGGCTCAGATCCCGAACTGTCCGAGGGTTCCCAAGCCCTCGGCAGTTCCAACTAATAAGACTCATTTGGACTGGCAGGGTTGCATCGCAGACCCCACCAAACCAGTTTTGGTAGCCTGAACCACCACGCACTCATGAGCATTCTTTTTCTTTTTCGCCAGACCACCCTCCCCAACCAACCGTGCAGCATCTTGTCGCTTCCCCAGAGTCTTCAAAAGTTTACAATTTTTCCCAAAACCTGCTTGGGAAACACGTGCCCTCCTCTTCCATTGACGTAGGCTCTTTCTTCCCCCCGGACCCTGTTGCTCAACCTCCATTTCACCTGCCCCAATATGCATTGAAGCTACACATGCCCTGCTGTGGCCAATCTCTGCACTCAACTGCTCAACCGCAGCCCCACGTCCCTCCTCCGAACCACTAACTCTCTCACATATAGTTGTAGCAACATGCATGCACCCCATTCCCTGCCCCACGTCCATAATTCCAGCATTCACCTGTTCACCCATCACTCCTTGCACATGCCACACGTCACCCCCCACTTTGAGATTGTGAGAGACAACGTGGTAAGTTACTGCACCATGCCCCACCATTTCTTCAACCGTTTTAGCCTTCCTCACGTCACATTTACCTGCAGACCCACGTTGCACAGTACCACCACTGGAATGCTCGTGCTCCATCTCATTGGCCAGCTCATCAACTCCTCATGAGACCACGCCTTGATCCTTCAGATAATTATCCCCCAACTGCCCCACTTTCTCCACAAAAGCCGGAGGTGCAGGCTTGGTCGATTTCGTCACAGCAAGGGGTAACGCACGTGCATCAACGTGGCATGCATCTCTGCTTCTTTCTCTAGGAGTCTCGGTCGAAAGTAGGGTAGATTTAGATGAGACCACCTTAGAAACCGTTGGAGTATAGGACCCCCCCTTTCGTTCTCCACGTTTTGTGGAGGTTGAGCCGTTGCTCCCCACCTCATGATCATCCGAATTGCCCCAGCCGTGAGCCCCACGTGGAAAAGTGGGTTCAGCAGATCCCCAACCACCTGACGTGTCCCTTACACCGTTGCCCCTCTCCTTCGTAGTGGAGAACCGACCACCCCTTTCCCCTTTAAAGCTTCGCCGAAAATCTGCAGCCTTTAACCACACACCCCACTCCTTAATTTCCTCCTCCGCTAACCTCCGTGATTTGCCCTTCACTGGACAGCCCGGTGAGCCATGCATGACTCGACCACAATTGAAGCAAAACATAGGCAATTTTTCATAACGAAAATTCACCCAATAAGATTTTCCACCCAGTTGTAAGGCACGCCCACGCTCTAGGGGTTCTTGCAAATTAATTCGAACACGAATACGAAGGCATCGCCCCCATCCCGAACCATCACCAGCAACATCAACATCATCGACCTCTCCCAATGATTCACCAATCTTACTTCCCACCGTTCTGTTCATGCAAATCAATGGCATGTCATGCACTTGGACCCAAAATGGAGAATGAGTAAACTCCATTTGGGATGGTGGGACACTTCTGTCAAACTCATTCAGTACCAAGATTTGGCGATCATAAGACCAAGGACGACCATCCAAAATACGCATCTTGTCATCATTATCAGAAAATTCGAACAGCCAAATATTATCTTGAACCTCCTTAAACACCACAGTACCCACCGTTCGCCAAATACGAGATAGGACAGTTTGAAACGCCTCTTTATTAACCCTACGTTCCCCACCAACCTTCCCCACAAGACATCGATCTCCTTTTTCTCGGTCCCCCACAATTTCCCCCTCATAAATTGTTAATCCAGTACTTTCACCACCAATTAGGGAAATTTTACCACACAAAGTTTCAATATCCTCTGCCATCCTTAGAAAGAAGACTGCATACCCCGTTAAAGCCCGTCCACAAACTTCAACACTGCTCAAACGGTAGAAGACTGTACCTCTAAACTCTAGTTCTTTAGAGAGAAACTAGTAGAGACTTTTACTTGGACTGTTAAAATTCGAACTTAGGACATGTGTTTTAATACTATATTAAATTATTACTTATTATAAACTTAATTAAAGCTTAGACTAATAAAAAGAGTTTAACTTCAATGCAGATGGGCTGTAAAACCCAACTTTTGCAGCACCCAATCCCTAGCTGACAACTCAATTTAAGTTCAAAAATTGCACCAAAATAAATAAGCCCAACACACTAGATATCTTTCAGTTTTTTTTTTTTTTTGGTTTTTTTCTTTTCTTTTCTCCACACCTACCGACACCATCATCATTATCACTTCTCTCATTTTTTTTCTTTTTCTTTTTCTTTTTCTTCCTTCTCTCCACGCCGCACCTTCTTCAATTCTTCTTCTTCCCCTCTCTTTTTTCTTTTCTTCTTCAAGCTGCTTTTCCATTTTTTTTTTCTTTTCTTCTGCTTCCTTCTCTTGCCGTGAGTCATCTTCTCAGGCGATTTTCCGGTGCCGGAGCCATTTTTTCCGGCCTTTAGTGTGATAAAATCCCTAAAGGGTTAACTTTTTCTCTCTAGGTTCTAGATTTTAATCCAAAAACGAGTTTTTAGGCATTAGAAACGATGTTTGAGGCATTAGAAACAATTTTTTAGGCATTTGAAACGGATTTTAGGCATTAGAATTGAGTTTTGTGGCGAATTTCGACGGGTCACGGTGGGTTCAAAGTCGGGTCACGGCGGTTTGAAGTCAATTCACGGCCAGCGAGAGGCCAGACCCACTGCCGGCGTGGGTCTGGCCAAATCCACAGCCGGCGTAGGTCTAGACTAACTGCCGGCGTGGGTCTGGCAGTGGGTCTGGACTTTCAGAGAGAAGACCCATTCTACAGAGAGGGAGAGAAGAGAGAAAGAAGGAGGAGTTTTTTGGGTTTGATTTCTAAAAGGGGAGGAGTTTATTTGGTATTTTAGTCTTATTATATATCTGTGCAATAAGCCAACGTGTTTATTAATAATTGGTTGCTGCAAAAGGATGGGTTTACAGACAGTCCGCATGGTAGGGGCTCTCTAATAAAAATCATGAATTTAATCATTTAATTAGCGTTTTATCGATAGACTTTTCTTCAATTGTATATGCCTTGGCATTCTCAAAAGAAGTGAAAGTACCCCTGCTCTTACAGTTTCCAAGGCTATGGGCCGGTTTCTGTGGGGTTCTTCAGTTACACAAGTTGATCGATCGTATTGGTTACAGGCATTGGCAAGTCTTAAATCTTACTAATTAAGATGCTTTGGTCGTCTAGCAAAGACAAGGACAAGCAAGCATATGATCCTTGTCTTTGTCGATTTCCAAATGCCTTTTTGGGTTGATCACAAGCCAAACATTATACGTACCCATCTGCTGAGGGGGACCTCTCATAATTTCTCTCTCGTACGTCCATATACACCATTAAGCCAAAGCATCAACAGCTGTGCTCACGCTTGAGTAAAGGCAATAAAACTAAAGAGAAAGAAGCTTCCAAAAGAGTGTTAACGTTTTAGCCTTTTTGCTCCAACATTTTCCTCAGCACTCAACACAAAGCCTGTGTATTTGTTCCAACCTTTGCATGTGAGTTTTAAAAGATAAAGGTAAGAAGGCAACAAAGATGCCTATAAATTAACACTCCTGCCCCCCACCCATTTTCATTCAGAAGCTCTCATCAGCCTTATCATCTCCCCATATCTACCTAAATTCCCAAGAGATGAAGCTCCTTTCAGGCTTTGTCATTGCCATCCTCCTCCTACAGGTATATATTTTATTGTTTCAATATGCAGAAGATTATTATATATATATCTTATCATATATAATTGAATTACTTTGTCCCTTGGGGTGGGGTGCCTTCTTAATTTCCAGGCTCTTGCAGAGGCTTCATCCATTAACAGGGCTGCAAATGCTCTTGCTACTGTGACTGTGAGTCTCTATATATATAGCCAATGGAGCAAATATTGGATATTTGACTCTTCAATAGGAAAGATTTTTGTAACATTAATTATCTTATGGATTCAGGTTGATGAAGGGAGCAATGTAGTAGCTCTTGACAGTAAACATCATCCTCCTATGAAAATCAGTAAGTTGTTGATCACGTTGTGATTTATAGCTTAATACCTTTTATATTTATGGGGGAAACCAAAACTCACTTGGTAAAAACTAATGCTAACTGTAATGATTTTTTTCTGTAAAATCAATTGCGAAGTCAAAACTTTTCCATATGATTGGCTTAATAGGGAAGTTTAAGGGTATTTCCTCTGCCTTTTCTTTCATTGATTATTATTTGCTTAAAAAACAAATGATAAAAAGAGCCTTATTTTTTATTTTCTTTCCCATACCATTATCTATCATATTTTTATTTTTATTTTTTTTTTTGTATCTTCAGTACTTTAGACTCTTGAATTATTACGCAATTTGACAAGCCTAAAAACTTCAAAGCCTCTTAATTTGAACCAATAAACTTTCAATTGCAGTCAATTTGAATCCCCTCCATCAAATTTTAAACGTTAAAAATGAGATAATGACGTTTATACCCCGACTTTTTTTATAAAATTTCAAATTTATCCTTAATTTCAAATTAAAAATTTTAAAAAAATTATTATATAAAAAAAATCACAAGGTGACCCACGGTTGGACCACCTTGTGACCCTTCATTTTTCATTTTTTTTTTCAATTTTTTTAATAAAAAGAAAACTAAAGGTTAATTTTGTCTTTTTAGTGGTTTTAACGGTAAAAATTGACGGAGGGTGCAAATTGACTGCAATTAAAAGTTTAGTAATTCAAATTGAGAGGTTTTAAAGTTTATGGGCTTATCAAATCACGTGGTAATTCTAACATTTAAAGTGAAGTTACCCCTTTTTTTTTCTTTCTCTTAGTGCATTCCATTACCTTTTAAAACACAATGTTTTCTTTCAATTCAATATATATGTCAAACTAACATGTGTTTAACAATGTTAGTTTAAAAGACTCGATTAAAAGAAATTTCTAAAACTAAGTTTAAAGGAAACTTTATTTGAGAATTGAGGTCAAGATTTGAAATCTAAAACCGGCATTTATGCACTCTTTGCCGCAGAATAGGGTCCGTTCAATTTCATGTGAAATGAAGAAAAGTTATTTAATGTTATATCTAACGGTATATATGATGTTAAGTCAACAACTTCACATAAATTTCACCCAAATAAGTAATGCACTGTTGAGTTTCCACTTTATGTATATCCAACATTAGATTAGATTAGACTATGTTATCTTGTTCCAAAACTATTTATAAGTTACTGTGACAGTCATGTGAACCAAAATGCTAGTGGAATACCATTCAAGCTTATTTTGGCTGTCATCAAAGTTGTAACTTTGTCTTACTCAAATATAGCTAGACTCCATTAAAAAATACTTCTAGAAACAGGTTTTATTTTTATGCCACATCAAAACAATTTTTCAAACAAAAAACCAAAAATACTCTCCAAAACACGGCCCCTCAAATTGACACTATATTTGCTATCACCCCACTAAAACTTAGAAGTGACAATCAACTTCTCAAACTGTACACTATCAGTTTTGCCTCCTTGGCGGATGCAAAGGGGCTGGCGCCGCCCCAAAATTTTTTTAAAAATAATTTTTTAAGGTAATTTTTTTTAGTTTTCTTTATCTTGCCCATACTCCTCCTTCTCCCACCCCTCCTAATACGAATTCCTCATTCTCCCGCTCCTCCTAATATGAATTTCTATATCCGCAACTGTCTCCTTCGTTAGCATTTTATGTTAACTTGGACGAAAAATGCATCGCATTACCTTTATTGACTTAAATCCATGCCCTACTTCTTCCCTTTATCGTTTTAAATGCCACCCATAAACACTTTTACAGAAGAATATATATATATATATATATATATAAGAATTATAACTGTTGTTTTTGTGGGGACGATTCAGATTGCAGCTCTGCATGCTCGAGGAGATGCAAGAAGGCATCAAGAAAAAAGAGGTGCACTCGGGCATGTAAGAGCTGTTGCATGAGATGCCACTGTGTTCCACCTGGCACCTACGGCCACACGAATGCATGCCCATGTTACGCACGCCTCAAAACCCATGGGAACAAGCTCAAGTGCCCCTGAACAGGTTGAAAGAGATCATATGAATGCATGGACATTCAAAATTGTTTTTAATAAAATCCCAGAGCTATATATATATATATATGCTTTGAGTATACATTAATTCTGTATTGTTTCTTATTCAAAAAAAAAAAATCTGTATTGTTTCGATGACGACGGTACTACTGTTTTCTTCTTTACGTTGCATGCTTGAAATTGTTTGGTTCATGAGAAATGTACGTAGGTGATCAGGGCTTGAGTCTTTGGACCTTCATAGAAAATTGCCTACTCTTATTATATCACGTGTCGTGTTTGAATTGTATTGATCAGGCATGCATGAGTATGTCTTCATCCAACCCATTTAAGTATTCGAATCAAACTTCTCAACTATAACTCTTTTATTTCGTATTGAATTCGAGTGATCAAAATCGCAAATTGCGTTAAAACTTGTCGGCCTTACTATCTACATACCTTCTATCTCTAGCCAAATTTTCTCTTATACCCCCACACCATAAGTGATCTGAGCCACATGTCGACCAAATTATTGTATTGGTAATACAACAGTTCTTCGTCTAGATAGAGATGATAATATATATATAAACTATCTACAAATATTTTAAGGAAACAATAATTTAAAATTGAGGAGCCATATATGATCCCTTTGCCCCCTTGAGTCTGTTTCCTGGTTGTGTGATGCCTTTTTATTCCTACGATTGAATATCTAATTATTGAAACTAGTAGCTCATATTCTCTCAGGCATAAAGAGTAATATTGGAACACTAGTAGTTGGCAGTATAGGGTATTTTTTGGTTTTCCAAAATACATTCGTACAGTTAGGATTTTTTTTATATATATGTTATGTTGTAACCCTAAATCATTAATAATAAAATATAGCTAGTTGTACTCTCTTGTGGACGTAGGCGCCTTATTGAACCACATAAATTTGTATCTCGACTCTCTCTGGATCATTTCTCTCTTTTCAATTCCATATTACTTAGCGTTGTTGTGTACAGTAACAAAACTAATAAATGGAGGGAGAGAACATATGAAAAGAGTACGAGGTCAAAGAAATCATACATACGACAATACAATTCCTTACCTTACTAAAGACAAGTGATCATATACAAGCTTTTAGACATTGGCAAAGACATAAGTAATGCACTTATTAGATAATAACTGCTTTCTTTATTTGTAATTATATAATAACATTCGGGTTCATTATAATTAAGTACGTTAATTAATGAAAAAATTTATATACTACATTTTCATTTCACAACTATATATCCACAATGTCGATGTGTCGGTCTCAATCAATTATTAGATTTTTTTTTCTGCAAGGTTCATTGAGACTAGCACGTTTATAATATCATAGAATAATCGTGAGATAAAAATATAGTTTGTAATATTACTCCTAACTTAATTAAGGACATTTGTGTCTACCGCCATGAGTGATCATATTGGCATAGCAAGGGCAAGCATTATAGTTGCCGTAGGTTCCTGGAGGCACGCAGTTGCACCTCTTGCAGCACGTTTGGCATGCCCTGATGCACATCTTATGCCGAGATGCCTTGCTGCACCGGTAACCACACTTCCCATTGCAGTCTGCATAATGATAGAATATATATATATATATATACACACAGCTTTTAGTCAGAATATTGACGGGTACCTTTGTTAATGTGTTTTGGAGAGTAATCTTTATGTTTTTTGTTTGAAAAAAGTGTTCAAAACATCTTTTGTGTTTTGAGGATTTTAATATCTTTAACTTAAAGAACCGAGAACAAAAAATAGAAAACAAAGTAGTCAACAAACACGGTCTTTTTTTAATAAAGACTGAGTTAATAAGGGTTAGTACGTTGAGCCGGTTATATCGATATTATAAAATAGTTGTAGAATAAAAATACATCCTTTACACCAAAAGTTCTCCAAGAATTTGAAGTTTGGTCTAAATGCAGCTTGAAATTTAGGGCTGCATGGTTGTTTTGTTCGGATACAAAATTACCAAGAGCAAAAATATTTAAAAGATGAACCAATTAGTAGAAATTTTTGAAGTAACTTATAAAAATTGAATTAGGATCCTCTCCAGTTAATTTGAACTAGATAATATCCAGTTATAACAAATTACAGTTTACCCCCTCAAAGTCGACAACGTTTTCAATTTGAACACCAAAGTCTCAATTTTTGCAATCAACCCCCACAAAGTTCCAATTTTTTTTCTTTCAATTCAACCAATATTATCTCAAAATTCCCATATTGCCCCTATTTTTTTATTTTTTATAAATAATAATAAAAAAAACAATTTGGGGGTGCAAAAATGGCCAGATGGCCAAAGGGGTGGCTATAGCAAACCCCGATTTTTTTTTAAATTTTTTTTTATAAAAAATTAAAAATTAAAAAATTAGGGGCAATTTGGAAAGTTTTGGATACAATTAGTCAAATTGAACAAATTTGAAGCTATGGAGGGTGAATTGCAAAAATTTTAAACTTTGGGATTTGAATTGAAAAACGTTGTTAATTTTGGGGGAATAAACTGTAATTTTCTCATTTGGTTAATTATAGTAAATGAGTATTTATGTCCACTCAAAAGTAAAAAAGATAAAAATACCCCTACACTATAACTAACTGGAAAGAATCTTATTCCATAAAAATTTGGATGTAAAATATATAGAAAATATATATACCAGTTTTTTTTTGGGGGGAGGGGAAGGTTGATATATGGGTTGTTTTAGGACCTGCTACCTCTTGTAGATACTTGTAATTAACGCTTAATTAGACAGGCTTTTTATCATTCAAAGTTATTGATCATATCTGCCAATTCTGATCACAAGAGGCACCATTTCCATTTTAAAGACCAAATTAATAGCCATAACTCATGAGAAAAACAAAAATATTATTGCCTGGAAATATAATCATGGTTGCCATTGCAAGACATCACAAAATCCCAGAATATGATAATCTTACCTATCATCTGCTCTTCAACCATGATCAACTGTCGTCCACTGGAGATCTCCATCTGGAAATTTTCCCAAAAAAAAAAAAAGAAGATATTAACAACCACAATATCTTTTCATTTTTTCTCAAATATTGTAGATCGAGTTCATATAATAATAATTAATAAATAATATGGGAAAATTCATGATATTTGCTAGCTAGAAATACCTCGTGTAAAATTAGAATAAAGAAAATTATCACGGACATAAATCTGGTCTTGGTGCAGGCCATTTCTAGCTAGGCTTCTTAGGACATGCACGAGAGAAATGCCAAGTTTGTGAAGAGAGAAAAGCTACGAGCTCCTTAGTCCTTATAAAAGGACATGGTGTAGGGAGTAGGGTAGGCACTCGTAGTCTTTCATGCGCAACCTGTGAGTTTTTCATGGGCATCATAATGCCATTCAAAACTGACTTTCCTGTTCATCTGTATCACTATCACCTCAAATATAAGAGATTTTTTTTTTTTTTTTTTTAATCTTTTCAAAGTCGGTTCAATTTAAATTTTAAAAGTCAGTTAAAAATATGGTATTCAACATTACTCTGAATATTAATTAAGCCGTGCCTAAATTAGTCAAAGCTCTTTGTAAGGGGTTAGGTGAAAAGGATGGAGCTTGTTAAATGGTTTTAGTTCGATATTTTAGCAAAAATTGATTGATGTGAATTTTTTTTTTCTCTCAAAAAAAAGAAAGAAAAAAAGTAAAAATGTTTGATATAGAAAAATGAAAAAATTTTATTTTGTAGTTATTTTTTTATTTGAATAATAATAAAAAATTATTGATGTGGTGTAAAAAGTAAGAGAATGTTGAAAAAAATGAAAAAGTGAGATAAATATTACTGAACCAAAATCGTTTACCAAACGGGGCCTAGCTTCTTCAGCCCTTTTTCCTAGCCCCAAGGCCTCGACAGTACTTCTCTTCTTGTGTGCCAAATCTTTCATTCCTCCCCCGCGTCTTGTAAGCTACTTGTAAGCTGCCTAGGTGGTGTTTGTTAAACAAAACCAAATACCACCACACTATTCATCTTATTTTTCAAAAAGATCAACATCAAAATATTCTCACTTTTTATACCACATCATTCACTTTTGATTACTATTTAAATAAAAAAAATCATTACAAAACATAATTTTTCCTCTTTTCAATATAACTTTCTCACTTTTCTATACTAATTATTATTATACTCATTTTTTTCCTCACCAATCATGAACAGTACATTATAAAGGGCATATTGTTCAGCAAACAAGGCCTAGTGATGGAAATTTGCTGAATTCATCACTCCCTTCTTGAGATGGGAAGTGGCACCCGCTGCCTTTGTCATAAATGCAAGCTGTTTTTTGTGAGCCTCGGGGTGGGGGACCTCGATCCTCTAATGGAGAGAACCAGTTAGTTGTTATTAGGTGGCACTTNAAAAGGATGGAGCTTGTTAAATGGTTTTAGTTCGATATTTTAGCAAAAATTGATTGATGTGAATTTTTTTTTTTCTTTCAAAAAAAAGAAAGAAAAAAAGTAAAAATGTTTGATATAGAAAAATGAAAAAATTTTATTTTGTAGTTATTTTTTTATTTAAATAATAATAAAAAATGATTGATGTGGTGTAAAAAATAAGAGAATGTTGAAAAAAATGAAAAAGTGAGATAAATATTACTGAACCAAAATCGTTTACCAAACGGGGCCTAGCTTCTTGAGCCCTTTTTCCTAGCCCCAAGGCCTCGACAGTACTTCTCTTCTTGTGTGCCAAATCTTTCATTCCTCCCCCGCGTCTTGTAAGTTACCTAGGAGGTGTTTGTTAAACAAAACCAAATACCACCACACTATTCATCTCATTTTTCAAAAAAATCAACATCAAAATATTCTCACTTTTTATACCACATCATTCACATTTTATTACTATTTAAATAAAAAAATCATTACAAAACATAATTTTTCCTCTTTTCAATATAACTTTCTCACTTTTCTATACTAATTATTATTATACTCATTTTTTTCCTCACCAATCATGAACAATACATTATAAAGGGCATATTGTTTAGCAAACAAGGCCTAGTGATGGAAATTTGCTGAATTCATCACTCCCTTCTTGAGATGGGAAGTGGCACCCGCTGCCTTTGTCATAAACGCAAGCTGTTTTTTGTGAGCCTCGGGGTGGGGGACCTCGATCCTCTAATGGAGAGAACCAGTTAGTTGTTATTAGGTGGCACTTTTGTTATTTTATTTTGGACAGAAATGCCTTCTTAAAACAACTTATAAATGTTTGAAATGGAGGGGATCCTTCTCCTTCTCCTGGGTGGATGCGGCGCGCGCAATAAATGCAGGAGTGCCTCTAAAAATCTTACTTTTGTTGCTCCAAAAATGCAGGAGATTTCCTAGAGGATAAGGGTGGTGATCCTATGTCTTATTGGGGATCCCCTTGCTCGAGGGGACGAGAAACTTTGGCCCTCTGAGTCCTTTCTTTGGCATTGTGTTATTGTGTATCAGTTTAAATCGTGTGAACCTAGCCTGGCTTGGGACCTTGTAAGCGTTGGCCCGAGTGAGTTGAACCCAAATCCAACTTAAGTAAATTTCCCAACTTGTAGCAACATTATTGTCTAAGAACCGAACCATGTGTTTTACAATAAGACTAAGACAGCAAAATTATCCCAAGAGTTTTTTCTTTTTCTGTTTTTTGAATTCAGTTTAAGAGTTTTTTTAAAATAAAAAATAATAATTTAAAGGATATTTTAGTAAGAAATATTCAAAAGTAGTTATGTGTGCTTGTGACCTATTTTGTACCCATTTTGACAACAATTGCTAATGAAGTGACTTATTTGACACGAGGTGATAGTTTGAGGAACTCTTTAAAGTTTGATAGCATAGGTCCAAAAATGGCGGTAATTTTAAGGAATTAAAGTATATTTTTCCCACTCAATTACTTATAATTTGAATTCTAATAATATTAATTGAAAGCAGAGAATTCAAATGACTTGGCTATTTCTATTTAAAATAGTTTATTTAACTGAGCTTCTCAAGACTCAAAGCAAATTAGTTTCTGTCCATCCTGTTCTTCTTGCAAATGAAATCCCACAGTACTCTGCTTTCTACAACAATGAAATACGTTGCTCATTTACTAAAACAATGAAATACATTGCTCATTTACAAGAACCTGCTCAATCTTTCTGGATTATAGAGCTCAGTAGTTTAGGCTGCTGGCACAGCCTTAGAACATAATTACTTTTTCAAATCAAATATACATTTTTTAGAATGATGGAATATGGATGAGGTTCAACTCTAATAGTTGATGAAATTTAAAGAAAAAGACCCTAATAGTTGAACATTCAAGTTTCAAAGAACTCTGAACTGATACAGATTGAAAAAAGAAAGAATCTTTAGATCAAATGAACTGAACTGATACAGACATATTCTCATTGAATACATTTGGACTTGTAAATCAAGTCAACTTCAACATTAGTTTCAGTATAGTAAGATGATCCCTTTTGTACACACAGAAGAATATAAACTAGTAGACAGCTAAAACCGAACCCAACATCGAGTGCATTGTGCCATACAATCTCCCTTACAATCAACATTATAACCCAACACTTTCGGGTTTCGAAGAAGAAGGTTGCGAAGAGATTTCCCTTTTATTCCCCATTCCTTTTCCAAGATCTGCACATTGGATTTTAACTCGTGTTCAAGACCACATCCAAGAACTTCAGGAAATTTTTTCAGCAACTTGCAGATATCATCATCGGAAAGGCTTAAACCCCTAAGATAATCCAATACTTCATTGACAATTTCAAATTTTGGCACTTCTCTTTTACGTTCTTCACCCCAGTAAGGTGAATGAAACTGGCCAAATGCTTTTCCAAGTATCTTGTCTTCCTCCTCAACACTTAAATTGAATGCAGATAGAGCTTGCCTGCACGCGTCCCACGTCTTCCTATCTTCATCGCTCAAAGTTAAATTTTCAATTTGTGCGGTTGAATGTATTACCCATTTCTTAGGAGACAAATTGGTGGACCTAGCTCCTCTGAGCACATCTTGTGGAAGACCATTAGAGAAGTTCACATTAAACGGCGCGATATTTGGCTTAGCAGTGGCAAGATCAGCCTGTAATGAGAAATTGCAGATCAAATTTTAAGATATCATAGGCAAGAAATATAATCAAATTGAAAAATATGATTCTGACCCCAAGTATAACAATCAAGACTACCAAACCAATTATTAAGCCAATTAATTAATAAAGATAAAATCACCACCATCAAAATAAGCAGAAAATAAACTAGACATTTTATTTTATGACGAAATAGATTTCTTTAGAATAACTCTTCAAAAGTAAAACCACTCTGTGAATAAACCAGCACATCAAAGTATCAAGCACAAACTCAAAGTTCCAGATTTGGGGATAAACCAGCACATCACAGACCACCTCTGCCAGGCTACCAAATAATGCAAAGAAGATGACCAACTAGCTCTCCATCATGCTTGCACAAAAAGCGTTAACTCACAACAGTTGTTTTCTCCTTGATTTTCAGTTCTTAAAGCTGCAGACTTTCCACAAAACATCATGTAACACCACAATGCCAAATATTCTTCAAAGAAAACCTCTGCTTGACCTAACCCAAAGTGTCCCATCCTCCCCTGTAGCAGTCACAAAGAAGACTCTAAAGAAAGCATCCACTGGCACCCATTCACAATACAGAAGCTGGCCTAATTGATACAGACATATTCTCATTGCCCTCTTATCTAAAGCTATAGCAATGACATCTCGAAAAACTTCTTTACCAAAACAAGACCCTATTCCCGTCTCCCACTCTAAAAGCAACAAACCTCCTAAACTTCCCACAACCGTTCCTTAAAGCTTCTTTCCCCCCCTGATAAGTAACAACAGTTCCTAAAATTTTTCCACAGACAAACACCAAAAGAATTGCGATAGGCTAAGTGCACCAACATTGTAGCAGCCTGAATCCAGAGTTCTATACTTCTTTCTCATTGGGTATGTTCTTCTCTTCATTCAGCTATATGCCAGTTCTCTTGAATGTTTCGGGGATTGTATACTGAGCCACCACAAGACTTCAATCTTATAACTTGGAATTGGGGCCAAAACTATTCAGGATCAACAGATATCAATCCAACCGCAGGCAACAGGAAACCATATTAACATGAATTACTCATGAATCATTAAAATAAAGGTTGCATACAACGGCTATACCAAATTATATATGGTTGAAAGCAGCCAAGACTAACCAAAGCTTAAAGTCGTGCACATTTTGGCATAGGTGACTCAACGCCCATACCAAATTACAATTGAATTATGATTGAAAGCTTTTGTTCCTCATACACATATATGACACATGGCAATGATTCCAATCTACTAATTGATTACATTTTGAAGTCGGATCAGCTTCTTATATAGGCTAAAGAGGCCATAGTTGAATTCATTTCAGTTTCACCTATTCAAAAGAGCTATGCATGAATTGGTAGTTTGGTACTCACAGTGGAAAAGCAGAAGGGTGTTGCAGAACCAAAGGTCAAAAGAGGAGAAGCCAATGATTTCCCTAGCATCCCTGTACCGCCAGAATAAACAAAGAAAAAATAAGAAGAGAGAAGTTAAATAGAATAGGAAATACATATCAGACAAAGAAACAACAATTCAGAGAATAATGAGAAAAAATAACAAAAACTGAAAAAAGTTAAGAGTGAGACTGGTGAATGATTATAGTTATCTGCAAAGAACTATTTAGCATACAGAGAGCCCAAGACATTGAACTTAGCATCTGATCTTCAGTTAATTATAAGAAGAAAAAAATAATAATAAAAAAACTAAATTCACATGCATATCGACCATTAACCTTTTGGTAAAAAAACTTCCTCTAGATTAAAATTTTCACTCTTTCAAATTCTTTTTTTTTTTTTTTTGGATGAATAAGAAGCTTTATAAACCAAAACTCAACAGAGTACAAAAAACACACATTACAAGCCTAACAAGAGGCTAAACCAAAACCTCAGAGGCCTAAAACAAGCAACCCCAAATGAGCTGCAAACACCAAACTTAGCAACAAAACCTACAGCAGCAGAAAAAGCAGAAAACAAAACCAGCTGCTACAACAGCAAACACTTGCAACTCAACATAGGAACCTAAAACCAGAACTATAGAAAATTCCACTGCAGCAGCTTGCCTCAACAAAGCATATCTACAGGCAAGTTCCATAAGGAACAAAGCACAAGGTTTTCCTTAGTTTTAGGAAATTTCCTTCTCCCAATTACTCTAGTATGAACTTCCCACAAGATCTTTTTCAAAATCTGCTCCTCAGTGATTGGATGTCCTGCATGCTGAATCTCATTACGAGTACACCAAATATGATACAGAGCAGACCCCAAAGTCAGGCAACAAAGTAAGGGCTTTAGAGTTTTGCTACCCCAATTGCTGCATCCCATCTGAATAATATCATCCCATATGATAGGAGGATTATCTACTCTGCATCTAGCCATACAAAATCTCCAAATTTTGTAACAAAAGCTACACTCAAAGAATAAATGGTCACAGCTCTCCACATGGTTCCTGCAAAACCAGCAATTTACAACTCCTTTGTATCCCCATTGCATCAATCTAACCCCTGTAACCAACCTGTCTTTCATGGCAAGCCACAAGATGAAGGCATGCTTAGGAATGGCAAGGGGTAACTAGACAAGCTTCCATCACTCAATTAGATCTTTTTTCTCCCTTAAAGGCTGCCAAGTATCAAAACTAACAAAAACTCCTTTTCTAGAAACAGTCAGATAGGATGATCACTAGAGCCAAATCTAACTTCAGAAAGCTTGGATTGGATTTCCACCAAGGCATCAGACCTTGCAGGTCTCCAAAATCAGTCACCATTGCGAATAACAGTAGATAACTTTGCCTCCACACTGCTTTGAGCATCATAAACAGCTCTATACCCCATACTCTTTCAAATTCTACACAACCTAATTAATTCTTGATAGATTATATATCCCTTAAACTAATTTAAGTTCAGAGATGGTGTTGCCACAGAAATAAGCTATTTTTTTGTTTCTTTGTTTAAGATGACAAATCATTTCTACTACACAGAAATGAAACAGTCGAATCAAATCCCATTGGCCCAGACTGTTAGCCATATTATTACCTAGTCCTTTTTTAACGTCATCAAAAGACAGAAGAAAAACTTTTGACGATGGGTCAGCCTCAATAACATCCTGCTAAAATCAAATTCAAAACCCAAAAACTGCAAAAACCCATCAATCTTCATTCATCACCCTTTCAGGGAAAAAAATAAAATAAAATACACTAGTGGATTAGACATTCATTGGGGATATAGAGCCACGCCTCTTAGAATTACTATGATATAAAAGCGGAAATGAATTACTATGAAACCTGTGTTTGAAAAACTGAGAAGTGGATGAATACCTGGATGCAAACTGCAAAGGGTGCTTCCTTCCTTGCCACCAGCACCCAACGGAAAGTGGGACCCGGTCCGAGTATAGGCGCCACAGGAACTGGGATCAGAAGCCAAAAAGCCTTCGTCCGTGGACCGTGGGTTTTGATTCGAGACTTGTAGCCAAATGGCTAGTGTGGCCTAAGGGTCTGTTTGGCTGCATTGAATCGTAGTTCCTATACCACAAGCTTCCGTTTTTATCATGAATCCTAAAGCAATTTAAAAACCCATTCTCCTAATGCTATGGTAAATAAGTTCCCAACATTTAGTTTATATTTTTCCACAAATGTAATTGATCAATCATTAGATTTGTAGGATCTACTATTAACTTATGTGAAGTCCAAATAAGTCTTTACGTATGTTCACAAATCTAATAATTGATTTGTTAGGTGAAATTAACCAAATATAGATAAAATATTAACAACACGCATTTCTCAAAAAGTATTTTTTATTTTTCAAAAAAAAAGTATTTTTTATTTGATAGATTTAGTTTATTCAATTGTTATTATAGTAATTTTTAAATTAATGTGACACTTACACGTTTTACATATATAGACTACTCAACAAATAAATTTGATTTCAACTAACGTAAAAGTGTCATGTAGATTGACATATCAGCTATGCCAATTACTGAATAATTAAAGAGAAATTGTAGATGTTAATATTTTTCTCATATTTGATCCATATTATTTTATAATTAACTATTATTATTTGTAGACTTATGTGGACCCAATATAAGTCAATTGTGGACCTCATAAATTTAATGGTTGATTTATTAATTTTCTTTTTTTTAGTATGTCCACACAAAAGAAATGAGAGAATATTGATCTATTAAATTTATAGGATAATATAAGTTAAATATAAATAACTTATTAATCCCTAACATTTCTCATAATTAAATTTGTTTATGTTGTGTGAATCCATAATAAATCTAGTAATTAGTTTGGTGTAAGAATTTGGAGGTTCCTATAAGAATTAGACTTGGAGTAGAACTCCCTATTAACATCCTACTTAGAGATAACTCCCCTAGAAGATAATTCCAATAACAATTGGAGTTTTATACTTGCCCAACTAAGTGCACCCTTGTGTCACGCCTCTTACTTTACTCTACCCTCTACTTGATAATAAAAGATGAGGTAGAGAAAATTTCAAAATAAGTTTTTATGGTTTACTTAATTTACGATTAGTTTTTTTAATTATCAAAATGAATTAAAAGATGTTTGAGGTAAATTACTCTCTATAGTCAATTGCTTATTGACTTAACAAACTTTATCAGTGTGACATTGACTTAAATATGACACGTATCATAATTTTATTAGTTATATAACGTGTCATACTATTATAATTTATTAAATCAAACGGTAGAGAGTATTTATTTTTATTTTTTATTTTTTTTTGGTAAATCATCCAAACAATTTCTAATAATAATATATGAAAAGTTGTACTTATCCCAAGTTTGTTTGGTTTTTTTTGTTCGAGCTTTTTCGTTGACCTCATTTGAAAAAGAAGAATTTTCCCTGTGAATCACGCACATTCTGAAATTGAAAACAAGGTGGATCACACGATTTACATTCCCACACAATTCTACAGCCTACAGCCAGCCACACCGGTCCACACGGCAACCACAGGTCCACAACTATTTATCTTCTCTCACGGTACGGGTCGACCCGCATTGCTAATTAAATCTCAAACTATGATTTTGACGTCTAAATTGCAGGAAAGGAAATGTTAGGAAATATGAATATTCAGTGTTAACATTTTGATTTGACAATCAATCTAATTATTATTTTTCTTTTTAATGAAAAGAAAAAAAAAAGAAAAAGAAAAAAAGAAAAAAGAAAGAGAAATCCGGGTATGGGTCGGGTACAAGAGTAGTTTACTAATTCCGATGCTGGCCCGGGTACGTGCAAGTCACCGCCTCCATCGCCGGGCGGCGGGCAATCTCAGGCGGCCGCTCTCTTTGATCATTGGTAATCATTTAATAGTTAATCTATATTTAAAATTCTCACGCTTCCTTCCTTCATACTCCTCGATCATGTGATTATCTATCTCTAACTAAATAATAATAATAAACACATAATTCAAAAAAGTTATTTAAAAAAAAAAGAAAAGAAAAAAGAAATAGATAGACTATCTCTCTCTCTCTCTTCTCTCTTGTGTGAGTTGCCCAGAGCCAGAGGGCTACAATGCTAGAATGGCTCAGCACAGGCAATCAGGAGCGGAGAGGTTCCTCGGGCCACGTGGCCATGATTTCCACCATTCTTCCAACGGCGCGCCCGATCACCTCGCCATCGGGATTCGCGCCGCGCCGCACAAGCCGGCTCGGGCTCGGCGCTCGGCTCGGTCCGACAAGAGTCGCCGCGTCTCCGTCGGCGCCGTCATTGTGATCCTCTCTCTCGGGCTCGTTGTCACCGTCTTGGCGTGCTATTACCTTGCCAGAGACACCAAAGGTTAGTTTCTAAGCCTTTCGTTTTGCTATTCAGAAAACGACTGCGTATTTGCTCGCTTTTCTTTGTTCGCTAACTGTTGAGATCTCTGAGTTGTATGTTATTTTTCCTGAGATGAATTTCAGTTATTCTTCAATGCATTTTTTATTCGGCTTGTTTGATGTGTTTGTTCGCTGAAATAATGTACCAACGTGTCGATCACTATATGTCAATTCCATACTTTCTGAATGTATTTTGCGGTTTTGGTGAGAGTGATATTGCATTCTAATGCAGACGAGGAATTTGAATCGTTTTTCCAGTACTTCGTTTTTTGCCTTTCTGTTGGGTGAATCTGTTTCTATTTCTGTATTCCACTGAATGCCTGTTTGGTTGACAAGAAACTTCGATGAAAGAAAGCTGGAATCTGAATTTTGTGTGGCCATGTTGTTTTGAGGTTCGATAACCCTTTGATTGGTTGCATTGGAGATGGAGGAAAGGGAAATAAAATGAAATTATTGGGACTTGAATGATTCAAATCAACTCAAGTCGAGAGAAGGGTTGATTAGATTCAGTGAGTGGTAAAGGTTTCTGCTTTCTTGGGTACCAAACTAGTGAAACTTTTATGAGTCAAAACATACGCAATTTATTTTCATACAGTTTATTTGCCTCCAAACCGTGTGTAAATGGAAACTTGCCTTTGCTAGCCAAATAGTTTTTTGATAACCAAATGGAAAGGCAAGGTGTATAATATCAAGGTGTTGTTTGATCACCAAAATGAGCACTTATTCATTTCAAGTGCATTTGATGAGCTTAGAAAATAAAATAAAAAGAAGTACATTTGATGAGCTTGCGTCTTTATGTTCAAATATTTTAGAGTTTGATAATGTTTAATAGTTCAGGATCTATTAGGGAAAAAATTCACTTAAATCTACAGTTGCTCATGGCTTATTGTTGAATGCTGAATATTTTCTATTGTTTTTTAAGTGATATGCATATCCATGTATGCGCGCATGCGCGCACACACGCATATATATTCATTCTTTTTGTTTCTTGTCATTTATGCAACAAGTGACATCACCGCCACCATGACTATTGTCCGTGCTTTGAGTGACAATTATCAATTTTACGTCAGAATAATTGCTCCCACCTCTACTTCCACTAGCACCACCAACTTGATGCTGCTCACACAACACCACCATTGTGATCTTTATGAATGTCATAGCACCATCCCTCCAGCATCATCCATTACCATCATTGTTAACCATAGGCTACTCACTATTGTCATCACCACCCGCCACCTCCACCACCACCTTTGATTTGGTTGTTGACACCAGTTCTTCCACCAAATAGCTAGAAAGAAGCAAATAGAACCATATTATTCAGAAAAATCTTAAAGTAATCGTTCTTTGGGTCAAGACTATTATTGAATAGTCTATTCAATAGGGTGCATAAGTCTAAGAAATTGAATAGTGGCTACATCGCCTAAATTATTTCTTCTTCTACATTTTCTTCTCTCAAAATAGAATAATAAGCTTGATTAATAGTTCATTTGTATTCTCTGATTGTGGAGGTATGAGTTTTATTGAAGGATTTAATGGCTATTTATGTGTTGCTGCAGCAATAGATAGTTATCATGTTGAGAAGGATGAATTGAAGAATGATGATTTTCTTACAAATGTGACACGGACACAGAGAAATAAAGTTCTCAGATTTGGCCAGGGTTCGATAGGGCATGGCCGAGACTCAAGGGATTGGGATAGAGATGATAGGAGAAGGGATGAAGATTACAATGAGGATGTGGTGGAGCATTCTAGCAAGGATGCTATTGATGAAGCTTCTGATGATGTTCTCGTGAAAATGAGGAATGGCAACAAGAAGCCCTCTCTTGATGATTCTATCAAGGGTTCACATCAGAGAAGCATTGGGTTGTACAATGAAGATGGGCGTGATGAATTGAAAATGTATGAAGCACAATACGAGGCATCATTGGAGAATGTGGGACGAACATCTGCGGAAAGTGGAAGTAAAGATCAACTGTCTGATGTTGAGGATTTGGAAAAGCAGGATGAGGTGGTTGATGCTGATGATGAGTATGATGATGGTTTTGACTTTCATGATACTCGAAAGGAAGACTATGATGACATTGGAGATGAGAACGGGGACCATTTAGATGTAGCAAATTCACACAATGAAGATAGCAGAAACTCTAGGGAGTCGTCTGATTTTCTTAGTGTTGAAACCAAGAATCGGAATGTGGCTGAGGAGGTGGAGAAAACCTCCACCAATTCATATGAGAACGACTCTTCTTTAAATTTGCGAGATTTTGCTAATGTCAACACAAATTCCAGATATGTTGGTGTCATCGAAAAAAAGTCTACTCGGTCACGGTCTGATTCAAAGAGGAAAGCAAAGCACCACAAATATTCTGGTAAAATTTCTGATTTCTTATGCAAATGATCTGGGTGCATGTTAATATATTATTCCATTAACTGAAATTGAATTAGATTGTGCCAACAAAATTATAATTTTCTTGTAGTCTGGGATTTATTGTTCTTTTTGATGCCGACAACTGCTAGTTAATGCAAACATCCCAACTAAAGATTATTTTACATCTTTTACAACCTCTTACAAAGACATGACATGGGTGATGAATGGGATCCCCCAAGAATTGAGATGAGTTTGTCACTAAATAGAACTTGAAAGCATAAGGTTTAGATAGTGACTGACAATCTATGTGTAAAGATTTTAGGTGATTTAGACAAAAATGTGGCTTGCTAGTCATAGTTAGTTTTTTTTTTTTTTTTTTTTTTGGGGGGGGGGGACAATGCTCCCTTGCCCATTGAGATTGTTGTGGGCAGCATGCCAACTGATTGAAGGTTAATTGAGAAACTAGTGTTGACTAGTTTTTGTTGCAATCTATACACTAAGGTAAATTTCTGACATGAAAGAAGTCAAAGTTATGGGTATCAGCTAGTTTGCCTAGTAAAGTCTCTTATCGTTGTATACGAGGGTTGTGATTGAGTCCATCTACAATCGGGAGGGAGGGAGGTCTTTAAGGTATGGGAGAGTGTTACCTCTGTTGTGTAATCTATAACTCAATGGCCTTTGGTGGACCAACAAATAAAATGAGAAAGAAGACAAATATCATGTTTGTTAAATTTTTTGTTTTTTGGGGTTGCGCCCCTTTGCGCGTTTTTATAAAATTCTCATTATCTATAAAAAAAAAAAATGTTTTTGTTTTTATTTTTGTTTTCTGTTCTCAAAACAAATGCGTTATTACATAACTCAAAAACATAAAACACCCTTGAAAACACAAACTCTTTTTATAAATTTGTATTCTTCCCTTGTAGAAATATTTTAACAAAACATGTGATTAATTTGTAGAGGTAAAAGTTAACTTATTATTTTTAAAAATTATTATTATTATTTTTTTTAAAAAAAGAAAAAAGATAAGGGTGGCCATGCAACCACCCTGACCTTTTTTTTGGATAAGTAATTGCAAATTCATTAAAACTCGCGAATGCACAACCTAAATGCACAGGAAGTGTACAAGAGAGAATCCTAGCAAGTTGTGGAGAAGAGATCTAAAAAAGCGTGAAAATTAAAAAAATTACAATTTGAGGCCGATTGAAGTTCCTCATGAGCGGAAGCCTAGTTCTGAATGCCTGGTTGTTAATACAGGATTTATAGCCTGTGAAGCTAAAGGGAAGGCCAAGATGGGCTTCGTGGGTTCTTGGCCCAAATTCTTTTTTAAACCCAAGTTTTGTAAATGGGTTTTGGGTTAGCCCGTGTTTAAGGGGCAAGAACGTTTACCTGGTCAAATAATCGAGAATCTCTCTCTTGGTCCAGAATTGATACATTCTTGGTTTCTTCGGAGTAGGAAGGCCAATTTCCTGGTGTGTCACAGAGGAGGCTTCCTAGATTTTGCTTGGATCATTTCCCAATCTCCTCAATTGAGGTGACTTTCATAGGGGTAGTAGGTCATCAAAATTGGAAAAAAGTCTGAGGGCTTTCTGAACAGGGTGAAATAGTGTCGAGATTCTTATCTTTTCCAGGGTACTCCTAGCTTCATTTTAGCTAGCTAGCTCAAGGCTTTGAAAGTTGACCTAAAGAGATGGAATGAGGTGTTTCACAATGTAGAAAGGAAGATACTTTTGGGGGAGCTATGTGTTCTCGGTATCATTTAAGAGGGGAGGGGATTAAGTGTTGGGGAGAGTATGAAGAAGGCATAAATTGTTAGCGAATTAGAAAGATCCACTCTCATGGAGGAAGTGAGTTGGAGGCAGAAATCTAGGATCTTGTGGCTCAGGGAAGGTTATAAGTGGATGAAGTTTTTTCACATAATGGCTGACTCTAACAGAAGAAGGAACTCCATTGACTCCTTGTTGAGTGATGGCACTATTTCTACTGATCAGTGAGATCAATGACACTATTTCTACTATTCCTCATTAATCTAATCACCCTTATGAATTATTGATCCTAGATACTGAAAGTAGTCACTTTTTGCTGTCTCTTGACCATCAAGTGTTACTATCCCTCCATCCCTGTTTCTACATTTAACTCACTTTCCATGTACTCAGTTTTAGTCCTACTGACATATAATGTTTAATTGCCTTAGGTTCCTCTTGTGAGATGAAGTTCTTAAACTCTACTGCACGGCTTGTAGAGCCTTTAGAAAGTAGAAAGTTTGCAAGATTTACCTTGCAGTACACAGATGTAGAGGAGAAGCCCAGTGGACAAGAACAATGGGAGCCTAGGTTTGCAGGACATCAGAGTTTGAAAGAAAGGGAAAATTCATTTTTGGCACATGATCAGAAAATAAATTGTGGCTTTGTTAAAGGTCCCAAAGGATCCCCAAGTACAGGGTTTGACTTGGCAGAAGATGATGTAAACTACATCAATAAATGCCACATTGCTGTGGTCTCTTGCATTTTTGGAAATTCAGACCGCTTGAGGACGCCGACTGGTAAAACGGTACAGTTTTTTTCTCATCTTTTTTTAATTGTGAAACAAGAATGTTCACTATTATGCTAGAAGAAAAAGACATTTATTCTGGAGAATTATGCTTGTACCTAGAAGAAATAGGAATCTTTTCTACTGCCTCTATGACATTCTATTGTATTTCTTTTGAGCTGTCCAGTTTTAATATCATCTTCAAGGAGCAATTGCACTTCAAATATGGTGTTTCTGCTGGACGCATTTGGATGCTGTGATTGTATATTGTTTCTCTAAAATATCTATGACATATCATATTATTTTACAATATGAATTTGTAATTATCAGTTGAGACTTTAAATGAGGCAGCTGTGACAGTTTTACATTATCATAAAAGAGGAACAACAATCTTTCTTCTATATATATATATATATAGATATTTTGCTTCGTTGAGCAACTGTATTTTAGTGTAAAATTGTCTTTTAGACTTGTTGTGAAAGTTTGAACCTCAATTTAAGATATTTAACCCCAAGGGGTTGGCCCAAGTGGTGAAGGCCTTGGTCTTGAGGGTTTGCTCCCTTCAAGGTCCAAGGTTCAACACCTATGGGTGCAAACTGCTCATTGGGGCCATTGGACTAGGGGTTCGCCCCTTGATTTAACCGAGGTGCGCTTGCGGGAAACTCCTTGCTAAGGGCCTGTGCACCCCTGGGATTAGTCGGAGCGAAGCTCCGGACACCCGGTGCCAATAAAAAAAAAAAAAGATTAGTGGAAGTGAAAACTAAAAATCTTATGCTTAATAATGATATTTGTTCTACTTCCTAATATGGATACTGTTAAGCATGTGAATGTACTATTGGGTCCTTCAGTAAACATAGCCCTCTGTGAACGTGCCACCTGGTGTTATGTGGGGCCACATGATGTAAACATAGTTGGAAATTATGCTACTCTTGTTTATGTGGTGCCTAGGTTAGGAATAAGATGCGCAACTCTAGGATAAAGGCTCTAGGATTTGTGGTTTGTGTATTGCGAGGACATACTTTGGATTGGTGAAGGTATCAAGCTAGTGCAGGAATTTTGTGGCGGAGGCTATTTATGGTGAAGAAGTGATGGGGTTTTAGGCTTTCTTTAAAAGGTTTGGTAAGTAAGAAAAGTCTGAGCTTGTTTATTTATCAAAAAAAAAGGAAAGTCTAAACTTGCGACCTTAGAGGAGGAGGAGGACACAAAGAAAATTACATTCATCAAAGGTTATTTAAGTACAGTGAAACATATTTCTCATAGGATTACTCTTTTTTTTTTTTGGATAAGTACACAGGATTACTTATATAAGAAATTCAGAAAGTGCGACTTAAAAATTTGGCTTGAAACTGCTTGAAACACGCATAAGACTTCAGTAACAAACTCTAATCAAAATTCTACCCATGGGCCAAATCTAAGAAATCTTGAAACATAGTCATATATTTATATGAAAAAAATTACGCAAACTTCCTACCAACATAAGAAAACATAGGTTCAAAGTTGATCTCAAAGCAGTGATTTGCGGTCACTAGAAAGTGCCAAATTGAATAGACTTTTAGCTGCCTATATTTCCTTCTTTTTTTTTTTACTTTTTTTTTTTTTTATATTCGGGGCTTTGCCTCGACTAGATCTCTGGGACACCATGCAAAGCACCTCCTTCAACGGGTTGGATAAAGTTCTGGCTTTCGCCCATGGTGTGGCCCAAGGAATTGGTTACATTCAAGGGGGTCGAACCTTAGACCTAATACTTTATGAGACACCAAGGCCAAGTGACTTATCATTCCAGCCAACCCCTTGGCTTTATGCTGCTTTTCTTAGCCTCATGTTGTCTGCGATTTCATCATTACCCATGCTATGTGCATCAGGGAACCTATAGTTACTGTGCCAGCTGGAAACTTTAAGAGCTATTGTGCTACCCTTTTAATAATCATTACGTAATGATATGCACCCCAGATGTTGACTGGAATTTAAATTTGAAACTAGAAGTCACATCTTGATGCAAATTGAGGCCGAATTAAGTAGATGTCCCTTTTTTTCCCCACTTTTACAATGGGGTATTAGATGTGATAAAATTAGATGGGATGTTCTAAGGTTACAGTGATTTTGAGTTACATATGGTTGATTTTGAATAACAATACTGTCCTGAATGTCAATTATATATTTGGTCTAGTTCTTTACCAAGAGTGTTGTCTGGGATTGTAGATGATGTCTCAGTTTCTCTTCATTCCAGGTGACTCGACTGTCAAGGAAAAATGTATGTTTTGTTATGTTCATGGATGAAGTTACTTTGCAAAAACTTTCTTCAGAAGGTCACGTACCAGATAGAATGGGTTTAATTGGCTTATGGAAGGTTGTGCTGGTGAAGAATCTACCTTATTCTGACATGCGAAGAGTGGGGAAAATACCTAAATTATTGCCACATAGGCTTTTCCCTTCTGCAAGGTGAGAATGAGACTACTTCAACTACAGAAGTGTGTATTGCATTGCAGTTCATAGTAAAATGTTGTAGTCCCTATAGCTTGTAACTGAACTAATTTGTTTCTGTTCATCTGCATATGCATTGGTTAATATATATACGTACATATTATGGATGGCAGATGATAGTGATGATGATAACTGTTATCTACTGTCGAACTTGGTGATGGAAATTGAATGTCTAGTAAATTAGTAATGTTTAGAAAAATCTCCCATCATGCAACCCTGTTTCAATTGCTATGTGGACCATTTAATTGTTGCTTTGTTAGAAATGTACTGGAATGTAGTCTTGATGACAATGTATTTCTTCTTGAATATAATTTTTATTAAGAGTTTATATGATATACCGAAAGATATGCATAGTTCATAGTGAATATAATCTTTCTTCCACAGGCTATCATATTTTTTCAAGCTTGAAACTGGAATATGGTTCTAACTTTTTAATTTTATGTTTGCAAAGTTCGGTGTTTGGGATTTTAATGTTATGGGTGTACCTAATTTTGATTGGGAGTAAGCTGTGACCTGCGAGTGTTGGAGAATAAATTGATTACTCACATGTAGCTCATATTCTTACACAAACTTTTGTTAATTAATTAAAAGCATAGGTGTTTAGGTTACTCCCAAAATTAGCTCCAGTATTTTAAATTTTTTTGATTTGAATTATCAATGAAATACCTGACATGCTCTCAGAAATTGATATTTTCTATAATCTCTACGTATCTTTTGAGTATTTAATGAAGGATTTTACATTCCACTTATTGTAGTCGTCTAACTTCTAGCACGAGACTGTTGCAGCATTTAACTATCTGTTCCCAAATTTTTAAGATGCCATAGCAGTGCTTTAGAGGGCTCCCAGTTAATGCCTCCTTCCTCTTTCCCCCATCCCACCATTTGTTTTCTTTGGTGAGTAGAAGGATTTCATTGAAAACGGTGCACCCAAGTACAGCTGCATCATTGTACTAGTTTTGTGGTTTATAATGTTAAAATTGCCCTCTTAGCCTTAATGATTTAAGAATTCTCAATAAGGTCTACTTGACATGAGTTAGTAGTTATTTATATAGTTGGTCAGAAAGGGTTGCCATATTTCTATAAAATTCAAAGCAGCTTTCCCAGAGAATCTAATCGAGAAGAAAATATGCCTTTTGTTTATTATTATTTTAGTGGTTGCTTAAGTTCCTTTCTGTGTATGTGCTTTTTTGATATACAATTCTACTGACTTATTAAAAAAAAAAAGAAGAAGAAGTTCCTTTCTGTGTATAAATAATGATGATATGATTTTTATATATATATATATATTCAAATTTGTTATAATTTTGATTTAGAGCTGCCAGCAAAAAAAAAAAGAAAAAGGGTTAATGCTGGTTGTAAATCTTAGCTCCTCATTTCAAGATGTAAGTGCTATCAACAAATTTGTGACTTTAGAGTAATGCATCATAAATAAACACGCAAACTCTTTGTCCACTTTTATTCAAATGGAGCTGCTTGTCAAAGAAGTCCATTTTTACCATAGGATTTCTGTAGATACTGCTTCTATGTCATATTTTGCTCATTGGAATTGTATATTTGCTGGTAAGGTGGGTATTCTATGCAAACAAGCACTGGCTCTTGTGGCATAATAATAAAAAAAGCACTGGCTCGTGTCTAAATCTTATGTATCTAAAATATTTTTTCAGGTATTCGATCTGGTTGGATAGCAAATTGCGTCTCCAACTTGACCCTCTTCTGATCTTGGAATACTTCTTGTGGCGAAAAGGTTTTGAATATGCAATTTCTAATCACTATGACCGGCATTGTGTATGGGAAGAAGTTGTGCAGAATAAAAAATTGAACAAGTACAACCACACTATCATCGATGAACAATTTGCATTCTACCGGGCTGATGGGCTGCAAAGATTTAATGCCTCAGATCCAAACAAGCTTCTCCCTAGCAGTATGTGTTTTATAAAAAATTATTATTGTCCAAACTTGCAGCTATATGTACTTCCTCCTACAATTTATGACATAATTTGCCTTCTGCTTTGCTGGCTACAGATGTACCTGAAGGATCTTTTATCATTAGGGCTCACACTCCAATGTCAAATTTGTTCTCCTGCCTTTGGTTCAATGAAGTTGAGCGGTTCACTCCTCGTGATCAACTGAGTTTCGCATATACATACCAGAAGTTGAGAAGGAAGAATCATGCCAAACCGTTTCGTCTTAATATGTTCAAGGTCATATCCTATAGAATGTCACCGCGTTAAACTGAATGGAGACCATAATGACAGCACAAAGAATAAAATTTAAACTTAATCTAACTGTACTGTTTGGTTCCTTACATGCAGGACTGTGAGAGGAGAGCCATAGCTAAGTTGTTTCATCACAGATCAGAAGAAAAGCGGAATATTCGCCAAAGTGCTATGGAGTAAAAATGCGTCTTTGACCTTATCAATAGGAAGCTGGATTCTCTATCTTGTGCTTTGCCGCGCACTTCTTGAATGCCTGGTGAAGGTATGCACTGTAATGTTCTAAATGTTGCAGAAGTGCTGCTTTTCCACACGATACATGAATTCTGTGAGTTTGATGTGAGGGATGGCTATAGCGGATGCAGAATTTTATTGGCAGTCAGCCATTTGTGGTGAGACCAATATTCTGCAGTATTTTGAACTAGCTGTCTC
Source organism: Carpinus fangiana (assembly GCA_006937295.1). Taxonomy (NCBI): domain Eukaryota; kingdom Viridiplantae; phylum Streptophyta; class Magnoliopsida; order Fagales; family Betulaceae; genus Carpinus; species Carpinus fangiana. Next base: position 31,786,736 of record CM017327.1, read on the forward strand.
TATAGAAACAGATAATTGCAATCCGCTTTAGCGTCCATGTGATATCCATTTTTTTTTTCTCATTCATTACTTCGTTTGAATGCAAGCGAAGCGCACGGTACCACAGCTACCATTCAATGTATCTTCCCTTCTCACTAACTCACCGAGTTCATTGTTGCCTGTAAGAAATTTTGATTGGTCATTCAAGCTTGTATGATATTTGGGAAGTTCGACTAGTGATTTTTCATTTCCTTTTTTTTTTTAGTCAAACTATGATTCATTGTTAAGAGAATGAAGGATTGACCATTTACTTAAATCTTCCATTCTCTCGAAAGGCATTGGTGTTTTAGGAATCATGATTGGAAGTGTGGGTAATTAAATCACTACGTTTAAGAATTGTGAACATTTGTATAATCATACTTTTGGGTTGTATATGTTTCCACTGAGAATCATTTGTTCTTATTTAATCAAAATTCAAATATGTTGCGTTGGCACTATAATGCTGAGTTCGATTGTCAACGAATCAGTAAGAGTCTGACTTTTCGGAGTTCAATTTTGTTGTTATTGCTAATTCCCCAACTGGTGTGTACTAAAGGCCCCCAAAACCACATAGGAGATAGATACCTTGCAATTAGGGGCTTTTTACAATTGTTTACTCCGTGCAATCGTGGTGGCAATTGTGAGAGGTCCTCTTGACTCTTGAGGTTTAGTTGTCTGAGCGTCTGTTCAAACACGCGGGTTTCATCGGAGGCCTCTCACAATTGCTTAATCTAATAGGAGAGAAGAAACAATAAGAGAGCATTTTCTTCTTGGTGGACGAACAGAAGGTGAAAGCAGGGTTGATGAAACATTAGGTTTTTTTTTTCTCTCTCTAGAAGGTGATTTTGGGTGTTACAATAACATAGTATTTGGAGTGGAAATCTTGCTGTGATATTAAATTAACATAGAGCACTACAATTTATTTGTTGAAGATTGTGGTGGCCAGCCATCTGTTGAAGATTTGATGAAAAAACAAATGAGTATAGTTGAAGTGGTTGATGGCAAATTTGGTCCAACATTGTGGCCGGCCGGCCACCATCACTATTGTTGGGCACATCACATCATCATCGCTGTCTTCTGGATGGAGTTAAAAGCAATTCTCTGTTTTGCATGATGCCAACTTGGCGACTTCTGTCGGTCGGTACAAAGCTTATTCGACCCCATCTAATCTAATTATTTGATGCATTTTCCAATGGGGGGAACGTAGCATATGATCAGTGACGCACATATATATATCTATATATATATATATATATATGGCTGATTCTGTTTTCATGATTTTGGGGGACAAGTTGAGCCCTTACTTCAAAAAAAGAAAAAAAAAAAAAAAAAAAAATTGAGATCATCATCATCATCTACTGGCTTTTTCCACGGTTATAGGTCCCGTTTAGCAATGGACCGGATAAGTTAGTTTTTAGTTTGGAAGTGATTAATATAAATATGAAAGTAGATAAAAATTAAAATTTTTTTTTGTATAGAAAAGTAAAAAAGTTTTGTTTTGTAGTGAATTTTTTTTTTGAATAGTAATAAAAGGTAATAAAAAATAATTGATGTGATATAAAAAGTAAAAATGTTGGGTAGTTCAAAAAAAATTTGGACTTTTGCTGGTCCATTGCCAAACAGGGCCTAATGTGGTATTAAGCAAGCTAAGGAGGTATTGCTATTTTTTTGTTCTGCCAAAGTGAGTATTTAGGAATATTACTTGTCAACCAAAAACTTTGGTGGGCATGGCTTATTGTCATGACTCTTAATACTTAAAAAGGAATTTAGTGCAACTGCGACGACTCTAGTGACGACTTTTGGTTGTCTCTAATGGTCACTAGTGACGACGTTTGGTTGTTGCTAGAGACCTTCGACGGGTTATTTGATTCTGATAATCATTTGTGTTGTATTGTTCAACAGATTTGTGTGCTTCATCTTCAAAATTGGCCTATTTGTGTCAAACACCTATATATTCATCTCTTCAACATGTTTGAGTCAAAGCTGCATTTTTCAGAGACCTTGAAATTTTCACTCGTAGATCTGAAATTTATTGAATTTGTGGGCTTGATGATAGGGATAAGTTTATGATTAGATAAGTTGAATTGGAATGCAATTTCAATTCATTAGGATTAGATTATTTAAACTAGTATTAGTTTATTTAATATTAAGATTAGATTATTTGGATTAAAGTTTATTTGAATTTGAATATTAGAACTTTAAATGTTATCATTTTAAGCTTTATCTACTTGTATTTGTATTTAAATACCATTTGGTTATTAATGAGGAGGAGAGAATGATTTAGTCAAATTGTGGTTTTCTTCTGCTCTGAGTGGAGTATTGTGGTGTTCTTCTATCCTAAGTGAAGAGTTGTGGTCTCTTTCACCCGAAAGGAGCACTCAAATCCCATTTCATGTCACTATCCAACCTCGGGTACCTATCACTTGATTAGCAATAGATCGTACTCTGTGGGCTTGTTCATACCAAGAGTTGATTGCTAGACAATGAAACTATCTAGAAGAAGATTACTGTTGAATTTGTGGGCTTGTTCATACCAAGAGTTGATTGCTAGACAATGAAACTATCTAGAAGAAGATTACTGTTGACTTTGTGGGCTTATTTGTGAAGTTTCATAACTCCCAAAACATTGTAGGCACAACAAATAACCTGAAAACCAGACGTTAATGCTTTTTACGACATTCGAAATCGCATCCTGCAATGCACGTTATAAGAACCGTGTCCACGTGAAGAAAACCGCACCGTTGCACCTCAACACTAGAAAACCCCGAACTCTTACTCAAGGCTTCGAACTCCTCCTCAATTATTTCCTTCCCTCCAAGGATAGAGACCATGGAAGTATCAAAGATAGAAGAAATATGCTTAGCTGCAATACTTGACTCAGAGGCCTCTGGCATTATATATAGTCAATGATACATAATCACCTTCCCACTTTCTTGCAGTTCGTCATAAGTCTAATGCAATGTCCATCACTCCAGTCATGACATGTACTTGTAGACTGCAATCTAATATTAACATCCATTAAATGATGAAAACGCAAAGCAGAAGTCAGCTGTTTGTTTTTTTCTGCTCTACTTTCAAGCTTCAAGTGAGTGGATATTAATGGCGTCATCACCTTTTGGGGGCACCTGCAAACATATCCCCTTCTACCGGCATAACAGTTGACCTTTGCTAGCTCTTCAACCTCAAATTCATTAAATAACCAAGAAAATAAACTATATCCACGCTAAAAAGAAAACAGGGGGAAAAAAAACAAAAAACAGAGAAGAAGTGAACATGTGACATGTACCTAACCTTTGTTGGTTCAACTTGGTTGAACCGTCAACACAAGCGGCTCTTGTCAAAGAACCTGTTGGGTTACTAAGACGTTCTTCAGAAACCCTTCTCCTCTGTGCAATGGCATCATGTGCAAACAAATACAGGATGCTTTCAGTGATGAATGGTATAGAAGGTTACGGGGGAATATGTTTGTAGAAGGAGATGTTTGTCTTCTTGAAGGAATTTTGCAAGTGAGAAGTTGTAATAATAATATTGTCTTTGAATAAGTGTAACTAGGGACAGAGCCAAGAAGTTTTATAGGAGGGGACCAAAGCAAATTTTTTTTTTTTTTTTGCAACGTGTAATGAACTAGTGCTTTTTAAATTTTTTTTTTTTTCTTTTTCTAATCACCGGTACTTAAATACAATGAGGAATTGAACTTCAAATTGTGTCATATTCTCCAATTAAATGTTTAAATTCTAACAAACAATATTCTCAATATTAAATAATCATAATATCCAAATTATAAGACTACTTAGATTAGGAATTGAGCTTAGAGTACAAACCTTAAAAAGTACGACCTGCGTTGAGTTATTTTGCGCCTCGTTGATTAACATCATATTCCCATATGTGACACGTAATCGAGGATCAAACTCCAATGAACTTTGTGCATTTTTTCTTTTGAAATAGTCAAGTATTGTATTTGACTTTCCCATCATGTACAAATAAATTTATATGATCATTTTGCGTCTTTAGAAAATAAAGAAAAAATATGCGCAGGTTAACAATGAACAAACTCACATGAATAATATAATCATTACATAAAGACTCTAAGTTAAACATTACACTTTAACCCTATAATTATTATTCTCTTCTTATTCTATTAATCTAACAACTTACCCCCAATTTATAATAGTCATATTCATATACAATAATCAATATAATTCTAATATAACATATTAGAACCTAAACTCCACAGACATCAATTTCTATTGAACTCATGAAAGTCTAGGGTTAATTAATACTTTAAATATAACTAACACGTCCAATTAGCAATCCTAGTGTTCACATACCAAAAACCCTAATTTAATTCATATTATACAAATTAGGATTTATATTCATACTATTAACAATAGTGAATCTAAAGCTTTCAACCCATTAATCTAACAACCCAGCTGTTAAATCATACACAAAAATTCACTACACATAAAAGCCCCAAATTAATTTTAGGAATTTAACTTCTTATTAAAATTCCCTCAAATTCGGACCTAATAAAAAATTACTCAAATCATTATGATTTCAAACTTGAAATTCAATGGGTAGAACAAAAATTCAAAGGGAAACTAGAGATATCTCAATGGCATTAGTTATAAAAACTCATCAAAATAAAACCCATCAAAATAACAACAAAAAACACATAAATATTTTTGGGGAGGGATCGGACCTATCAATTTATTTTGGGGGGGACCAGTATTATTTTTTATGTTCTTTTACTCCTTAAAAAATCTTTTTAACGAAATTGGGGGAGGGGGAGGGGGGGGGGGGGGGGGNGGGGGGGACCAGCCCTCCGTCTCTGAGTGTAACTATTTTATAAGTTAGCATGTAATTTGGCAATCGCTACAATAGATATGGCTGTGAGTTATTTTGAAAAATATTTTTGTCTTTTCACTTTTTAATGAAACAAAAAATATTCCTCAAATATAACTAACTTGCTAATTCATTTGCATCTTAAATTTCGAAACATGACTTATTTTAGACATTTACATGAGATGGACGACTAAGATTTATGAATTTGAGAATCTAAATTTTTTTAAAAAAAAATCTAGGGGATCTCAATCCTCTCTAGCTTATTAATCTCCATTTACCTTTGATCTTATTATTCATCTAATAGTGGATGTTATTTTCTATTTCTTGGGACTTGACTACTGTCTACTAGTGTGATGTTCTTGAATTACAAATGACACCTATTATTTCCTAATTGACGGCTCATGAAATTAAAATAAAAAAAATCACTCGTGAAACTTGCGCTTCACCAAACACCATTACCTATAATATTCAGTATTCCGCACGTAATTAATTTTATGAAGTTGACTTCTACCTAACACCCTTATCGTTTACTAGGAAGAAAAACAGCCTATATCCGTCGCAGTCGTCATAATAGCCAATTAGCGCGATAACAAAAGTCTTCAATGAAAGTAATCATGCTTTAATAGTGATTAATTATTATTATTTTCTAATTGATCAATAATAGTGATCAAAATGTTGTTGCTAATTAAAGAATTAACCTACAATTTTATAGCAAATAAATTCTGCCTAGAGTTGAATCTCAATTCTTTATAATTTCTAGCAACCACTCTAAGTTTCATCCCTAAAGGTTTCTATTATAATTACTGACGAGTTTCACCCGTCGTTAAAAAGCCTAACTTATTAAAGCATTAAACATCTAGTCAATAATTTTTAATTTTTAATTTTTTTTACTACTATGGATTTGATCGAAAGAGTCTTCTATTCTTTTATATTTAATATTTATTGACCGGGTTATATAATTTGGAGAGAACTTCACAATACTTTTTCTTTATTTATAATTTTATATCATAAAAATAGAGTATATTACTTTAATAAAACAATTTCATAGATATAATTTCTTTAAAAGTCATTGTTTCAATTAGTTTTCAGATTTACAGTATATTCTGACTAATCACAGCCCTAACCACTATCCAATCTCTCTAAACTTTCTCAATTAAACAATAATTTTTTTTTTATTATTTATTTTTCATATTTGCTACAGGTGCATTCCCATTAGTGACAATTCTTTTGCCATCGGTCAGTGATTTGCTCCCACAAACAAGCCAAAGAGAAAACGAAAGACATAACGGAGATCGATTAATTAAGGATTGCTATTCTCAAGGTTTCGTGTCAAAACGACTAAAAAGAATAATTGCGAATAATTATATTGGAGGATGAAATTTAATCTTACTAACTGTATATTACTTGTTTAGACATGTATGCTTTTGTAGACCATATATGTTAATTTATGCAGAAAATAATTAATTATTATGGAAGTTGGCCAAGGGGGAATATAATAATAATTCAGGATTAGGAGGTTTGTAATTAAATAATTTTTTTGAAGAATGTAATTAAATAATTAACGCAGTAACATATTACAATACGTGACGCACGTTTTATTTTATTTCAGTAAAGTAAAGCAGATAGGGTTTGTTGAGGTGGCAGTCATTATCTGTAATTAATATTGATTTTTATTTAATCAAATCACAATGGACAACCAAAAAGCAGTTGACCCAGCTGCTGCTCTCTATGGACTTTGACTATTTCACAATTTTTTTGTATATTCTGTTCATATTAATTGGTGTGATATAATATTTTAAATAAAATTTTATTTGGAAAAACTTCACTTTACGTCTATAGGTTACTACGCGATTTGATATACTTTTCTCGAACTTTAAAACCTTTCAATTTGGACCATTGAATATTTAATTACAGTCAATTTACCTCAATGTGTTAATTTTTGTTGTTAAAACCCTTAAAAATATAAAATTACTTTTCAACTTTCTTCTTATTAAAAAAAATTGAAAAAAATGGTCACAAGGATGCCCAACCCCCCGGCCCCAACCCATGGGTCACTTTGTGATTTTTTTTATTTTTATAATATATATATTTGAAATTAAGGATAAATTTAGAATTTTATAAAAAAAAGTTAGGGGTATAAATGTTATTGTTTCATTTTTAATGTTTACAACCTGATGAAGGGGTTCAAATTTACTGCAATTGAAAGTTGAGTGGTTTAAATTGAAAGGTTTCAAAGTTCGAAGGAATATGTCAAATCGTGTGGTAGTTCAGGAGCCTAAAGTAAACATTTTTCTTTTTTATTTTAACTATTTAAAAAAAATAAAAGTATTAAAAAAGTAAGTTGTGGTGGTCAAACCGTTGTATGATTCCTCTTCATAGCTTTCTGTCACTTTACATTAATTTGGCCGGACGTACCAAGTGGATTGCTATACTTGTTAAGAAAGTAACACTCTTATCTAACTCCCTTCCAAAAAAAAAAAAAAAAACACGCTATCTAACTACAAATAATAATAATAATAATAAAAAAAACAATATACTCTGAAACAAAAAACAACTACATTGGTTGCATTTCTCAAAGCCATCAGCCGTTGGAATAATGAATCGTGTGCATTGTGAATCTCTGCAATAAAATATTTGGCATTTGAATTTGAATCGGAGTCAATGGTCTCCGATAAGTACAGCTACCTACTATTGTGATTTTTGAACCGGCAATAACCTTGATCACATTGAACTTGTCTAATCGAGGAATGCTACACACGTTCACACTTCAAAATAACTCGTCTAATCTCACCAACCAACGAGAATGTGATCTAGTGGCTTGGGTGTTACTAGAGTTAACATTAAAGTTGGTGTTAAGATATGATTCGATCGATCATGAGAGAGCGTCTAATTATTATTACTATCTAGGCTCCTATTGAATAATGCCCATAAAGTATGTTTAGTTTTTAGCTTGCAATACACCTTTATGGGAAGGGGGGTATGTATGACCAGTTGAGCCCAACATTGTTGCCAGGCTATCACTGTTTAGTTTTCAGCTAGCATTGCTGTCTTCTGAATCTCTGACTCTTTTGGATTTGTTCGAATTAAATAATTAACTATATATATATAATTGATTACCAACTTCAATTATTATGAAAGTTGGCCAATGGGGGAATATAATAAGGATTAGAACCACGAGATTATTACTATTTGTGTAATATTGTTTGAGGACGTAGCCCATGATCCTTCCAAATAATTATAGATATCAAATTATGGCTTTAAATAATTTATTAGTGTAAACACACATTTTGCCACGCATGGATAGAAGGCATTTATGAAGAAAAACTTTTTTTTATTGACAGGGGAATAAAGAAAGATATGATTTTTTTTTTTTTTTTTTTTCTAAGGGAGGTGGGTGCAGTTAGCGGTGACTACTAGTTTAGTTGAACATGACTCTCAAAACTAATTAAGTCATAAATTGATTCAGTATCACCAGAACATTAGTAAAATTTAAGACAGTTAATATTAATTAGACTTATGTAAGTAATTATCTATCGTAAAGAATCGAATTTGTGTTAAACCTCATAAATTTTTTTTTTTTTGACCACTAAACCACTGCACCGCACGAGTGGTATAAAGATTTGAAGTTGAAATACAAGAAAACGACTGTTCTTTTTTCTTTTTGAACTTTCTTTGTCTTGCGGAAGTATAGTTACAAAACAAGTTCTGTTCGAAGTTTGACATATTGACCAAATTAAGATTCGAACATCTTTGGACTTTGATGCTCGTAGCTTTGATGCTACCAACTCTTTTTTGTTTCATGCTCGGTATTCATGGTACAGCTCTCTGCCACTGTACCTCGATTCCGCAGAAAGTCCAAATTGGCTTGCTTTGTTGATTGGGTGTGGGAAAGTGACTAGATGTAGCAGGCTTTTTATTCAAAATTTGGCAGCCCAAATAATGAATTCCTGAACAGATTGCATACTATCCCAAACATGTGTCGGTGGCAGACTCCAACCACTACATATTATTATTGTATTGGAACCACATCAAACAAGAGCATTTACATTGTGCTAGTCAAAAGATTATTTTGATTAGTTTTGTAACAAAAATTAGCAAAAAAACAAAAACAAACAAAGACCATATTCACAAGTGTTTATCTCTAGCTTAGTGGTATATGTAACAAGGGGGTTGGTCTAATATAGAACAGATAGCATACCACTAAAACAGTTATTAATTGCATTTACGTACATCTAAAACTGCTAACACGTCATTTTAGGCGGTTATGTAGTTTTATTTTTTAATCAAATGAGGAAAAGCAGGTTACGGGACTAATTCACCACAAAAGGGGTGAATACACCAACAACAAGGCCTAAAAGAAAAATGTATTATAAATTCAAGAAGCGATTATACAATTATTAACAGCTTTTACTTATTTCTAAAATTGCTAATTACTTCAACTTAAGCGGTTAGCGGTATTTTCTAATTACTCCATCACGAATAATACTTTTGGCGATGAGCTTATCTTTATCGTCGTAAAACGTTCACTTTTTGCAATGACTTTTTGCACATCACTAGATCCCTTTTTTCTTTGCATTAGTGCTACTATCTTACTCATGTTGAATATCACAACTTTTCAGAACTAGATGTTGACTTTTCGGGTCGAGGTTTATATATTGAGTGTTAATGTTGCATATCACCCCGGTATTATTCGGAACAGGATTCTCTTCGGTCTAATATGGATTAGAGAGTATTCAATTTATGGTTAAAATTTTTTCTCAAAAATCGTAGAACCACAAATGAGACGCATGTCCTATTAATAAAAAATAATAATAAAATATTATTTAACATAAAAAAATTAAAAAGCAAAATAATAAAAAATAAGGGGTGAACAGCTTGGCCATAGGGGGTGGTTGGAACAACTCCCATGACCTTTGGGGGTGGTATGACCACCCCAAGACCAAACGAAAAAACAATAATAATGGGTTTGGGGGTAGTTCAATCACCCAATGAGAAAAATAATAATAAATAAATAATAATGATGGGTTGGCCGACCACCCTCAAGGGCCATGAGAGTGGTTAGACCACCCCTAGTCGGCCATTGAGCTAAAATGGGGGTGGTCCGACCACCCCCTATGGCCAAGATGGGGTGGCCAGCCACCCCTTATTTGTTTTATTACTTTGCTTTTTATTTTATTTTATTGTTATTTTTTATTAGTGGGACATATGTCCTATTTGTAGTTCTAGAATTTTTAAGAATAAATTATAACCATAAACTGAATACTCTTCGATCTATTTTGGACCGGAGAGAATCTGGTTCCATATTCTCCTTTATCATCTCAAAATTGATGTGATTTAAAAATTATTATTAAATTTGTGATAAATCAATATTATATTTTAATTGAATGATAATTTTAAGAGCTATATCAGTTATGGGGGGCCAAAGGGGATATGAGTTGACATTTAATTTAATTAATTAGTCTGATTTAATATAGCTACTTAAGTTGTGGTTGGAGGATAAATTAATTGAGAGATAATCCTTATGACTTTGATGTCCAATGTTTAATGAGTTCTTACCCAATTATAGTTGAATTATCTAGACTATTTTGTAAGTTATATATATATATATATATATATATACACACACACTACTGTTTAGGTATAGTTATTTGGATTGGTTGTTGGCCTTTAAAGTCTGTAGGGGTTTAGGTGTGTGGACCAGGTTTGTAGATAATTTCAATATTTTTAAAAAATTGGAGTATTATTGATGGATGGAATTTAATCTTACTAATTGTTTATTTTTGTTTGGATATTTATGTTTTTGGACCCTATTAATTACCATTAATTCAATCAGCTGTAGATTACGTCTTATGAAGTATAGATCATTAGTTCAAATTCTTTCTTTTTCTTCCCTTGTGTAGACATTTAAAAAAAAAATAAATTATCATCCTTCCAAATAATTATATATAGAGCTCAAATTATTCCTTGAAATTCCTTCTTTTTTTTAAAAAAAAAAAAAAAAAACCTTGAAATAAATTAGTACAAGGCATTTATTTTTTCACCAAGCACCGTATCCATACTTTTCACGAGGGGACCGGCCGATCACAATCGTCTGGGCATCAGCATTGCAGTTGTCTTCTGACTTTTTCTCGAAGTGTTTCAATTTAATTTATCCATTTTTTTTTATTTTTGTGAGTATCCACTATATATTGTGTATACAATGATTACCAACTTCAATTATTACAGGAATTTGGCCAATTTGGGACCTCAGCATTATTGCTGTCTTCTGACAAGTTGTGATTATTTTACATATAATAAGGATTTGGAGATTAATTTTAATTAATCAATTAATCACCAAACAACTTGTGGTCCAAATTATTAAGATTATGAAACAATAAAAGAAAATAAACGTGCATGCGTGCCCAAGATTTCTGAATGTTTTCTGAAAAAGTAATTTTGAAAAAATTAATAAAATTTAAACCAAACAAACACTAGCAACCTTCCTAGCTATGATTTCATTTTCTATGAAATCATATAGTATATATTAGGAAAAAATATACTTTATTCTCCTGAACTTTTTACTTATTTGCATTTTGACCTCAAATATTTAAAACGTGACATTTGACCTTCCCAAACTTCCAAATTATTACAAATCGACCATTTTGACTTTTTTTTTTTTTTTTTTTTTTTTTT
>CM017327.1:31798277-31819819 GCA_006937295.1 Carpinus fangiana
TTTTTTTTTTTTTTTTTTTTTTTTTTCCAAAATACCCCCATTTCAAGTAAATATATATTTTTTAAGAAATTAAAAATTAAAAATTAAGGGGTGGCCAGCCACCCCAATTGGGCTTGGGAGTGGCTTCGGCCACCCGAGACCGGCCACCACTTAATTTTTAAAATTTGTTTAAAATTTTTTTATGGGGGCATTTTGGAAAAAAAAAAAAAAAAAAGTCAGAATGCTTGAATTACAATAATTTGAAAGTTTGGGGGGTCAAGTGTTACGTTTTAAACATTGAAGGTTAAAGTGTAAATGAGTGGATAGTTTAGGGGGGTAAATTGTATTTTTTCCTATATATTATAATACCTAATTAATTAGCTGCTAATTAACCTAAAAGTCCAATAAGGTGTTTACACGCAATAATAATAATACACACGTAGGAAGTGACGACGACAACGGGAATATTTGTTTTTTTAATGTATTTTTGAGCCCATTAAATAGAGCATTAGAGCCCAACAAACTACAACACAAGAGAGAAGCTAGGCAACACCAACACTAGGCAAAATCAAAAGCAAGCAGCTAGCTAGCGAAGCGAGAACAAAAATGGGTTCCGTAGAAAACCAATTAGGAAAGCTCTCCATTAGCAAAGAAGAAGAAGACGCTGCATGTCTATACGCCATTCATTTGTCCACCTCCTTCACCTTCCACATGGTGCTGAAAGCCGCCATCGAGCTCGACCTCTTCGAAATCATTGCCCGTGAGGGCCCCGGTGCCCACTTGTCGCCCTCTCAGATTACTTCTCACCTTCCCACGAAAAACCCAGAAGCCCCTTATCTCCTTGACCGCATGCTCCGTTTACTGACCACCTACTCGCTTTTTACTTGCTCCGTGCGCACCGCCGAAGATGGCAGCGTTCAGCGGCTCTATGGGATCTCGCCGGTCGGCAAGTTCTATGTTCGAAATGAAGATGGATACTCCCTGGGTTCCGTGCCTCTGTTTTCTCTTTACCGGCCCACAGCGGAGGTTTGGTAAGTATCAACAATTAAACATAGAATATTAAAAAGAGAAATGCTATCATACTACGTACTTCATCTACTCATTTTTCATGATGGGTTTGTTAAGAGTATATTTAAATGAACCCCCGGGCACCGCCATGTCAACCTAATCAGATGGGGTGCGAATGAATGAGCGTGTAGTATGCGGCGTTTTTCTATATATTTATTTTTAATAACAGTTAATCGACACCGTCATATTAGTCTACTTAAATAAGAACGTAGAGAAATGAATGAATATAAGAAAAAACATTATTTGCGAACAATTTATGAATTAATATTGTTGAAAACATCTTCTCATTTATTCTGAAAATAAAATATAGATATGAAAATCTATAGTGATTTGATTATTAGGTAAAATTGTGCTGTCTTATATATATATATATATATATAATGCTTCGCATGACATATGGGGTGATCATCTTGGTGTATATAGAATTACCTATGATAATTGATTTATTTAATGAGAAGGACAAATTCAATGAACTAAAAGACAATAATAGAAGCAATTTAATAAAGACCCAAAATTTAGAAACTGGTTCAGTAATTTTTCATTTTTTTTTTTTTCTAATTGTTTCTTTATGTTTTGAAAATTAGCTAGATATTTTCAATCGTACTTCCAAAAATGAGTTATATATCTTCTGCTTGGTTAAAACAGAATCTAAAGTACGATATGCCTAGTTGGAAAATAGATCAATGTATGCCAGCCATCTGTTTTGGGTGGCCGACCAATCCAAAAGACAGCACGTGGATGTTTTGACCACTTCGATCGAGTGTTTTGGGTGATCCAACCACTCTTTAGAATGGGGGTCAGAATTAACAATTTTTTGGGCAATAGTTGAAGACTATCAACCTTGTTTGGTGATTGACCGGATCGGATCCAACTTAAAATCTTAAAAAAAATTTCTCAAAATTAACCTTAACATTCTTACTTTTTATATCACATTAATAACTTTTTATTACTTTTCAAATAAAAAAATTACTACAAAACAAAATATTTTATTTTTTTATACAAAACATTTTAATTTTTTTTCTCACATCAATTAAATATGTGTTACAGTATCAGCCCACTTCCTCAAGTCCAATCCATTGCCAAACACAGTCATCATAATCAACAGCTTGGATAACAGCATTAATACCACCCGATACTGGTTCCAATTAGGAATGATTCCAATACACGACACACCACAACATCATTTTCAACTCAAAAAGCATCATTTTTCACACAAATTATATGCATATATGCATGAGCGACTCTTAGTGAGTAAATGTTATGGCGTATGGTGTGTAAGTGTTATTACAGTTACGTTTTAATAAAATATGTGCGATTCTCAACAAATAAATGTTATTATAGTTACGTTATGATAAAAGAATCGCAATTAACCTCTCCAGCCAACCATTTAAAAAAAATCATATGCAAATTTTTTTTGTTTCTCACCCAACAAGAGGACGAAACATCAACTCACAATTCACTTTATCTCACTCCTTTTCACACGCAACACTTTTCTTACGTTTGATTAGTTGAATGGTAAACATTGGTCAATACAAAATGCATATATATATATATATAGAATTTACTATTGCTTTACTTCTTTCCCTAAAATTATATATATATTGTGCGGGTAGTGGATATGATATCCGGCCGCCCCCACATGTAGCGAACGGCGGATAAGGATTTAACCCTCGAACACACAAGATATGCTGCAAAGAGAGCTGAGGGTTGGTTGGCAATGAAGAGTCAGAAAGATAAGACTTTGGAGGTGGGAGAAAAAGATTGGGTACAAAGGGAAGAGAGACGTAAGGGAGAGAAAGAGGGGTTGGGGAGGAAAAGATGGGGGTGAAAGTGATGGATTGCGACTATAGAGAGAAAGAGAGCTCGTGATGAGTGTTGAAACATTTTTAAGTTTTTAACATTGGATACCATACCACCACCATGGCCCATAAATTAAGACCATTCCCTTTAGAGCTGCCATGCATTAATTTCTTCAAATTAACTATCATGTTATTAAGATTTTACTGTAGCTTAAGAGAGTAAAATCTTGTTGTGTTTCCTCAATTGTTCAAATATTGGATAAACTAACTTAAAAAAAATTCAACAAAAAAATAAAAAGAAAGACAACAGATTTAGACCCAAAAAAAAAAAAGGATTTTTTTTCTAACAATTTTTCGGAATTTTTATCTCATACGGATATTTTTATCATTTCGGGTCACTGAATGTCGACCCTGAATGGGAACATTCAAATGCAATAATGTGGTAGTTAGAGAGGGTAATTATAGTTTTTTTTTTTTTTTTTTTTTTTTTTTTTAAAAAAATTAGTATACCTACATAACATTTTTGGCTCAGCTCACAAGAAAATAAAATTCTTGTGAGATACATAATTAGTATATTTCAAGTCACTTTTGTTTTCCAATTATATTAATATATATACTGAAATTGTTCTGGGATTCATATCGCTGTAGGTTTCATATCAAGGATGCTATTCTTGACGAAGGCATTAATCTATTTGAAAAGGTCAACGGGAAAACCCTCTTCGAGTTCATGGAAACTGATCCAAACATGAACAAACTTTTTAGCGAGGCTATGGTTTCTCACTCCGGAATAGCCCTGAAAAAGGTTCTTGAGACATACAAAGGATTTGAGGGAGTTTCAGTGCTGGTTGATGTTGCTGGTGGCTTTGGAGCAACCCTCAACATGATCATTTCCAAGTACCCTTCCATTAAAGGCATCAACTTTGATTTGCCTCAGGTCATAAAACAAGCGCCATCTTATTCAGGTACCAAAATACTACCAAATATATATATATATATATATGCTGCAGGTTTTTTAACGGTCTAAATTTAATTTTAAACTTTTTATGAGAAAGAGAGAAAAAAGTTAAATATGAACTATTTTAAAAAAAAAAAAAAGTTAAATATGAACTGTTACGTACAGAACCTAAATCATATCCACTTTAATGATCCACTCCTATATAATGTTCACTTTTAATTGTAGGCTAGCATCATTTGCACAACTATTTTATATGGAAATTTCGAAGTTAAGACTGTAAAATTGGAAGAGAACTGCTATTCCTCCATCTCTTTTTTCAAATTTACCATTGGATTTAGGGGTGGACAAATTAACCGTTACCGATTAACCGATCGATTACCGATATTAACCGAACTGATATAACCGTTACCGTTAGTTATCGGTCGGTAATCGGTTAAAAAATTTATACCGATAATCTTATCGGTCGGTAATCGGTCGGTTAAAATTTTATTATCGGTTAACCGATATGACCGATAAGTATTTTTAATTTTTAATTTTTTTTAATTTTATACTTTTTACTATTTTGATTTTTATTTTATAATATAAAAAAGATGTAGTGGATCAATATAAAAAAAGATTCAATAAGCTAGTTTAGCCATATATATATTTAGGCTCCCAAAAGGGCCAAAACAACTAATTTTTAATAAGTTATTTTAGGCTTTAACCCAACAAAAAGTATTTGAGCTCTCAAAATAACTAATTTTTCGCCCAATTAACAACTAGTAAAAAGCTCAATAAAAAGTTAACAAAAACCGGTTTAACCGATTACCGATATGACCGATTAACCAATTAACCGATAGCTTATCGGTCGGTAATTGGTCAAGAATTATCGGTTAATAACCGACAGCTTATCGGTCAATAACCGATAATCCTATTATCCGGACCGATATGACCGATATCCAGCCCTAATTGGATTTATAGGATCACGTGCGGGTTCTACAAGGATTTTTAAAAAATATGGATGGAGATAGATGATAGATGAAAACATATATTTATCAAAGTGGAATAGCAAAATAGATGTCTTAGATTAAATTTGATAAGGAGACATTTTCAAAGCCCATGAGTAGTCTTCTTTTTTTTTTTTTTTTCTGCTTTTCTTATTAGGGTGGATTTAATTCTTTATTTGTTAGTTAATGAAAATGAGGTTGAAGAGCAAGGCCAAATTTGATGCAGGTATTGAGCATGTAGAAGGGGATATGTTTGAAAGTGTCCCAAGTGGTGATGCCATTGTATTGAAGGTGAGTTAATTACCAATTTATGTGATGCTTGGAACTAGATCCATCGGCATATATATATATATATAGCCTGACAAAAAAACAAAAAAGATGACAACTTCTTTGCATTTTCATGTATTATATTGCAGTGCACATGTCATGACTGGAGTGATGAACATTGCATAAAACTTTTGAAGAACTGCCATAAAGCCCTGCCTGAAAATGGGAAGGTGATTATCGTTGACTATTTAATGCCAGAGGTGCCTGAGTCAAGTATTGCTGCTAAGCATGTTTCTGTGTATGATATTGGCATGGTTTTTAACCTTGGAGGGAAGGAAAGAACTGAGAAGGAGTTTGAGTTCTTGAGCAAGAGTTCTGGATTTTCTGGTTTTAAGGTTGCCTGTCGTGCCTACAACGCTTTGGGAGTTATAGAACTTTACAAATAAGTCGCCAACTATCCAATCGGCAGCATTCTTCTTCTTCTTGTTTCATTGCCTATCAATTTTTTGTATGAATAAGTCCTAGTAGGACTTTTTTATAATTAAGCCCTGTAACCTTGTGTGCGTGCCCTCTTGTTATATTTCAATCGCTAATAAAATATACTTTGTCCATGAAATCGTGTATATATATGATATGATTCCATATTAGGTCTATATTCCTTATAGGATATTTACGTGCCAAGATCCATTATAATCAGATTTGATTGTAACTAAATCATTCTGATTTGATTATCATACTTTTATTATCTTCACAATATCTCAATTCTTCTATAAATAGAAGTCATTTGTAACGTAAATAATATAAAAACAATAAGATTAAAGTGTAGTGTTATCAAGCTTTTCCTTAACGGTGAACGTAAGTGTCTAATACTGAATAACTTGAAAATCCTTTGCTTTTCTCACTTTCTTCCATTTTTCTCTTTAATTTTTCATTTCATTATGAAATTTTTCATGGTATTAGAGCAATCAGTTAACACCAATCTTCATTCCCTAATGGCCATAGGCTTTTAGGTTCCAATGTACCATAAACTCTCTCGGGACACTATCATTCTGACTCCTACAAACTCCAATCACCTTATCCCTATCATTTTTAGTGAATTTAACATTATTCCCTCTAAAAAGATTGAATGTTCTCATAGTTTGTATGAACTTCTTCATCAAAGTAAATGTCACACCAACAACCAATTTGAGGTCATTCATGTCCGCATCATGAAACTCTGAACTTCTAAGAACACACTTAGGCCTATTGTTGGAACTAATGACTCATATTCTCTAGAGCATAAAGAGTAATAATATAATACTAATGGTTGGCCAAGTAGTCTGAGTGGAGTGAACGGAGCAAAGCTCTGTTCACGAAGTGGCAATGCCCCCACAGTACAGTACGAGGTATTTTGTACAATTAGGGTTTTTCTATAAGTATGTTATGTTATAACCCTAAATTATTAATAGTAAAATATAGCTGGACTTTCCTGTTGATATAAGCACCTTGTTGAACCACGTAAATTAGTGTCTCGATTTTTTTTTTTTGCTCTTTCTTTCCAATTAATCCACATTATTCATCATTATTGTGTACAGTAACAACACCTACTTCCCACCTCATTCTCATCATCACTATTAGGGGGACTTGCTAGGATATCACTTTTGCCCAACTTAAAGGATACCTCATCCTCTTCCTCACCCTCTAACATTCGGACACCAAACCTAGCTGTACGTGTTAAGCCACCAATATGAGTGGTGTCATGTGCATCAATTCATTATGCTCGTCACCAACCTCCTCATCACCATCCCATCGTCACCAACATCCTCCATCCTCCTCATCACCATCTGTGACGTTCCACATCGCCTAGGTATGGAGATAAGAATGTGCTTATATGTATATTTACACCCTTAATGACAATAACACGTTTTAAAGCTGTGATAGTTATGATCCCATCAGAACTCTACAGTTAAGCGTGCTTCTGCGAGAGTAGTACCAGGATGGGTGACCTCCTAGGAAGTTTGGTTTGGGGGAGCCAAAAGCGGACAATATTGTGTGTCATTGGGGTGAGGTGTTACAAATGGTATCAGAGCCATTGTTCAGCCTGAGATGGAGGGAGTATGCACAAAAAGGTTCATCGCTAGAGGACGCTCGCTGGAACAGATGCCAAGAGTGGGCTAATCCCATGAGGCCTCCAGGGGGGACGCTGAGTCCTAAGAGGGGGGTGATTGTGACGTCCCACATTGCCTGGGTATGGAGATGGGGATGTTGTTATATGTATACTTACACCCTTAATGACAATAACGTGTTTTAAAGCCATGTTGAGACACCACATAACTAAAAAGCTTAAGCGGTTAAGCCTTTGAGTTTGTGCCTACCAACGCTATATTAACCACTCACACTTCTTACATATTTTTGATGTGGGGCTCTATCATTTTTACATCCACACAGATATACTCAATAATCTCCCCTTTATGTATGAGTCCATCACCACATTGCTATGCTCTCCCCCTCAATCTGAAGCATTTTATCAATTTTATGGGTTATCTCCAAGATCACTTGTGGGTTATGTAGGTTTTATCTGCACCCATGAACTCTCATTGTGCTTGTACCATGAACATTTTTGCTCATTCTCCAGGGACCTTTGTTCATACTCACAGCTTGCACACTTGTTCTTACTCCAAGAACCATTGGCAAGTACAAGCCATGAACCTTTGCCCTTCACTCCAAGGGACGTTTTGCCTGTGCCTATGCTTGCTCCTGCGCCACTCCACCATATTTCATATCACCATCAGCTTTGACACCACTTGTTAGGGAGATTGATATCTAAGAGTCTTTTTAGTAAGCTCCTAATATAGCAGGTTGAAACATCACATAACCTAAAAGCTTAAGCTTATGAGTTTGGACCTAATCACTCACACTTCTTATATATTTTCAATGTATAACTCAATTTTTTTCCACTCACACATATAGTTAACAATCTTTATCTATGAATAAAACTGTCCAAGATCTCCAAGTTCAGGTTTCAATAGTTGTGTCTGCTTGTGTGAAAAAATAATTATTAATTTTTAGGAAAGTTCCTTAATTTCAACTCCTATCATATTATAAAATTGGAAAAAATTAAAGTAGTTTATGGGGGTTTGGGATCCTTGGATCCTCCCAGATCATGTTAATTGATCTGCCTGTAGCCCTATTAATAATCTTCTGGCCCTTGTGTAAAGATTTTTCTTTCTATTTGTATAAAATGTAACGTATATGTATTTAGAAATCGGACTGTGGAATGAAGGAAGTGTTTATGAGAAATGAATGATGTACTGGAATTAGAATGAATTAATGGGAAATTCGAGACACCTAAGAATTTCCAAGGTAATAAAAATGAAACAATCAAGTAATATGACCGTTTGGAAAATACTTTTTTTTTTTTTTAAATGACAGTTATGATAAGATAAATATTCAAAAATATGATCGTTCGAAAAATACAAACATTCAAAAGTATAAATGTTAGAGAAAGAATAAAAAAAAATCTTTAGAAATGAATATTTAAATGAAATTATGAAAATGGTGAGACGGCTATAAATGAGATTTTTAGCTATATTAATGAGTAAAATTTAGTGAGGCTACTAATAATGCTTTTACACCGCTTATTATTATTATTATTATTTTTATTTTTGACATGACCGCACAAGGGAAGAAGAGAAAAATTTGAATTAGTGATCTTCACTTTATGAGGTGTAGTCCCCAGCGATTGAGTTATCACTGGGACTGCTTACTGATTGTTTATATACACTTATAATCAGTTTAGAAGCTAATAACCCAACTAACCAACCCAACAAACAGCCCGCAATTCTGGCCCAAGTCCATGCTATTCTACAACCCACACTTATCCTCAAAACGCAACGTATAATCAAAACGCAAGTCTTTCATTCAAATTTTGCCAGTTGCTACGTACCAAACTACAGCCTACTAGAAGGTGACACGTCCACCTTGGAAATGCTCCTTGTCAGACGACGCCTCAATCAACATGCCTTCACTTTTACTCATGCTGAAAGCTTCTGAAACCCTAGCCGATTCTGCTCCTTCTTGCTGCCCATATTCAAAATCAGATATAACCTAATGGGTTTGAATATTGGTGCTCTAGGTGTGTCCAGTTGTTTCTTTGCTCGAGTTGCCAAGCTAACCGCCTCGGTCAAGGTAAAGATAGGGTGCATAGAGACTTTGTCTTGGATCGCCACTCGCAATCCTCTAAACTCTAATAAATCAGGCTACTTGTTGTGCTTGATCTCCATGAGATCATTACAGGGGCAGATAACGGATAAAAGTCATCAACATATGCTTTACTAGCTAGGTAGATAACTGATAAAAGTCATCAACATATATGCTTGTATCACTAGCAAAGTCTTCATTGTCACTAAAATCATCATAAACCGGTGGTCGGTTTATGAGTTCAGGTCGTTGGTATAGTGACCAAAATAATTAATTAGGCTTAAATAACTTAGTTAAAGGGTTAAGTTGGACTTTAAGGTACTAAAAACAGCTAGAATGACATTTTTGTTAATTAGGTCCCGGCGTAGAAATGGAAATGGAGAGAGTATCCACTTAAGTAAAAGGCTATTCATACTACAAAAAACTAAAGGTTTAGTGACTTTTTATTAGTGACGTGTCAAGGGTAAAAAATGTCACTAATAAGATGGTGACATGTTATTGGCGACGTGGGTGATACGTCAAAAAATCACCGGTCTACAATAAGAATCGCTGACGTGTAAAATGTTGACACATCACTAATTAGTAGCGTGTGAAATTATAAAATGTCACTAATTTCTAATTTTTTTTTTTTTAAAAAAAAATCATCACTAATTTATATATATATATTTCTTCTCTTTTCCCTTTGCCGACAGAACTTTCCCACATTTTTTTTTTCCTGTGGCTGTTATTGTCTTTTTCCTTTCCCTATTAAAGCAGAAAAGAACAGAGGCTAAGTAAAAGCCAATTGGGATGCCTCTTTGGCGGTGAAGAAGGGGTGGGTAGGTCTGGGGGTGGTTGTGCGAGATGAATGTGGACGGTGCTTGGTCGCTCAAAGCCAAACAGTTTCGGGTCATTTCACGGCATCACTGGCAGAAGCCCTGGCAGCTTTACTGGCTGTTCAACTATGCAAGGAGTTGGGTTTTCATCGGATCCTTTTTGAGGGTGATGCAAAACTGGTGATATCTGCGATAAATTCGTTGGAACCGGACTGGAGTAATATGGGAGTTATCATTGCAGATATAAAGGAAGAACTTATGGGTTTCCGGCAATGGCAGATGTGCTTTGTCCGCAGGGAAGGTAATGGCGTTGCCCATGCTCTATCCAAATTAGCTACAGCTAATGTAAGGAATGATCGCTGGTTTGAGGATCAACCGGAATGTATTTCGGTGTTTGTAACCAAGGAGCGTATTGCTTTGTATGATGATTCTGTCTAATGAGAAATAAGCTTTTTTATCAAAAAAAGAAAAGAACAGAGGACCCATAATTAGCAACATTAAATGCAATCGAAATTTGAGAGACCCATATTTAGCAAGATTCCAGAACAAATTTTTCCAACCTTTGACTTTAATTCTCAAAGAGAGAAAAAAGAAAGAAACAATCAGAGCAGAATTTTTAGACATTTCACAACAACTTTTACCAACCAATCATAAATCATCAAATCATATACCCAGATTTTTTTTTTCTTCCATCCTTTATGCTCCCTGTGGCTGTGATTGTCTCCTTTCCTATTAAAGCAGAAAAAAACAGAGGATCTTAAATGCAATCGAAATTTGAGAGAGCAAGATTCCAAAACAAAATTTTCCTACCTTTGACTTTAATTCTCAAAGAGAGAAAAAATAAAAAATAAAAAATAAAACAAACAATCAGAATTTTAGACATTTCACAACAACTTTTACCAACTAAACACTCTCGGAAATCCCTTGCGTGGACATGTCAAAAAAATAAAAAAAACACTCTTGAAAATCATATACCCAGAAAAAAATTTCAATCTTTGCCTAAATTTTCTGCAAATATAGGCCAATAATATGGTACCCACAATCAAACATCACAAGCTTCAGGTCTGAACTTGTGTGAGAGAGAGAGAGAGAGACTCACCAAGCATAGGGACGGGGCAGAAACTGCAGAGTATTGAGTACTGAGTTTTAACTTTTTTTTTTTTAAAAAAAAAATCCAATGTATATATGACTTTTTAGGCCTCAATCATCTGACACGTGCGCCGAAGTTGTCACATGCATTCATACGCAGTGTGCCTGCATTTTTGCACTATAAATACAACAAACAACACGGCAGACCTCACTGGAAAAATCGAAGCAGCAATGGCTTCCAGAGAAGATGACGATGCATGTCTCTATGCCATGCACGTGTCCACCTCTCACATCTTTCCCATGGTGTTGACTGCTGCCATTGAGCTCAACCTGTTCGACATAATTGCTAGTACTCTTCGGGCAAACCGGGATGCTTACGTGTCGACCTCTGAGATTGCTTCTCAGCTTCCCACGACAAACCCCGACGCCCCTTCTCTGCTTGATCGCATGCTCCGTTTACTTGCGACATACTCACTTCTTACTTGCTCTGTGCGCACCTGCGAAGATGGAAGTGTTGAGAGACTCTATGGAATCTCACCTGCTGGCAAATTCTACGTTCAAAATGAAGATGGCGGCCACCTTGCTTCCATGGCATTGATTAATTCTCCCGGAAACTCAGCAGGGGTTTGGTATGTGTGTGTGTATGTATTAATGTATATATATATATACTATTGTCTTCCATTAACTATATATATACTACGTACTCAAAGTGTTTTGGCATTCATTTTGTAATAGGCTTCATCTTAAGGATGCAGTTCTTGAAGAAGGCAATCTATTTGAACAGCTCCACGGGATATCCATCTTCCAATACCTCAAAGCTGATCCAACATTGAACAAACTTTTTAACAAGGCTATGGCTGATCTCTCCGAAATAACCATGAAAAAAATTCTTGAGACATACAAAGGATTTGAGGGAGTTTCAGTGCTAGTTGATGTTGCTGGTGGCACTGGAGCAACACTCAACATGATCATTTCCAAGTACCCTTCAATTAAAGGCATCAACTTTGATTTGCCTTATGTGATACAACATGCACCATCTTATCCAGGTACCATAATACTACTTTAATTGCCATTCCTATGCCCACTTTCAATTGTAGGCTTGTCTAGTGCATGCTAGATGAATGGCATATATATTCACACAACTACTTTAAAAATCCAAAAGATTATGATAAATAACTATATTAACAAAAAGTTAATTCCATTTCGGAAGATGAATTGTCCACACTGAATGAGTAGATTATAATAAAGGTGATCATGCAAGTTCCACAATGATTCTATTAGATTTTAGAAATTGGCTTCATTTCTTGGGTTTTAAAACTTTTCAACACCTTTATGTTTTGGTGTAAAAGTTTAGTTTGCTTTATCATCCAAAAAGAACTAATCAATTTGGAGCTTTCTTAGAATCAACCGTAGCATATATAAAGATCAGTTTCACCTAATTAATTAGTAAACAATGTGGGACTTAACATTCATAACTGTCCTTTTTTTTTTTTTTTTATCATCACTTTGTGTTGGTTTCTCATCTTCCCAATCTGAGATCGAAGTGTTAAATGTAATCTTTGTTTCTCAAGCCAAGTATGCCAAGGACCTTGTAAAAAGGTTTGGGTTGGGTGCGAAGAGTCATATCCGAACTCTTTCTCTCTCTCTCTCACTCTAGGGCTAGCTGCCAGTGGTGAGCAGAAATAGCATGCATTAGGGCTCCTTAGGGTTCTACACTATTTTTCTAAATAGTCTAGCCTTGTGTCTGTTTATGTTGGTTTAGTGAGCTTCTTTGTGCTTGTTTTAATTGGCTTATCTGGATTTTTCGAGCAGTTTAGGTTTGGGATGTTAGATTGTTCTTGTTGTTTTAATTTCCTCTACAGTCAATGGTTTTGGGGCTTAGTGGCTTGTCTCCCTTTTTCTTTATTTTCTGTATAAAATTTTTTTTGATATTGAAGAGCAAGGTACTTTTTTCTGCAGGTATCGAGCATGTTGGAGGAGATATGTATGCAAGTGTTCCAAAAGGAGACGCCATTATGTTGAAGGTCAGTTGTTCATTAACTAGCCATTTATGTATGTGACACTTGAAAGTAAATTGGCATGGCTTAACTCAAAATAATAATAATAATTGACCACCACTTTGCAATTTTCATGTATTATATTGCAGAGTATATGCCATAACTGGAGTGATGGACATTGCATACAAATTTTGAAGAATTGTCATGAAGCACTGCAACAAAGTGGAAAGCTGATTATCATTGACTATGTAATGCCAGAGGCACCAGAGTCAACTGATGCTGCTAAGTTTGTTTCCACCATTGATAATTCCATGCTTGCTATCTTTGGAGGGAAGGAAAGAACTGAGAAGGAGTTCGAGGCCATGAGCAAGACTTCAGGATTTTCGGGTTTTCAGGTTATCTGCCGTGTCTACAATGTTTTGGGAGTCATGGAACTTTACAAATAAGTCTCCAATTACTATCCAGTTTGCAGTATTTTTCTTCTAATTTCGTTGCCAATAAATTTCTTGTATGAAATTATAGGACTAGCTTCCTTCATCTGTAAGCCTGTAACCTATGTTTGTGTGCTCTTTACTTGCTATATATCGATCAGTAGTCCTTAATGGACGTACGTATATATTGCTTCAATGAAGTCAAACTAGCAGGGCAGTATATAAAAAAAAAATAACAAATAGTTATATTAATAAAAAATAAATACGACCAATATATATATAACCTAACTGAAATAAGAATTTCTTTCTTTCTTTAAAACATTTTGCATCTTAGCGAAAAAAATATTCCCACAATATATCTCGACCGGGTAATGCTACAAGTCCATCTTAAGTCTATCTATGAATGATGTGATTATTAAAATCACCATTGGACTTGTGATTGATCATTATTAAATTTTGATCAAATAATAATTTTAATAGCCATATCATTATTAGATGGACTAAAGATGGATACAAGATGAGCTTCTAGAATTAATCATCTCGACCGATACATCGGGTTCAGTAACGTAATTTTATTTTTTATTTTTTATTTTTTTCCTACTCAAAAAGAGTAGGAGGGAGTGATCAACTATGGTTACTTTACTTGAGCCCGATTGTAGTAACACCCACATACCTACTGGGAATCAATGACTGGAGGGACCTTGACGGTGTATGGAAAATTGCACTAATCAACTAGTGTAAGAATTCATAGTACATGATTCAAGCCCAGTTGAATCATAGCATGATGCAGCCTAACCTAAGCATCAACAGGATTAATCAAACTTACGCTATTGCGCATGCCTAACCGAGTAATGTTACAAGTCCCTCTTGTCTCATTTCAAGAGTGATGTGACTCTTAAAATTACTATTGAACTTGTAATTGATCATTATTGGATTTTAATCAAATAGTAATTTTAAAAGTCATCTCATTTTTAGAAGGACACAATAAAGACTTTTAGAATTACTCTGCCTGACCTCTTGATTTCCATGATACCACTTAACCACCACCACTAACGGTGGTCGTAGTGTATTATTCATAGGATACAAGAAGTCCAACCACGTACAAAATCTCCATAGAAAAAAATACATACAAAATACATATATCAGATACATTTTATGTATGCTTTTCACCATGCATCCATTTCTTTCACATTATATATATATATATATATATATAATGACAATACTTTGGGAAAATTATACTTTACCACCAAAGTTTGGGACGATTTTCAATTCGACCTCCAATGTTTCAATTTTTGCAATGTACCCCCAAACTTTCAAATTTTTGCAATTCGACCATTCTGACTTTTTTTTTTTTTTTTTTTCTTCTTTTTTCTTTTTTTTCAAAATGCCCTCATCCCAAGTTAAAAAAATAAAAATTAAAAACTCTTTAAGTTCTTTTGTTTTTTTTTGTCTGATGAAAATTTACTCTCTGACTTAGTGAAAATGAATAATAACTCCATGCCATCAATTTTTTGATAATTGACATTAACTAGGGTCACAATGCACTGTTTGACTTGATTAAAATATTAATTTTTTAAATTTAATTTTAAAATTTAAATCTAAAAAAAAAAAAAAACACACACACACACACACAAGGGGTGGCCGAACCACCCCCTTAGGCCATGCCGGGCTAGGGGTGGCCGGGGGGTGGTTTGGCCACCCATGTCATTTTTTTTAAAAAGTTTTAAATTTTAAAATTAAATTAAAAAAATTAATATTTTAATAAGGTCAAATAGTGCGTTTTGACCATAGTTAACGGCCGTTATAAAAAAATTGATGACATGGAGTTATTATTCATTTTCACTGACTCAGGGAGTAAATTTTTGAAAGAAAAAAAACTTAAGGAGTTTTTAGTTTTGGAGGATTGACTTAGGGAGTTATCATACATTTTCCCTTTTGCCCCCATGAACTACAACGCATTAACACTTTTCCCTCGTGAACTATCAACTGTACTACTTTGCTCCAATGAACTATCATTTTGTGCCCAAAAACCCATTCCGTTAGTCAAAGCAGTTAACTCAAACGGTCAAAGCGACAATGCATTGTAGTTCATGGAAATAAAATGACAATGCGTTGTAATCCATGGGGGTAAAGTGATAATGCTTTTTGATTCATGGAGGCAAAGTGATGCAAAGTGACGGGTTGACCATTTGAGTTAATGGATTTGACTGACGGAAGGAATTTTTAGGCACAAAATGGTAGTTCATGGGGGCAAAGTAGCACAGTTGGCAGTTCATGGGGGGAAAGTGCTAAGGCATTGTAGTTCATGGAGCAAAATGTAGTTTCCCCTAAAAAAAAAAAAAACTTGGGATGAGGGCATTTTGGAAAAAAAAAGAAGTCAGAATGGTTGAATTGCAAAAATTTGGAAGTTTTGGGGGTGCATTGCAAAAATTGAAACATTAAAGATAGAATTGAAAATTACTTCAAACTTTGAGGGGTAAAGTGTAATTTTCGCCAATACTTTTGTTATTGTTATAACTTACAAGAGAAGAATTATTTTATACATCAACATATCTATAATCACTACTTTCCATTGACTACAGCCAGCAACTTATCCCTTCCATTTTCAACCTCTGCAAACAGCTCATTCACTAGAGCTTCAAACATCTCCATCCCTTCTTTGAGAGCCAAAGAGCTTCTCTTCAGCAAATTGATACTCTTCCTCAACCTTCCCTGATATGTACCTTCTTCCCCCTTCAAAACCTCTTCTTTAATATCCAAAACCGCCTTCTCAATAACCATATTCTCAACCAAAACTGACCTTGTACAGTCCTTCCCCTTCAAGCAGCAACCCACA
This sequence comes from Carpinus fangiana, assembly GCA_006937295.1. Classification (NCBI taxonomy): domain Eukaryota; kingdom Viridiplantae; phylum Streptophyta; class Magnoliopsida; order Fagales; family Betulaceae; genus Carpinus; species Carpinus fangiana. Next base: position 31,814,682 of record CM017327.1, read on the forward strand.
AGCTTCCCTAGAGAAGCTAAAAAAAACTTCAATTGAGGAAACCCATGGTAAACTTCCTCATACTCTCCAATATTAGAAACTGGATAGAGAATTGTAGAGAAAAGAAGCATGCCCATTACATCAATGGTGCTTTTAACGGCGTAGATGAAACAGATAGTGCTATGATGATGACGATTCTTGCTTTTAGTTTCAGCCATGGCGGCGGTCTTGAACATATTCTTATATTTTGCAGCAGGGCTATAAGTGAGAGCTGAGGTGGCAACTGGTATGAAAGACAGCTAGCAATTGAGTAGAGAAGGCATGGAAGAGCTGCAACAACTATTTAACAGTTATGTTAGTTAGTGGCTGTTAGTCTGTTAACAATTAGTTGATTGCTGTTATGTTAGTTACTTGCTATTAGTCTATTAACAGTTAGTTGGTTGGTTGAGCAAGCTATTATAGTATAAAGCTAGTAGTTAATTCTTTGTTGAGTTAGCTTTTAGATTGTTGTAAGTTCATTCTGAACTTAGAGGGGAAGCATCCTTGAAATGTTCATAGAGGTTAAGCAATCCTCGAAATTGCTTATTCAATAAGAATTCTTCTTTTCTTCTCTCTTTTCACTCTTTTTACATTCTTTCTTCTTGTTTTAAGCTCATTAACAATGCATTCATCATTAGCACTGTTACAAGTGGTATCAAAGCCCAATGATCCATTGAGTTTTTTCTTCTTTTCTTCCTTTATTCATGAGAATGAGGTCAGCAATGGCAGAAGAACCTCAAATGATGGAGATGATGAGAGAAATGCAGATTAATCTTGCATCCTTAGCTGCTGGTTTCAGGAAGGAGATGGATGAAATGAACCAGAAGTTAGACATCATCTCTAAACAGAAGGATGCAATGCATCAAGATGAAGAGAATGTTGGTGAGCCTTGTGATTAGCCAGCTCAGTGGGGAAGGCAGTCGAGAGGGGAGTCATCAAGCTTTGGTGAGGGAATTTACACTAAAGGCTTGAGGTTGGAGTTTTCTTGCTTCAATGGGGAAGATCCCGATTCTTGGTGCTAGAGAGCAGACCAATTATTTGAATTTTATGATATTCCTGAAGGCCAAAGGCTAAGCATTACTGGTTTTCACATGGAGGCCGGGTAAGGCCTTGTCATGGTTTCAAGCTTTACGTAGTTCTAATAATCTTTCTACTTGGAGTGAGTTTTTGATTGCTATTCAAGTGAGGTTTGGTAGAGGGTCTTATGATAATCCTATGGAGACCTTGTCAAAGTTAAAACAAACTGGTTCTTTGGATGACTATAAGACTCAATTTGAAATCTTAGCAAATCAAGTCCCTAGGTTGATTGATCCCCATAAACTGAGCTATTTTTTGGGAGGATTAAGGGATGATATAAGATTACCTGTTAGGATGTTTAACCCTAAAACCTTGAATGATGCTTACTCTTTAGCAAAGATTTAGGGGGAGTGCCTTGCAATTAACATCAAATTGGGAAAGTCATTATGGTATTCTAGTAAGAATCAGGGAGTTGGGGGTGGAAACAATACTGCTTTTATGAGGAGTGGGAATCCATATGGTAATAGAATGCAATATTCTCAACCTAAGCAGTATCAAGGAGGGTTTAGAGGCAATAGTCAGCTAAAAGGCTTCACTCATGAGAATCCAATGTCTTTTGTTCCTATTCAGAAAATTTCTCCTCCTCAGATGGATGAGAGGAGGAAAAGGGGGCTATGTTACTCTTGTGATGCAAAGTGGAGTAGAGGTCATGTTTGTGATGCCCCTAAGTTGTGATTGAAGAGGTTGAGGAGGATTCCATCACAGTGGAAGAAATTATGGAAAAAGAAGAGAAAGATCCTGGAAAATTTTTTATGAACCAGGAACCAGAAATATCACTAAATGCCATCACAGGGACCCCTAATCCAAAGACTATAAGAATGATAGGAATTATCAAAGGTCAACAGGTTACAATTCTAATTGATTCAGGGAGCATTTATAACTTTGTGGATGAGTAGATGGCCAAGTTGATTGCGATAAAGAGCACAAGTAAGAATTTGATTAAGGTGAGAATTACTAATGGTCAACAAATCAGTAGCCCGGGTAAATGTGAAACTTTTTCTGTTAAGGTGCAAGGGAATGTGTTTCAGGTGGATTTGTATATTTTACCATTGGTTGGTTGTGATGTAGTTTTGGGAATTCAAAGGTTAAGGTTGTTGAGTCCAATTCTGTGGAACTTTGATGACCTTACCATAGTTTTTCAGTGGGGTACAAGGAGATGTAGTTTAAAGGGATTGCAGTAAGGTCCTAAATTGAGTTTGGAAAATGAAAGCTCATTTAGGTGGTTTAAGAAAGGGAATAAAGGAGTGGTGTTACAGTTGATGGAGGCAGAGGATAGCTTAGAAGAAGAGCACAATATAGTTGCAGTGGAGATGGTTCAGAATTCTAGTTTTTTGGATGATATTCTTGAAGGGTTTAAGGATATCTTTCAAGTACCTACTGAATTGCCACCCAAAAAAGCACATGATCATGCAATTAATTTGCAGGCAGGGGTGCAGCCTGTTTCTGTCAGGCCTTACAGGTACCCATTTTACTAGAAAACAAAAATAGAGAAGATTGGCAAGGACTTGTTGAAGTCAGGAGTGATTCGGCATAGCAACAACCCTTTTTCTTCTCTAGTAATCCAAGTTAGAAAGGCTGATGCAACATGGAGGGATGTGCATGGATTAATGAGAACGCGGTTTTTAGAAACTCAATTAAGCAAATGAAAATTTTTCACACAAAAAATATTTTGTACAATTTTGTTTAAAAATGCTCATTTGAATCGGAAAATCTTGAGACCAAATGCGGTGTTAAGCAAGAATCAAGAACATTATAAAGAACAAAATGCTACCCATTGGATTTGGCTTTCCCTCTAGATCATCAAAAGCATATTCTCAATGTGCCAACAAGTTTGTGCTTGTGAGGAGATTGTTAGCTATATCATACATGGGTTGAAAAAGAGATGTGCTATACGTTTTTCCTTCTTTCTTTCTATTGAGTAATGGATTAGCCACATAGAATTCAATAGACTTCTCGAAATGTTCAATCATACAAGCCCATCGTTGAGAGGCCCAAGCTGAGATTAAGCCAGCCCACCGAAGGTATAATAGTAAATTAACAATCAAGAGAAGCCACGTTCATGAGAGAACGTGACTTGTGCAAACTAGTGCCCAACCAAAGTCCCATGTTCACACAGAACATGGCCCAGCTAGCAACGCCAAATTCAACTGCGTGTGCCTGAGACTAAAGCGGGAGCCCACATCTAGTATAAGTATGGTCAAACCACCCACCAACTCTACGTTCTTGTGATTATGGAGTAACCCACGATCCCATGATCCACTTTTCCAGCATTGCGCACAATGGATCCTCGAGAATGTGGGGTTGAGAATTCAGGGATATCAACCGCTAATTGATGCCTATAAAAGGGATATGTCATGATCAAAGGACTCATGATTTTAATATAATAATATCTTGACTATTTTTTTAATTCAAGTTTAAATACACCTAAAATCCTATACAATTTGAAACTAGGGCTGTAAACGAGCCGATACACCCGACGGCTCGCTCGATACCCGCTTGACTAAGCTCGATCCGAGCTCGAGCTCGACACTGTTGAAGCTCGCTCGTTACTGTTGAAACTCGCTCGATTAACTAGCGACACAAACCCGGCTCGCTCGATTAAGCTTGACGGGGACTCGTGAGCTCGACTCGTTTAACTCGAGAATCGCCTGGCTCGCCCGACTCGTTTAGGGCTCGTGAGCTCGACCCGTTTTATCATTCGACCCGACTCGACCCGCACGACAATATAACCAAAAAGAAATTAACCATGTAATTAATCAATAATAATCATAGGTTCAATGTGATAATAATACTACATATAATATGGTAATAATTACACCATATAAATTATGGTAAATTATTATACTAATTATACTTATTTTTCAATTTATCATATGATATATCACATAGGAATTAGAAGATAAATTAAAAAATATGTATAATTAGTATAATAGGAACCATATGATAAACTACTAACTACTTAGTCTAATTACTTACTTCGTAAATAGTAACTAGTAAGTTAGTAATAAGTTGATAAATAAATAATCTAATATGAATCACATGATAAGTTATGATTAATTAATATGGTAATGATACTACATATAATATGGTAAATTGTTAATAATTACACCTTATAAATTATGGTACATTATTATACTAATTATACTTAGTTTTTAATTTATCATATGATATATCACATAAGAATCATATGATAAATCAAAAAAATAAGTATAATTAGTATAATAGGAATCATATGATAACCTATTAGCTACTTAGTATAATTACTTACTTACTTAGTAAATAGTAAGTTAGGGATAAGTTGATAAATAAATAATCTAATATGAATCATATGATAAGTTATGATTAATTAATATGGTAATAATACTACATATAATATGGTAAATTGTTAATAATTACACCATATAAAATTATGGTACATTATTATACTAATTATACTTAGTTTTTAATTTATCATATGATAGACTACTAGTTACTTAGTTAGTTAGTAAATAGTAAGTTAGGGATAAGTTGATAAATAAATATGGTTAACATAAATTAGTTATATCATATCATATAAATTATGATTTATTATATCATATAATTAATAAAGTATGAATTAATTATATCATATAATTAATAAATTAGAAATTATGATTAGTTACATCATATTATATAAATTATGATTTATTATATCATATGATGATATAATTAATAAAGTGTGGATTAATTATATCATATAATTAATGAAGTATTATAATTTATATCATATAAATTATAATTAATGATATCATATAATTAATTATTTTAAGAGAAATGCTTCTTTGCAAGCAAATCTCCATATTTTTCCCATCAAAGCTGAGGTGGCAAGGCCATTTGTCGTTATTTTATTATTTTATTAAAATAAATTAAAATAAAAAATAAATAAAGAAAAGTTGAAAAAAAAAACTTAAAAAATATAATGGGTGGCCGGCCAGCCCAAAGGGGGTGGCCGGCCACCCTAGTATAGCACAGGGGTGGCTTCAGCCACCCCAGACCGGCGGTCTGGGGTGGCCGAAGCCACCCCT
>CM017327.1:31822047-31990712 GCA_006937295.1 Carpinus fangiana
TGCTCCTTGCGGTCCATAATTCAAATCGGCACTTCTTCGTAAGATAAATTCTCTTTAATTCGTAGAGGTTTAAAGTTGATAACATGTGAAGGGTCATACACGTACTTTCGTAGTGTAGATACATGGAACACATCATGTACTCCAGCTAATTCTGGTGGTAATGCAATTCTATATGCTACTGGTCCAACTGCCTCCCGTACTTCAAAAGGGCCTATATACCTCGGGCTCAGCTTACCCTTCTTGCCAAACCGAATTACACCTTTCATTGGCGAAACTTTAAGAAATACTTGACTACCAACTTCAAATTGTAACTTGCGTCGATGTTGATCAGCGTAACTCTTTTGTCGACTTTGAGCTGTTAACATTCTTTCCCGAATGAGTGTAATCTTATCCTTGGTATCTTGAACTATTTATGGTCCCAATAGTTGCTTTTCACCAACTTCATCCCAATATAAGGGTGACCTACATTTACGTCCATAGAGTGCCTCATATGGTGCCATCCCAATAGTTGCTTGGAAACTATTGTTATAGGCAAACTCAACCAAAGGTAGAAATCGAATCCAATTACCTTTAAAGTCAAGTACGCATAATCTTAACATGTCTTCCAGAATTTGAATAGTCCTTTCTGACTGACCGTCCGTTTGCGGATGGTATGCTGTACTAAAATTCAGTTTCGTTCCCATTGCCTTTTGCAACCCTCTCCAGAATTTCGAAGTAAATCGAGGATCTCGATCCGATGTTATCGACATAGGCACTCCACGCAACCTAACAATCTCTCGTATGTACAATTCCGCCATCTTTTGCATAGAGTCATTCATTTTATAGGGAACAAAATAAGCACTCTTAGTAAGCCTATCCACAATTACCCAAATAGCATCTTGTCCGCTTGGTACCCTTGGTAAACCAACTACAAAATCCATCGCTATCTGATCCCACTTCCATTCCGGAATGCTGAGTGGTTGTAGTGGTCCTGCTGGTCGTTGATGTTCGGCTTTGACTTGCTGACATGTCGCACATCGTGCTATGTATTCTGCAATATCCCGCTTCATACCAGACCACCAATAGATCTTCTTCAGGTCTTGGTACATCTTAGTGCTTCCGGGGTGTACCGTATACTGAGTTTTATGTGCTTCTTCCAGAATTTCTGTTCTCAGCTTATCATCCTTTGGTAACGCCATTCTAGAATCATTTGTTCTCAAAAGACCATTTGAGGCAACATTAAAACCATGAGCTTCCCCTTGACTAGCTTTTTCTCTAAGCTCTTTTAATTCTGGATCCTTTTCTTAAGCCACCTTGATCTGATCTGTCAGCATTGGTTGGATAGTGAATGTTGCAAGACTCATTCCTCCAGTTGTTGACCTTGTGTCAAATTGAATCATTCCAAATTGCTTAGCAAGTTGGTCTAGACCCGCCATAGAATTGGATGTTTCACCTCGTGATTTCCTACTTAATGCATCCGCAACCACATTTGCCGTACCTGGGTGATAAAGGATACAACAATCATAATCCTTAATCAATTTTATCCATCTCCTTTGCCTCATGTTCATATCTTTCTGAGTGAATATATATTTGAGACTTTTATGATCCGTGTATACCTCACACTTTGATCCATAAAGATAGTGCCTCCATATCTTTAACGCAAAAACTACCGCTGCTAATTCCAAATCATGAGTAGGTAGTTCCTTTCGTGATTCTTTAACTGTCTTGAGGCATATGCTATCACCTTTCCTTGTTGCATAAGTACGCATCCTAAACCTTTATAAGAAGCGTCGCTAAAAATCACAAACCCCTCTTTATCTGAAGGAAGTGTGAGAACTGGTGCTGTTACCAATCTCTTCTTTAGTTCCTGAAAACTTGCTTCGCATTCGTCATTCCAGACATAACGAGTGTTCTTCTTTGTCAATGCGGATAAAGGTCCCGAGAGTACAGAGAATCCTTCTACAAATCTTCGATAGTAGCCAGCAAAACCTAAGAAACTGCGGATTTCCTGGACATTTGTTGGCCTTTCCCATTTGATTACCGCTTCTATCTTACTCGAATCTACCTCAATCCCATTTCCAGAGATTACATGTCCCAAAAATGTGACCTTCTCCAACCAAAACTTGCATTTCTTAAGTTTGGCATACAACTTCTCTTCTCTCAGAATGTCTAACACCTTTTTTAAGTGTTCCTTATGTTCATGGTGATTACTAGAGTAGATTAGTATATCATCAATGAACACTACCACAAATTGATCGAGGTACTTATGGAACACTCTATTCATTAAGTCCATGAACACAGAAGGTGCATTGGTTAGTCCAAAAGGCATAACCATGAATTCGTAATGGCCATACCTTGTCCTGATAGCGGTTTTCTGCACATCATCCTCCCGTACCTTAAGTTGATGATACCCAGACCGAAGATCGATCTTTGAGAAAACTGAAGCTTCCTTTAGTTGATCAAACAAATCATCAATCCTAGGTAGAGGGTACTTATTCCTAATAGTCACCCGATATAATTCCCGATAGTCTATACATAGCCGCATCGATCCGTCCTTCTTCTTTACAAACAACACTGGTGCTCCCCATGGCGACACACTTGGACGAATGAAACCTCTGTCCAATAGTTCTTCAAGCTGTTCCTTTAATTCTTTTAACTCCGTTGGTGCCATACGATAAGGTGCTTTGTGTATTGGCTGAGTTCCTGGCACTAAATCAATAGTGAACTCAATTTCCCTATTAGGTGGTAGTCCTGAATAAACCTCTGTAAAAACATCGGGATAATCACGAACTATCGAAATATTCTCCAATTTCACTTCATTTTCTGGCTTAGCTGTTACATAAGCCAAATATACATAATTCCCTTCCCTAGCATCCCTTTTTGCTTGTACTGCGAAGAGAAGTGCCGGAGTAGCTCGTACTCGAGATCCGCAATACTTGAACTCCTCCCCATCAGGTGATCGAAAGGTAATCTCTTTCCTCTTACAATCGATGCTAGCATGGTGCTTTGACAACTAGTCCATCCCCAAAATAACGTCATAACCTAGCATTTTAAATATTACTAAGTTTGCTAGTAAAATCCTCCCTCCAATACTTATAGGACAATCTTCGACTACCTTACTACATATCAGGGAATCTCCTATGGGTGTAGCTACTGTTATGTTCTGCCTTAGGGGTTCAAAACACATATTACAAATCTTTGCTTAGGTGGCAGAAACAAATGAATGTGTGGCACCTGAATCAAATAGCATACATGCAAGGCTACCAAATAGGGGAATGGTACCTGTTACTACATCGGTGTTTTCTGCTTCTGTATCAACAATGCCTGGAATGAGTGCAAACACCCTAGCTTGTGCAGGCCTTTGCTGATTGCCACTTCCTTGTGGTTTGGATCCTCCAGAGCTAGCCACTGGGCAGTCTCTGACAAAGTGATCTGTTCAACCACATCAAAAACATGTCCCAGTTCCCGATCTGCATTCTCCAGCATGCATCTTCCCACATTTTGGACACGTCGGCCTTAATGGTCCTTGATTCGCTGGTCCCTTCCTTCCGGCCTTCTGTCCTGAGCCACTACCAACTGCAAGTTTCTTCACTGGGCGTGTGGCATAGGGGATGAATCGTTTCCTTTTTTCCCTGGCGGCTTCGTAATCCTTATATCCCCTTTCTGCGATGGCAGCAACATTTACTAGCTTAGTAAAGTCTTTGATTTCCAAGCATGCGACCCTGTCCTTAATTCTTGGGTGTAGGCCTTCTTGAAATCTTTCCGTCCTTGACTCCTCATCAGGCACTAAGTTCAGAGCAAACCTTGCTAATTCCATGAATTTGGCAGCATACTGCTCTACCGTCATGTTACCTTGAACTAGGTTCTGGAATTCTTTGGCACAAAGTTGCTGTTGGGCTCTAAGAAAGAATCTATCATTAAATTCTTTCTTAAAATGGGCCCAAGAGATTTCGACTCCCCTTAATTCACCATTCAAAAGTTCCTTCTTGGTCTCCCACCATCTTGCTGCTAATCGAGTAAGCTTGTATGCAGCATAGAGGACTTTCTGTCCATCGGTGCAACCCATCACCTCAAACAATTTCTGGATATCAGTAATCCAGGATTCGGCTGCAAAACATCCTTGACTACCATCGAAAGTTTGGTAGTGGTGCGCACAGAAGTCTTTAAAGGAACACCCTATTTGCTCCTCTCTCATTGCTGGACGTGGAACCCGTGCCATAGCTTCAGTCAAGTATCGGGCAACCTCTGCAGCATCAGGATACCCTCTTTCATAAGGTGCGGGTGGTGGTGGTGGGGGTAAAGGTACGTGATTGCCCCTATTTTGATCTGGTTCCAACCCTTTCGAGTTGTCACCCATTTTTCCGAACATCTGAGGTATTGCTACATTAATGGATAACAATACAATTAATTACTATCTCAGGGCAAAGTATCCAGACAAAGTTTCACACAAAAGTTGGCATTAAAGCCATTTATTGATTTTCTTACAAGCACGCAGTAATTTACAATTTATTTTACATAAATGAGGTGATACAAGTAGCTTCCTTAGTGAAGCTTAGTGCATAGTCCTCCTTGGGATCCCAGTCTGGATCATCGCTATCAGACTTTTCCTCAGATTCTTCTTCCTCCTCAGATTCCTTTATACTTTCCTATTCATATCTTGTTTCTTCTTCCATTACCAACAAAGAATCCTCATCCTCTATAGGCTCATTTTCATCATAATAGGCCATCAATTCTCTCATCTGTTCCCTGGTAAGAGCAAACGGTTGCTCGAAGTCTGGAGAACTTGAGAGTTCCGAAATCGTCCTACTACTAGTTTCACTTGACGACATTTTCTGCAAACATTAAAATCAAGCTTTTAGACGTACAATTTTAATATCCTAAAGCTCCGGTATACTTTCCAACCTATAACCTAGATCCTTATAACTTAACTCTAATAAGGAATCACTTCTCTAAGGTCCTCAGAGCCGATCGCTCTGATACCACTCTGTAACGCCCTGGCCTTTTAAACAAGCCATAAATGAGATTATCTAAATCCTTACTACACGTTTGTAGCTCTCTTCTTTTTTCTTTTTTTTTTCATCAGAGTTTCCTCATAATGTAAATGTACCAAAGCATCTAATTTAAACTTCATATAATATCTTCATCCTCAACTAGGATTTCAGTATCTTTAAACTCTGCCACACATGGCATAACACTTACACAATTACTACAAACCTCACTAATATAATACAAGGTGTCATGTGAGAACTACTAAAATATACACATAAACATTACTAGCATTTCTACAACTGTCTTGAGTAATCCCAAAAAGACTGAAGCCTCTTAGCAGTCTTATGCATAGTAGTATGGACCTTCACACGGACCTGCATCCTCGTCCTCCTCTTCATCCACCCCATCTAGAAAATTGTCACCACAATTTTAAAGGTGGAAGGGTGAGTCCACGACTCAATAAGTTCAAACGAATTGACCATTTTTATTAGAGCTCCCTTTTTTGTTCAAGAAAAATCTATCTTCTCACCAGTGTTTACTAAACAGCCATATATGCAAAGTTTTCATAAATGAGATTTAATAAATTTATGGCTAGATAGTAAGCTAGGTGATAGACATTTTCATACTTAATCGTTAAACAGAATAGTATTTCTTGCATTTTCCTTACTATATAATTAACTTCACATTTCACAATATGAAGCAATAAAACAGTTCATAACATAATGAATAAGACATTAATAAAATCAGCATAATTTAATTATATAGCATGGCATATCATAGCATATCATATCATATCATATCATCATGACAATAAGTGAATTTATACTCCCACTTATCCTCAGGAGTTCGCTAAGTGTTACCCCACTTAACCGCAAGGTTGCTAATAATTTATCCCTCTCATAGCTTTGAGGTGTTGAGCGTGTAACCCCACTCAACCGCTAGGCTGTTAGGCAACTTTGTTTCCCCCTTCCTAACATCGGGGTGTCAGGCGCATAATCCCCCCCTGACCGCTGGGCATTACATGCATTCATACATAGCATCTTATTTTTTGCAAATCTTTTTTTTTTTTCCTTCAAAAACTCAACTTCTTTTCATTTATCATTTTCTTTGGAAATACATTTTCATGTAAAACACTTCAAAATATATTCATATGTGTAACTAAAATAATAGGGCTCAACAGAATGTTCATATCATGCTTTTGTAAAATAATGCAAGGTCAGTGAGTTTGAACTTACCTTTTTCAAGCTTAACAGTCCTTATTCGTAGTTTTCCTTGTTATACACTTCTGCATTTAATATCACATTTTTTTCAACATTAGCGTAAATTTAACTAATTTTATTCCTAAGACTCACTTTATATCCTAGGATTCTTAAAATATCTCCAAAAAACATTTTTTTCATATTTTGTCCTTATCCTAAAAATTTGGGCAGTATAACGACATCTATCTAAAATATTATATTATCACTTGGGCATCATAACGACATATATAGATATCTTAATATTATTTGGATATCATAACGGCTATCTAGTATTTTTTTTGTATTTTCAGGCGGGCATTACTACGACATTAGTATAATATTTAATTAAAATACCTAACATTACTTGGGCATTACAACGGCGCTATTGTAGAATACCTAATAAAATTTAAGCAGCACAATGACGCATTTGCAATATTTAAAAGGATGATTGAATATAATATCCGTCCCGAAATATTCAATCACACTTTCCCATGCAATTTAGGCATTATAACGACATAATTTAAATTTTAATAACTAGAATTAACATAATTTAAATTCTAATAAATAACTATAATTGACATAAACTAAGGATAAAAGAGATTATACCTAGCAATTCCACTTAAAGTTGCTCCAAACTTATTACTAAAAATATAAGTATATTCTCACTTTCTTTTCTTTTCTCTCTTTTTTTTTTTTTCTCTTCAATGAGCGACGAGCCAGGAGAGATTTTGCTTGTGCTAACAATCAAGGTGACTGGTCCTATTTATAGGAAAACATTGAGGACAAGGTTGGTATTTTTACTAAAGCCTAATCGGTGGAATTTTACCCATGCGCCGAAACTTTAATTCTTGCAGGCACCGAGTGGCAGGCTACTCTATTTAGTGCATTCATTCATCTTCACATGGGTGAGAATTTTTTTTTTTGTAGAAAACCTCCTGGAGTAAATTTTCGGCTAACAGCTTGCCTCACCCATCTACATATATATATATATATAAATATATATATATATATCTAATGAGTTAAAACAGGAAACTTCATCATGAAGTTTCTAGGTTCTATCCCATCACTATATATTCATATAATATATATACAAGTATTTCTTAATATATATATATATATAAACTAATCAAACTATTATTTAATATACTAATATCCTCATTACTATTAACACTTAGGCATTTAATTAGGTAAATGCCAAATAATTTATAATTTAGACATCAAACATATTTTCCCCAATTTAATTGATTTAACTTAAAAAAAAATCACAATTTAGACTAAAGCATTCTAAGTCATCTTAATAAATTCCTTGGGTGTTACACGTACTTTTTTCTACAACCAAAGTTCTTTTTCGAATGTTCATAATTTTGAGTTTTATTTATATTGAATCTAATAAGTATTAGAGCAACAATATTAAAAATTCTTTGTAATTTTATATTAATATTTTGATTAAGCAAAATTCAAGTTTTCCTTTTACAATTATGAAAGGTAAATTGCATAGTACATATGAAAAGTACGATTATAATATAACCTTAAGAATTCTTTGCATTGCACGGATTATAAGTTCGTAATCAGGGGGCGGACCTAAGGGGGGTCAACGGGCCCCTAAAAATTCTCAAAACCCTTTGGTAAATTTTTGTTTTTATGCCCCTCAGCCATGATTGTGCCCTCCCTCAGGCATAAGTATGCCCTTTAGCCAAGATTATGCCTCTCAGCAAGTTAAAAATCTTTAAAAAGTTCAAAGTTTAAGAGAAATAAAAGTTAAGAGAAGATGAGAAATGCAGAAAAAAAAAAATGTGGTTGAAGAAGATGAATAGTGGTTTTCACTAAACCTGTGCTCTTCACGTGAGGGGCATTATCAAATACGTTGGACGGTTGACTTGGGGTGAGTTGGGTGTACAGTGTATAGAGTCTTGTCTTATTACACGACAGACGGCTATGCCTAGCTATAAGTGCAGAACTTGATTACTTCTTTCATGTTCTTTAAAAGTACAGCCTAAATAATTAATAAAATATAATTAAAATAATATATTTAATAACACAACTTACACAAGCAGCAGACAAGTTAAGCGACAAAAAGAAAACAAAAGAAAAACAAAAAAAACATAGTGGGAGTCGTGAAGCCAAAAAGTAGAAAAAGAAATATTTTTTAATATTTAATTATTTTTAATTAATTATTAATAAATCACACTTTCGTTCGTTAGTAGACCACACTTACTACTATTTTAATTTTTGGTTCAAAAATCAAAATAGTAGGTAGGCTAGGTAGCTGTACTTATCGGAGACCATTGAAATGCCGAATATTTTGTTGCAGAAAATCAGATACACACAATTCATTATTCCAAATGACTTTGATAAATGCAACCATTGATTATATAAGATGAGTTGTTTTTTTTGTTTATGATAATGTTTTTTTTTTTATTATTATTACGAGCAGTGATGGACCCAGAATATTGGGGTATGGGGGCATTTTTTTTTAATGAATAAAAAATCGGTCTAGCACGTGGTACTTCGAATTCTACAATGAAAACTGCTTTGGGTTATTGACTTGGGTATTATTAGAGTTTTGGGTGGGATTGGGGTTAAAAGATATTGTTTGATCGGTTATGAGAGAACGTCCGTGGTTTTTACTGTTTAGATTCTTGTTGATTGATGTTTATTGGATAATTAACTTTGTCTACTCACCTTGTAATGTCTCCGAAATAATTAACGATGATAATTAACTTTGAGCATTACTCATAACGCTTCCAATATAATTAACTAAAGTGTTACTTATAACAACGAATATAAAAAATTAAAAATTAAAAATACAGCAAAAAATGAAATACACAAAAAGTCATTGCGAAAGTCATACCAGCGATAGATGTGCTTATCATTATCATTGCCAAAGGTTCACTTTTTGCATCACTAAAATTCATTTTTCGTTGTAAAGCTACTCACTAATTATTAGGGGTGACTCAATATAAATTGAGGTTTAAGGAAACAAGTTTAAATGATGCCCTTTTAATAATAATATAATTATAGAGCAAACCCTTCTAATTTCTAGTGTTCAACTTCAATATCATAACTTTTCAAATAATTATAGAGCTTAAATTGTTCCTTGAAATATCAAATTTCAGGGAAGGGGGCTATATATATGGCATGTTGAGCCCAACGTTGTTGCCAGCCTATCACTGTCATTGGGGATCAGCTAGCATTGCTGTCTTCTGAGTCTCTGACTCTTTTGGATTTGTTCGAATTAAGTAATTAACTATATATATATATATAATTGATTACCAACTTCAATTATTATGAAAGTTGACCAATGGGGGAATATAGTAAGGATTAGAACCACGAGATTATTAATATTCGTTTACTATTGTTTGAGGTCGTAGCCCATGATCCTTCCAAATAATTATATATAGATATCAAATTATGGCTTGGAATAATTTATTAGTGTAAACACATATGCTGCCATGCATGGATAGAAGGCATTTATAGAGAAAAACTTTTTTTTATTGACAAGGGGGAATAAATAAAGATTTGAAGTTTTTTAAAGGGAGGAGGAGGCAACCAACTTTGGTTACTGCTAGTTTGGTTGGACGTGACTCTCAAGACTAATTAAGCCATAAATTGATCCAGCCTCACCAGAATATCAATCAAGCTTGTGTAAGTGAATTTTCATTACAAATAATCGAATTCACACCCTAATACATGTGTCCAACCTCAGATAAAAATTTCTGAGACTACTGAATCAGTACACCGCACTAGTGGTATAAAGATTTGAAGTTGAGTTACAAGAAAATGGCTTCTCTTTTTTTTCCTCTCTTTGTCTTTTGGAAGTAGAGTTACAAAACAAGTCATGTTCTAAGTTTGACATATTTGACCAAATACATTGATTATGAACCACGCCTCATGAAGCGAAAGTCACATGTTTGAATCTCCTTTCCTCTTCCCTTGCGTGAAATGTCAAAAAATATGTACTTGAAGTTTAAATTTATCATAAAAAAATTAAAATAATAAAATATAAATTAAATTAAGGGAAAACTTCACTTACCCCTCACGAATTTTTGCATTTTTTGTAGACATCCTCTCATTGTTCAAAATCTCTCACTTTGGTATATCAAACTTTCATTTCGTTTCAAATATCTCTTTACCGTTAAATATTGCAATTAAATTAAACAGAAAAATGACTAAGGGTATTTTAGTAATTTCACACATTTCCGTTAGGATTTAACAGAAAATCCTAACGGAATGAGAAAAGTGGAAGAAAATTAAAATTTGATACACCCAAAAGAGAGATTTTGAACAATAGGAAGGTGTCTACGAAAAACGTGTTAGTTCGTGGGGGAAAAGTAAAGTTTCCCTTTAAATTAAATATAAGAGCCAGCTCACGAACTGGCTCAGCTTAACTCGACTTATTATGAGCTCGATTTTTTGGCTCGTCCTTAAGCTCGGCTCGAGCTCGAGCTCAAGCAAAATTTAAACAAATCGAGCCCCAAAAAAATGAAGCTCGCTCAAGCTTGGCTCATTCCCTTACTTACGTTGAAGTTGTTACATGCATTCATACGCAGTGTACCTACATTTTTGCACTATAAACATAGACGGATTTGGGGGGAACTGCCTGTAATTTTTTTTTTTTTTTTAATTCCGGTTCCCCCCTCCCTCCTTTCTTTTTTCTTTGCTTTGGTCTCCCATTCTTCTACCTGGCTGTGTCCTTGACTATAAATACAACAAACAACACGGCAGACCTCACTGGAAAAATTGAAGCAGCAATGGCTTCCAGAGAAGATGACGATGCATGTCTCTATGCCATGCAAGTGTCCACCTCTCAAATCTTTCCCATGGTGTTGACCGCTGCCATTGAGCTCAACCTGTTCGACATAATTGCTAGTACTCTTCGGGCAAACCGGGATGCTTACGCGTCGACCTCTGAGATTGCTTCTCAGCTTCCCACGAAAAACCCCGACGCCCCTTCTCTGCTTGATCGCATGCTCCGTTTACTTGCGACATACTCACTTCTTACTTGCTCTTTGCGCACCTGCGAAGATGGAAGGGTTGAGAGACTCTATGGAATCTCACCTGCTGGCAAATTCTACGTTCAAAATGAAGATGGCGGCCACCTTTCTTCCATGGCATTAATGATTTCTTCTCCCGGAAACTCAGCAGCAGGGGTTTGGTATGTGTGTGTATATATATATACATACTATTGTCTTCCATTAACTATATATATACTACTCAAAGTGTTTTGGCATTCATTTTGTTATAGGCTTCGTCTTAAGGATGCAGTTCTTGAAGAAGGCAATCTATTTGAAAAGGTCCATGGGATGTCCATCTACCAATACCTCAAAGTTGATCCAACATTGAACAAACTTTTTAACAAGGCTATGGCTGATCTCTCCGAAATAACCATGAAAAAAGTTCTTGAGACATACAAAGGATTTGAGGGAGTTTCAGTGCTGGTTGATGTTGCTGGTGGCACTGGAGCAACCCTCAACATGATCATTTCCAAGTACCCTTCAATTAAAGGCATCAACTTTGATTTGCCTCATGTGATACAACATGCACCATCTTATCCAGGTACCATAATACTACTTTAATTGCCATTCCTATGCCCACTTTCAATTGTAGGCTTGTCTAGTGCATGCTAGATGAATGACATATATATTCACGCAACTACTTTAAAAATCCAAAAGATTATGGTAAATAACTATATCAACAAAAAGTTAATTCCATTTGGGAAGATGAATTGTCCACACCGAATGAGTAGATTATAAAGGTGATCATGTGGGTTCCAAGTTCCACAATGATTCTATTAGGTTTTAGAAATTGGCTTCATTCAATGATTAAAACTTGGGTTTTAAAACTTTTCAACATGCACCTTTATGATTTGGTGTAAAAGTTTAATTTACGTTATCATCTCAAAAGAACCAATTAATTTGGAGCTTTCTTATAATTAACTATATATAAAGCTCAGTTTCACCTAATTAATAAGTAAACAATGTGAGACTTAACACTCATAACTGTCTTTTTTTTTTTAACTTTTTCTTTTCTTTTCTTTATAATTTTTTTTTTATCACCACTCTATGTTGGTTTCTCATCTTCCCAATGTGAGATCGAAGTGTTAAATGTTATCTTTGTTTCTAAAGCCAAGTATGCATGCCATGGACCTTGTAAAAAGGTTTGGGTTGGATGCTATCGAAGAGTACTCATATCCGAACTCTCTCTCTCTCTCACTTTAGGGCTAGCTGCTAGTGGTGAGCAAAAATAGCATGAATTAGGGCTCCTTAGGGTTCTACACATTTTTTCTAAATAGTCTAGCTTTGTGTTTGTTTATGTTGGTTTAATGAGCTTCAATTCTTTGTGCTTGTTTTGGCATATCTGGATTTTTCGAGCAGTTTAGGTTTGGGATGTTAGGTTGTTCTTGTTGTTTTAATTTCCTGTGTCGATGGTTTTGGGGCTTAGTGGCTTGTCTCTCTTTTTCTTTTTTCTGTTGGTTTTATTTTAATAAATTAATTATTCATAAATTAATTAATTAATTAAAAAAGAAATTATATTGAAGAGCAAGGTACTTTTTCTGCAGGTATCGAGCATGTTGGAGGAGATATGTATGCAAGTGTTCCTAAAGGAGACACCATTATGATGAAGGTCAGTTCATTAGCCATTTATGTGACACTTGAAAGTAAATTGGCATGGCTTAACTCAAAATAATAATAATAATTGACCACCACTTTGCATTTTTCATGTATTATATTGCAGAATATATGCCATAACTGGAGTGATGGACAGTGCATACAAATTTTGAAGAATTGCCATGAAGCACTGCCACAAAGTGGAAAGCTGATTATCATTGACTATGTAATGCCAGAGGCACCAGAGTCAACTGGTGCTGCTAAGTTTGTTTCCACCATGGATTATTCCATGCTTGCTATCTGTGGAGGGAAGGAAAGAACTGAGAAGGAGTTCGAGGCCATGAGCAAGAGTTCAGGATTTTCGGGTTTTCAGGTTATCTGCCGTGTCTACAATGTTTTGGGAGTCATGGAACTTTACAAATAAGTCTCCAATTACTATCCAGTTTGCAGTAGTTTTCTTCTAATTTCGTTGCCAATAAATTTCTTGTATGAAATTATAGGACTAGCTTCCTTCATCTGTAAGCCTGTAACCTATGTTTGTGTGCTCTTTACTTGCTATATATCGATCAGTAGTCCTTAATGGACGTGTACATTGTGCCAGTGAACTCAAACCTGCAGGGCAGTATAAAAAAAGAAAATAATAACAAATAGTTATATTAATAAAAAAATAAATACGACCAATATATATATAACATAACTGAAATGAGAATTTCTTTCCTTCTTTAAAACATTTTGTATCTTAGCGAAAAAAAATATTTCGACCGATATATATATCGGGTTTAGTAATGCAATTTTTTTTTTTTTGTCCTATTCAAAAAGAGTAAGAAGAAGTGATCAAATATGGCTACTTTACTTGAGCCCGATCATAGTAACACCCACATACCTATTGGGAATCAATGACTGGAGGGACCTTGATGGTGTATGGAAAACTGCACTAATCAACTAGTGTAAGAATTCCTATTACTCAAGACCGGTTGAATCATAGCCTGATACAGCCTAACCTAAGCATTAACAGGATTAATCGAACTTACGCCCTTGTGCGTACCTAATTGAGTAATGCTACAACTCCCTCTTGTTTCCATCTTGTGTCATCCCAATGATGGTGTAGCTCTTAAAATCATTGTTAGACTTGCGATTGATCATTATTGGATTTTTATTAAATGGTGATTTTAAAAGCTTCCTCATTTTTGGAGTGACACAAAAGAGACTTATATAATTACTCTGCCTAACCTCTTGATTTCCTTCATACCACTTAACTACCACCACCTGTACTATTCACAGGATACAACAAGTCCAACCACCACT
Organism: Carpinus fangiana; assembly: GCA_006937295.1. NCBI lineage: Eukaryota > Viridiplantae > Streptophyta > Magnoliopsida > Fagales > Betulaceae > Carpinus > Carpinus fangiana. The sequence goes on from CM017327.1 coordinate 31,836,167, forward strand.
ACAAAAAAAAAGCCTCATTAGCAACCAAACAATTAGCGGCGACTTTTGAAAGTGGCCGCTAATAAAGGGTCATTAGCGGCGACTTTTGAAAGTGGCCCATATTAGCGGCCAGAATTATGTTGCTGCTATTAATGGCCCCTAATGCTGAGCAAATAGCGGCCACTTACGGAAGTGGCCGCTATTTTCTAATCATTAGCAGCCACTTTCAAAAGTCGCCACTAATAACATGATAATTTTTTTAAAAAAATATTGAAAAACAATTAGCGGCAACAACTATGGCCACTATTTGGACTAAATAGCAGCTACACTAATAGTGGCCACTAATAAGGGGTAAATAGCGGCCACTTTGGTGTCACCGCTATTAAGAAGAGAAAAATAAGAAAATCAAAAATTGAAAAGGCCATTAGCGGCAACAAATTGTGGCCGCTATTTAGCACGAATAGCGGCCAGTTTTGTGTTGCCGCTAATAAGGGGTGAATAGCGGCCACTCAAAGTGGCTGCTATTGAGAAGAGAAATATCAAAAAATAAAAATTCAAACAGCCATTAGCGGCCACAAAATGTGGCCGCTATTTGGACCAAATAGCGGCCACACTAATAGTGGCCGCTAATAAGGGGTAAATAGCGGCCACTTTGGTGTCGCCGCTATTAAGAAGAGAAAATAAGAAAATCAAAATTTGAAAAGGCCATTAGCGGCAACAAATTGTGGCCGCTATTTGGTCCAAATAGCGGCCACCCTGATAGTGGCCGCTAATAAGGGGTCAATAGCAGCCACATTTGGACCAAATAGCGTCCACACTAATAGTGGCCGCTAATAATGGGTAAATAGCGGCCACTTTATGTCGCCGCTATTAAGAAGAGAAAAATAAAATAAATAAAAAATTGAAAAGGCCATTAGTGGCGACAAATTGTGGCAGCTATTTGGTCCAAATAGCAGCCACCCTGGTAGTGGCCGCTATTGAGAAGAGAAATATCAAAAAATAAAAAAATTCAAACAGCCATTAGCGGCCACAAAATGTGGCCGCTATTTGGCCCAAATAGCAGCCACACTAAAAGTGGCCGCTAATTAGGGATCAATAGCGGCCATTATGTGTCACCGCTATTGAGAAGAGAAAAAATAAAAAATAAAGAATTCAAACAGTCATTAGCAGCCACAAAATGTGGCCGCTATTTGTCCCAAATAGCGGCCACTTTTGTGTCGCCGCTATTGAGAGGAGAAATATTAAAAAATCAAAATCAAAAAAATAAATAAAGATAAATAAATTTTGGGACGATACTATTGACCTTACATATATAATAGAAAAATTTATTTCCTAAAAATTTAACTCCGATAATATGTCATTATTTATTTTATATTAATTATTGGTGATTTTTTTTTTCTATTTTCTATTTTTATTTTATTTCAAAAATAAATATTTACTTATTTATTTTATATAATAGTGCATTGGCTTCCTATTAAAAACACATTTTCCTATTTAATTAAAACACTTAAAAAAATTAATTCTTTTTTATTGTATTATTAAAATTTTATATTTCTTATTCTTATTAAAATGTTTGATCAATTATGATAAGAACATGTGATTAATCCTTGTGGATTAGCCGATTAATAATGATAAGAATATCAAATCGAACTTAGTACAATAGTATGATTGATCTTGATAAGATTGTAGGATTGATCCTAGTGCATTAGTATGATTGATTGTAATATAATTAGTTCGATTAATCATAATAAAAACATATAATCGATTATAGTGCATTAGTTGAATTAATTTTAATAGGATCATTCGATCAATCGAATATCTTGTCGATCGATCATAATGAATTGGATCAATTAATCATGATATGATCAAATTTTCAATCAAACATCTGAACAATCCTAATGAATTAGTTCGATTGATCGTGATATGATCAAATGATTAATCAAACATCCAATTGAATATCCGATGGATCATAGTAAAATTAGTTCAATTGATCGTGATATGATCAAATGTTCTATCGAACATTCGATCGATCATAGTAAATTAGTTCGTTTGATCGTGATATGATCAAATATTGTTCGATTGAACACCCAATCGATTCTAGTGAATTAATTTGATTGATTGTGATAAGATCAAATGTTCAATCAAACATCTGATTGATCCTAATGAATTAGTTCGATTGACTGTGATATGATCAAATGATCAATCGATCATCCGATCGATCGTAATGAATTAGTTCGATTGACTATGATATGATCAAATGATCGATCAATCATCCGATCGATCCTAGTGAATTAGTTCAATTGATCGTGATAGAATCAACCGTTCAATTTAACATCCGATCGATCCTAATGAATTATTGTTAATTAACTTAATTTGTTATTGTCAATTTTAAATTTGTAATTATAATAATTTCATTTGGGATGATTCTAATCACATTGTCATTGAATATGATACGAATTATATGAATCAATATGATTAAGTATCACAACTTTCATTAAATCATATGATTAATAATTCAAATTGTTGATTCAAGTTTCAACCATCATATCCCCAAAGTTTCAACTATAATTAATTGTTAAGTCATTTAAGATATAACCATATGATTAACTTTTATCATTCAACTATATATTATATAGATATAATTATATATTGTATACCAAATAATTATTGTTATTTAATATTTTTCTGAGAAATACTTAATAATAAATATACAACGACTATTGTTAATTTGTTACTTAATAAATAATTAGTAATATACCATATAAGTTGTTTTTATTAAATTAATATATATACATTTTTTTTTAATTAATATGCATATATAATAAATTATTAATTAATATAATAATAAAAACATATTACAAGAGAAAAAATTTTTAAAAAATGACAAAAAAAAAAATTCAATCTGCATAAATATATACGACGTCGTTTTGGTACAAATTAAAAGGCGGGATCCATTGGCGCGCGCGGCCAAGTGAAATTTTCGGGGAATTTTTTTCAGTCTCCTCCCTTTTTCTTCGTCTCATCTTATCCCATTTTTTCTTCTTTTCATCTTAGGATCAAAGATAGCTATAGCAAGAGAGAGAGAGAGAGTGCAAAGAGCTAGAGAGAGAGGGAGACGGACAACATGAGAGAAACAGATGAGACAGAGAGAGAGAAGCGGTTCACGGGAAGGCGGTGTACGGATCTTCGGTGACGAGCTTGGCGGGGGAGAAGAAGGTGCGGGCGATGAAGGTGCCGAAGGCGGCGGTGTGGATGGTGGTGGTGGCGGTGGAGATGGGGCTTCTGGTGGGCGCGCTTCTGATGGTTGCCGTGAAGAAGGCAGTGGTGCTGGTGGCAGTGGGGGGCGTGCTGGTGCTGGTGTTGGTGGCCGTGACGTGGAATTGCGTGTGGGGGAGGAGAGGGTTGCTAGGGTTTGTGAAGGGGTACTACCTGCTGGGTTCGCTGATTGTCGCCGTTGGTTCCGGAGAAGGTGGTCATTTTAGCTTATATAGCTTTGTTTTGTTTTTAATTTTTCTTGCCTAATCTGTTTGAGACATGATATTTCTTGAGTTGGAGATTTGAAATTTCTTTTGAGTGTTTGCTTATATAAATTTTGATGAAATCTGGGCATGACAGTGGGTGAGATGGTTTAGAATTAAAAGGGTATGAGTGTGAATAAGATACTTGGTGAAGCTAAAATAGATTAATGGGAGATTCTATCTGAACTGGAGATAGATAGAGATGGCCTTTTCTGATAGCCCCTTCAAGTTGAATGACAGGTGTCTGCCATGTGCACTTCTAGTCGTAATGTTTCTTATATTAAGTGTTGGTCATTCTTTTTTCTGTATGGAATTTGATTGTAATTGGTGGAATATAGATCTTCCAACATTGTAGTTTTTCTTTGATGAAGTGTTGATTTATGCTTATTTGCATTGTGTGGTCATCCGGAAGGTCTTATAAGCCGTCTAATTTTCAATATATAAGCTCCAAGGTTTGACCCTGTTTTTCAAAATCCTCCTTGAATTATTGTAGTATAACCAGTAATGGCATATCCCAAAGGCCATTGAACAGAACCATTTCCTCTTTAACTTCCTCAATTGGCTCAAAAAAATCACCTTTTTGCATCTATTATGTTTCTCTAAGTCTCTATGAGGTGCCTCAAAAGTTTGAATGATAGCTGAAGATAAGCTAGTACACAGTAAGAGAGACAAATCAATTGGCCCATCAGGTATTAAACTTACCATCACTGATAGATGAGAAATCTCTCATATGTTGTTTCTATTGTTACTGAAATTCTGCTGTAGTCCATCTTGAGAGATTACGCTTGCACACCACACTATATTTTTGATTTTTCACATCAGTAGAATGGGAGCCCTGTTGCTTCCTTGATCTTCTTCTATAATGAATTATTGCATATTAATACATGCATCAATTTTTGGTATGTTTTCTTTTGTGTAACCCGCTCCCTGCCTTATCTTCTTTTTTTTTTGTTGGCTTTGGGGGAAGGGAGGAAAGGTTCCTTTCGTTTAAGAATCTTCAGGGTTTCTCTATAATATCACAATTAGTGCCTTCAATTTTGATCCATGGTTTTATCTAACTAATATTGCTATTTTTCTTTCCTATTCTTTTTCTCACAGGCAACTATTTTTCAATGGATTATTAAATGTAAAAATCAGCATGGGTAACTAATGCCTTACTAGTTTCATCATGATCATACTGCAGGCATTTTCTATTACTTTTTTTGGTGAATGGGGTGACAAGAGCCAGGTAAGCATTGCCCAGGAAAAACATGTTGGGTGTGTTTGTGAATCATCATTACTTTGTCAACAATATGGTACTGAGTCTAACCGTCTTTTCATATAGCTACCATTGGTTTGACTGTAGATGAGAACCCATTTGGTTTGCAGTGTTTCTAATTGCTTTTGTTCATGTGCATATGATTTCCAATGTAGCTTGGCTGTGATTTGTTGAAATGGTTATGTTGAAAACTTCTGTCGTCTATTTTTACAGTTATTTGATTTTAAAACTTAGATATGATTTATGCTTATCTTTTTTGTTTTTTGGGGGGTCCATTCTTACCTTGATTCATGACTGTTTTAATCTGCTTGAAGGCTTTTTCTGCTTCTTTTGTCCATTGAAATGTTGCTTCCTTGAGGCATTTCATGATGGGAATGGTGATTGAGCTATAGTTACAGATAAACATATGTTTAAAGGGAGCTAACTCAAGAAAACTATAAACCTCTCCCATGGACTGAGGTGCAGCCACTCAGTAATGGCTTTTACTTTGACAGGATCTAGCTTCAATCCTTCAACTGAAGCAATGGAACCCAAGAACACACCAAAGAGATACAATGAGCTATATATTATGGTATTGTCTCCTTCCTCTCTTTCAATTCTTTTTAATATCAATATACTCATCATAAACAATAAATGTTGCCTGAAATGTCTCTCATTTGATGTTGAGTGGATTTGGGTGACCTTTTTTCTTTGGAGCTTCTTCTATGTCATTCAATATATGGTGNAAATTGTTAGGTTCATTTTAAATTTGCTTTGTAATTTGTAATCTATATTATATGTATAGCTATTAGGTAATACTGTAATAGGTTGATTACTAGTCCTTATTGATGACAATCAAGGACGTTTGCTGATTTGTGATGAATATAAGTGTTTAGTGTGTTTTTCATTGATTTTGTGATGAATCCAATGTGTTTATCATTGACTTTGAGTCTTTGACTATCACAATTCAGATTTCAGAATGTATTTTGGGGTTTTTCTTTGTTTTGAGGTTTTCTTTTTTTTTTTTTTATTTTTCTCCTCTCTAACGAGCCTAATCGGGCCGAGCCCACAGTTTAAGGCTTGTGTGGCTCGTTAACTGGGCCCGGGCTCGGGCTCGGGCTCGGCAATTTGGCTTACAAATTTTGGTATATTTCCCGAGCTCGAGCCGGGCCGAGCCACTCGAGTACTCGGCTCGGCCCGAGTATTCCGTTTTTGCGAGCTCAAGCTCGATCCCGAGCAGATGATTTCTCTATTGAGCCGAGTTTGAGCATTTGAGTTGAAGCTCGGCTCGAGCTCGGGACCGGCTCGAATGTATTTTTTCATTAATGAGCCAAGCCGGTTTTGCCAAAAGCTCGGCTCGCTCGGCTCGTTTACAGCCCTAGCGGTGTGCAAGCATTTTTGCACTATAAATACAACAAACAACACAGCAGACCTCACTAGAAAAATCGAAGCAGCAATGGCTTCCAGAGAAGATGACGATGCATGTCTCTATGCCATGCAAGTGTCCACCTCTCACATCTTTCCCATGGTGTTGACCACTGCCATTGAGCTCAACCTATTCGACATAATTGCTAGTACTCTTCGGGCAAACCGGGATGCTTACGTGTCGACCTCTGAGATTGCTTCTCAGCTTCCCACAAAAAACCCCGACGCCCCTTCTCTGCTTGATCGCATGCTCCGTCTACTTGCGACATACTCACTTCTTACTTGCTCTGTGCGCACCTGCGAAGATGGAAGGGTTGAGAGACTCTATGGAATCTCACCTGCAGGCAAATTCTACGTTCAAAATGAAGATGGCGGCCACCTTGCTTCCGTGGCATTAATGATTAATTCTCCCGGAAACTCAGCATCAGTAGGGGTTTGGTATGTACGTGTGTGTGTATATATATATACTATTGTCTTCCATTAACTATATATATACTACTCAAAGTGTTTTGGCATTCATTTTGTTATAGGCTTCATCTTAAGGATGCAATTCTTGAAGAAGGCAATCTATTTGAAAAGGTCCATGGGATATCCGTCTACCAATACCTCAAAGCTGATCCAATAATGAACAAACTTTTTAACAAGGCTATGGCTGATCTCTCCGAAATAACCATGAAAAAAGTTCTTGAGACATACAAAAAATTTGAGGGAGTTTCAGTGCTGGTTGATGTTGGTGGTGGCACCGGAGCAACCCTCAACATGATCATTTCCAAGTACCCTTCAATTAAAGGCATCAACTTTGATTTGCCTCAAGTGATACAACATGCACCATCTTATCCAGGTACCATAATACTACTTTAATTGCCATTCCAATGCCCACTTTCAATTGTAGGCTTGTCTAGTGCATGCTAGATGAATGACATATATATTCACACAACTACTTTAAAAATCCAAAAGATTATGATAAATAACTATATTAACAAAAAGTTAATTCCATTTGGGAAGATGAATTGTCCACACTGAATGAGTAGATTATAAAGGTGATCATGCGGGTTCCAAGTTCCGCAATAATTCTATTAGGTTTTAGAAATTGGCTTCATTCAATGATTAAAACTTGGGTTTTAAAACTTTTCAACATGCACCTTTATGTTTTGGTGTAAAAGTTTAATTTGCATTATCATCCCAAAAGAACCAATTAATTTGGAGCTTTCTTAGAATTAACTATATATAAAGCTCAATTTCACCTAATTAATAAGTGTGAGACTTAACACTCATAACTGTCCCTATTTTTTTTTTTTTTTTACTTTTTCTTCTTCATCTTTCTTTTTTTTTATTATTATTATTTTTTTTTTATCACCACTCTATGTTGGTTTCTCATCTTCCCAATGTGAGATCGAAGTGTTAAATGTTATCTTTGTTTCTAAAGCCAAGTATACCAAGGACCTTGTAAAAAGGTTTGTGTTGGATGCGATCGAAGAGTGCTCATATCCGAACTCTCTTTCTCTCACTCTAGGGCTAGCTGCTAGTGGTGAGCAAAAATAACATGCATTAGGGCTCCTTAGGGTTCTACACATTTTTTCTAAATAGTCTAGCTTTGTGTCTGTTTATGTTGGTTTAGTGAGCTTCAATTCTTTGTGCTTGTTTTGGCATATCTGGATTTTTCGAGCAGTTTAGGTTTGGGATGTTAGGTTGTTCTTGTTGTTTTAATTTCTTGTGTCGATGGTTCAGGGGCTTAGTGGCTTGTCTCTCTTTTTCTTTATTTTCTGTTGGTTTTATTTTAATAAATTAATTATTCATTAAAAAAAAAAAAATTGATACTGAAGAGCAAGGTACTTTTTCTGCAGGTATCGAGCATGTTGGAGGAGATATGTATGCAAGTGTTCCAAAAGGAGACACCATTATGTTGAAGGTCAGTTGTTCATTAACTAGCCATTTATGTATGTGACACTTGAAAGTAAATTGGCATGGCTTAACTCAAAATAATAATAATAATAATAATTGACCACCACTTTGCATTTTTCATGTATTATATTGCAGAGTATATGCCATAACTGGAGTGATGGACATTGCATACAAATTTTGAAGAATTGCCATGAAGCACTGCAACAAAGTGGAAAGCTGATTATCATTGACTTTGTAATGCCAGAGGCACCAGAGTCAACTGGTGCTGCTAAGTTTGTTTCCACCATGGATTATTCCATGCTTGCTATCTGTGGGGGGAAGGAAAGAACTGAGAAGGAGTTCGAGGCCATGAGCAAGACTTCAGGATTTTCGGGTTTTCAGGTTATCTGCCGTGTCTACAATGTTGTGGGAGTCATGGAACTTTACAAATAAGTCTCCAATTACTATCCAGTTTGCAGTAGTTTTCTTCTAATTTCGTTGCCAATAAATTTCTTGTATGAAATTATAGGACTAGCTTCCTTCATCTGTAAGCCTGTAACCTATGTTTGTGTGCTCTTTACTTGTTATATATCGATCAGTAGTCCTTAATTAATGGACGTATATATTGTGCCAATGAACTCAAACCTGCAGGGCAGTATAAAAAAAAAAAGAAAATAATAACAAATAGTTATATTAATAAAAAAATAAATAAGACCAATATATATATAACCTAACTGAAATAAGAATTTCTTTCCTTCTTTAAAACATTTTGCATCTTAGCGAAAAAAATATTTTCACAATATATCTCAATCGATATATTGGGTTCAGTAATGTAAATTTTTTTTGTTCCTACTCCAAAAGAGTAAGAGGGAGTGATCAACTGCGGCTACTTTACTTGAGCCCGATCGTAGTAACACCCACATACCTATTGGGAATCAATGACCGGAGGGACCTTGACGGTGTATGGAAAACTGCACTAATCAACTAGTGTAAGAATTCCTATTATAGGATTTAAGCTCGATTGAATCATAACCTGATACAGCCTAACCTGAGCATCAATAGGATTAATCAAACTTACGCCCTTGCGCGTGCCTAATCAAGTAATGCTACAAGTCTCTCTTGTTTCCATCTTGTGCCCCCCAAGGGTGACATGACTCTTAAAATTACTATTAGACTTGTGATTGATCATTATTGAATTTTTATCAAATGATGATTATAAAAGCTTCCTCATTTTTTGAGAGACACAAAAGAGACTTCTAGAATTACTCTGCCTAACCTCTTGATTTCCTTGATATCACTTAACCACCACCACTAATGGTGGTCGTAGTGTACTATTCATAGGATACAACATGTCCAACCATGCACATACAAAATCTCCATAGAAAAAAATACATATAAGATACATTTTTTTGTATGTTTTTCATGACCATTCATTTCTTTCACATTCTATGTGTATTTATATATATATATATCTCTAAAATGACAATACTTTGTAAAAATTACACTTTACCCCCCAAAGTTTGGGGCTATTTTCAATTCAACCTCTAATGTTTTAATTTTTGCAATGCATTCCCTAAACTTCGAAATTTTTGCAATTTGATCATTTTGACTTCTTTTTTTTTCCCCAAAATGCCTCCATCCCAAGTTAAAAAAATAAAAATTAAAAATTAAGGGGTGGCCGGTCTAAGGTTGCCGAAGCCACCCCTAGGCCCAATTGGGATGGCCGGCCACCCCTTAATTTTTATTTTTATTTTTATTTTTTAAACTTGGGAGGAGGGCATTTTGGGGGGGAAAAAATGCAAAATTGTCAAATTGCAAAAATTTGGAAGTTTAGAGAGTGCATTGCAAAAATTAAAATATTGGAGGTCGAATTGAAAATTGCCCTCAAACTGTGTAATTTTTCCCGATACTTCGTTATTGTTATAACTTACAAGTGAAGAATTATTTTATACATCAACAGATCTATAATCACTGCTTTCCATTGACCATAGCCAGCAACTTAACCCTTCCATTTTTAACCTCTGCAAACAGCTCATTCACTAGAGCTTCAAACATCTCCATGCCCTCTTTGAGAGCCAAGGAGCTTCTCTTCAGCAAATCGATACTCTTCCTCAACCTTCCCACATCTGCACCTTCTTCCCCCTTCAAAATCTCTTCTTTAATATCCAAAACCGCCTTCTCAATTACCATATTCTCAACCAAAACCGACCTTGTACAGTCCTTCCCCTTCAAGCAGCAGCCCACAAGCTTCCCAAGAGAAGCTGAGAAAAACTTCAGCTGAGGAAACCCACGGTAAACTTCCTCGTACTCTCCAATGTCAGAAACTGGATAGAGAATTGCAGAAAAAAGAAGCATGTCCATTACATCAATGGTGCTTTTAACGGCGTAGATGAAACGGATAGTACTGCTATGATGATGACGATTCTTGCTCTTAGTTTCAGCCATGGCGGCGGTCTTGAACATATTCTTATATTTCCTCTTCTCAACCCCACAAATTTTCTTGCCCTCATTTTCTAATCTCTCGATCTCAGCTTTGATCGTTGCAACATCTGGAATCTCGTCGTCACAGAACTTTATAACAGCGAGGTCGACCGTTAGCCGATACCTTCCCATCCAAGAAATGGCTGAGCTTAGAGAGTTGCATAAATCAAGGAGATGTAAGGCTTCTTCCATGTAAACATCCAAGATATTTATACAATCCCATGAACTGGGTACCTCAGATTTCTCGTAAAAGAGAAGCAGCTGGGAGTGCATCTTCCTCAGGAGATTAGTGGCTTCAGAGCACCATTGAAGGGAAATGGAACCTTCAGGCAGTAGCCATGTTTGAAGCCTATCGATGTCGGAAACTAGAGAAGAAAATAACGTGACGGATTCATCAACATTAACGTTGGTGGAAGAAGATGGTTTTCCTCTGCATAGAGGTGGGAAACATGTAAGAAACACCCTTTCCATCGTGAAACATATAATTATGATGAAATTATCGATCCTAATAATCATTTGTTTGATGCTTACTCCACTTTTATAAATCAAAACTTTCCAGCGAAAAAGTTGATGCAAAGTAATTGCATGAGTCATCATCATGGATTTCATTAGCTTCATCAAATAAACTAGTACGTTTCTCACATCAGTGGGAAAGAATATGTGTTGCTTAAGGACTTATGACATGTTTGAAATTATGTTCAAGAAATAGAGCTTTCAAGTAAAAAAATAATTTTTGACAAAAGTTTTATTTTTAACATTTTGTCAAAAGTGCGTTTTTAGCTGTTTCTAAGCTTTTTGACATTTAAAAGCGTCTTAAATTTATTTTTATCAAATGATTTTTTTTTTAAAAAAAAAATGCACTTTTGAGGTCTTTAAACACACACCTAAACATGTCCTTAAAACGTAGGCAACATTTCAGTCTTTAAAATCATGTATTTTTAAATGTGGGACACTTTCTGCAATTTTGTTTAAAAACACACTTTTAGCTTATGAAATTGTAGGATCAAACACACTCACAAGATGAATGGAACATAACAATTCTAGTTCGAGTTCAAGCTGCTAGTAATCCAATGGACCTAATTCGGCTTTGCAGGGTGAAGCATGCCTATGCCTAATGAAAATTTGAATCAAAATGAAGGGCTAAACTATAAACCAAAGAATCAACTTGAGCAATCACATGGGATTGATAAAACCAACCTTTTAAGCATAGTGCTGATGCAGATTAAAGACTATTGAAATTTATCAAATCTGTCAGAGAAGGAGTGAAAGAAGCAACAGATTTGGATTGATCTTTACAAGCCTAAAATGTATGATAAAGAAAATGGGAGACAGAAATCGACAGATATACCAGGAATCGATGTGTATTTGAACCAATCTGCTTAAAACTTTTTTATGAGTGAACAATCAACCTAGAAACCTCTTGTCTTCTCTTATGGTGCATTTATTTTAAAATATGTATAGAAATTTAACTAAGAGTGGAAGATAAAGGCATGGAGAAATTTAACATTTAAAAATTAATGCCATAAATACTCAGAAAAGAAGAAGATGAAATCAGCAAGAGATTTATCAATAAAAACGATTGAGAAAATCTACATGGTAAGATTCGCTGTAAATTTTAAAGAGAAATTATAAAAATCATTCTTTTTCAAGCGTTCTTTTCATTTATAATAGTAATTGCTGTTGAGACATGCTACACATCGTTCTCTTAATCATCTTTCAACAATATTTTTTGGCAAATCTAATGGATTCACCATTGGATTTGTGAACTCATGTAGGTCTCACAAAAATTTAATGACAAATTTACTCATTTCCTATACAAACAAAGATGATTGAGAAAATAATTTTTATCATTTCTCTTTGCTATTAATATAGACACAATATTGCTTGGAAAAGACACCCAAATTTTAGGAAAATGACAAGGAATAGATTTGGGAAAAATATGCCTTGTCAGCAAAATTATAGCCATGTCATAGTTAATGCAATATCATGCATGCATCAAGCTAGTATAAATGGACAATTGGGAGTTGTTCATTGTAATTAAGCAAAAATCTGATCAATTTAATTGATCATTAATGACAAACTTATCAACCATACTCTTACTTATTTTACCAATTATGTTCTGTCACACCACATCAGTTTGTAGGAAAATTGTAATAAAAGTCGTGATCACCGAAGTATTTTCTTGCAAAGGTGAATGTACAATCACAGCATGCAAAACATTTATTTTTTTATTTTTTTATTTTTTGACATTTTCACACAAAGGAAAGGGATAGAAGGATTCGAACTAGTGACTTCCGTTTCATAAGGTATGGTTTACAATCGATTGAGTTACTCCTTAAAGACCATGCAAAGCAATTTTTACAAAAGAATAATATTAGAAATCACATTTTTATCTCGTATTACTGATGTGACAATTCAAACCAACCCTTCGATCGATCCTCTAAAAAAAAAAAAAAATTAAAAAAAAAATCCAAGAGTTGGTTAGAACTATCACATCAATATTATAACACAGTTGTAGAATAAAAATGCAATTACATAACATTTACCATAGAAAAGATTCGTACCCTCTTTGGCACAATGAAAGCAAGCATATAAATAGGATTTTATTTATCAGAAGATAGTTGAGCCTCTCTGTTGTTACAGAGTACTCTCTAATGTCTAGACAAAAACGTGTCATTTAGCTTCCACGAGAAAAAGAAGATATCATTCACTTTCCACAATCTAATAAATATTGTGGTTTAAAAATGTAGATTCAGTATAGAAGTAGCAATTTCAAATTTGAAATCTGCTGACTAAAAGGATGCACCTGCACAGTTAAGAGTATTAAGACAGGCGTCTAAGGCACTTCATCAAGGCATCTGTGTGCTCAGGCTTCCCAACAGATACACGCACATAACCCTTCAACTCTTTGTTGTTGTAATGGCGGATCATTACACCCATTTTTGCAAGGTCCTCCTGTACCAATATCAGGTTATCACAAGTTTTTATATCTTTTGGTAACACTAAAATATGTTCAAAGCAGAACGAGCAGCAATTGACCTTGTACATGATCTTTGAAAGAAACAGAGAAAGAAAAACCATCTTCATGGACCACCTACCAATAGAACCCTAAGCTGCTCCTCCAAATTACAGGTCAAGCTAACTGGATAGCTGGTTTGATTGTTACCACACTAAACAGCCGAGCCGGACCGAATCTGATTACTATAGCTAAAGACTGGTGAAAGAGATTCTTCTACAGACCCCAGACATGTTACATCTAGGCACACGTGTACAAAATGTATTTAATAATTTAGGGGGAAAACAAAAATAAAGTATACCATTATCTGGATAAGATCTGGTGTAATAGCTCTTATATGGGCTGTTCATTTTAAATGAACGATCTGAATCATGACAAAACATAAGAAAGAGAAAGAAGTGGCTTGTAGTGCACGGGATAGTTGTTGGGGTGGCCAAACCACTCCCTTTGGTCATTGGGGTAGTTCGGCCACCCCCAAACTACCTTTTGGGAGTGGCCAAACATCCCCTTGTGGCCAAAGGGGGTAGTTCTGCCACCCTAACAGCCACCTGTTGCACTGCAAGCCATCCTTCGTTCTCTTTCTTTTGTGTTTACGCGATTTGGGCCATTCATTTTAAATGAACAGCCCAATGAGAGATTTTGCACCCGGTGCAATAACCAGATCTCAATCCCCATTATCTACATTTTTGTCCATTTTCCTAGCTGGCCCATATCAATCATAATTTTGAGTAGAAATTTCATCCGAAATTATTTTGCAAACTAAATAGCAACATAAAGCGAAGGACACAAACATTGCCCAATCACAAACTAAATTTGAATAAAGTATTATCTCCAAAAATTAAAAATAAATAAATAAAATAAAGAAAAGGAAAGGAATTATCTTGACAACTACACCAAACAATCAAATCTAACTCTATATAAGAGATTAGGATTACACACACAAGACATGCAGAAATGTATGACTGTCTGTCTATACAACGCAAATATTGGGTTCAGAACCATCAATCTTTTAACATGGTAAAGTAATGATATAAGTGAGAAAATTACGCACCTTCAATTTCTTAGCATCCGTTCCAGATGCAACCTCACAAAGAATGAAATTAGAATAGCTTGGAAATGGATTGAGAAATGGCACTTCCTTGAGAAGATTAAAAAGCCTCACCCTTTCTTGTACCAAAGCCTCTTTCACTTTCTGGTAGAGATGCAGATTCATATTAGACATGGCACTGAATGGAAGTAGTACTAATTTATCTGTCAAAAATGTGAGTGGTCGATGCATATTATTACCAAAGTCCTAGCTGATAGGTTATAAAGAAGAATTATTTCCAAGCACCAAAATGTGTTCGTCAGGGTGGGAAATTTCCAGATTACATTCTTATAGCTAATGAGTGCTTGGATACTAGAATCAGATTTGGTGTTTCATGTGTGCTTTGCAAGCTGGATATTGAGAAGGCCTATGATCATGTCAACTACAAATTTCTTTTTTCCTTGTTAGGGAGATGTTGTTTTAAAGAGAAATGATGTATTCCATCACCGCCAAATACCAGCTAGACTTGTTCGCACATTGCCGAGCTGAGAATACCTTGTTTCCATCCCTCGGCGATTTAGAAAACTCTCCTGTCACTTCAACCCTTAACCAACTTCACCCAAAACATTATGGATCATCTTCTTCTACATTGCGAGATTACTTATGCTTTGTGGAGTGCTATCTTGAGTGGTCTTGGGTTAGCTTGGGCCATGCCTAAAATAGTAGTAGACTTTTTCACTCGTGGGAGAGGGTTCATCGGTAGTCATCAATGTGTAGCTGTGTAGAAGTTGGTTCCGTCCTGCCGATGGTGTCTTTAGAGGGGGGAAATTGATAGATGTCTGAAAATCACGAGGATTGTGGTGGAACTAGAGTCTTCTTCATCAAAACTCTTTATCTTTGGACAGTTGCCCTATATCTTAATTTGCTTAGTTTTCCTTATTTTCTCAACTTCTTGTCTTATTCTAGCTAAGTATTTATCTTGTATACTCTTTGTGTATTTGGGTAGCGTCTTTTACACTTTTAATGGTAATCATTTACTTACAAAAAAATATGGAAAATACTGATAAGAATAAAAAAGAATTGACCTCAAGATATGTGAGATTCTCCAAAGCTAGGTATTTATCTTGTATACTCTTTGTGTATTTGGGTTGCGCCTTTTGCACTTTTAATGGTAATCATTTACTTACAAAAAAGAAATATGGAGAATACTAATAAGAATAAAAAAGAATTGACCTCAAGATATGTGGGATTCTCCAAAGCTGCACAAGCAGATACTTCAGCAGCAACTGAAACATTATAAGGTTGCTTTGCTCTCCAAAGATATTCGATGATGCTCAAAGGAAAAGCTCCATATCCAACACGAAGTCCAGCTAAACCTGCACCAGTAGTTCATTTGCAATTTAAGATTCTGAACATTTCACATAAATAAATAATAAAAAAGAAGGAAAAACATTTCCAATTTTTTTTTTTTTTTAAAAAAAAAAAGTTAATGAATTTAATACGATAAATAAACCATTGGGTAAACATTTAAAAAAATTAATTAATTAATTAATTTAATATGATAAATAAACCATTGGATAAACATCTGTGGATATGACTAACCTCCCATACCAAATACAAATATATAAATCCATAAAATTAAATCAACAATCAACTAAAAATGAATATTATTAAAATAAAATTAAGCACAAAACCCACTTCATAAATATGCTACATCACAAGGTGCCCATTACTGGACCAAAAGATAAATGAGTAGAGAAAATCTATCCATCTAGGGAATATGTAGCAACATTACATGATTCAAAATGTACATTCTTGCAACAAAGCTCACACAATCTTGTAAGGGAAAAAGTTAATTAGTAAAAGTAAACCATCATTCCTTCCATTCTATAAAGAACCCAAGTTGCTGATGTTACTCACACAGTTCTTTTAAAGATAAAGAGTATTGACCCAACAATGATGAAATGATTTTATCTATGATACATGTTACGTCAATAGGAAATTTAGTTGTCCACCAGGGTTTGTACCTGCATTTCAAATCTCAACCATGAGTCACAAGTGACTTTCATAGAGGTGATACAGACAGACATAACAAATTCAACTGATGATGATCGATGCTCTGCACGTTGCGCATGTAACGAGATGTTATGAAATGTTTAAATACAAAAATATCTCAAAATTATGGTCTAACTTTGACATGGGATCTAATTTAGATCCTCCATAGCTACTCAAGCTACTATTGAGTTTTACTTATTTGTTTCTTTACATAAGTAAATCTTCTACATTTGTTTTACAGGAAATGGCCTCTAGTTAAGGCCCATGGTTCTTACTTTGGTCAAGTAATATACTACTGGATCTTTATGTGCTCTTTCCAAATCTCCTACTTTTAATATTTGGAGACGTAGACAAATTAGAAACAGGAGTAGCCAGGAGGCAGCAGCTTATAAATATTATTGAAACAACTCCAATTCACCAAAGATCAGTATCAACTTTTGAGAATATTTCAGCACCCATCAAGCCCTCTCTAAGGTTTTGTGATGCAATTTCAATCCTCAATGAGATGTCTATAGTATCTCCTTCTCCTCTTCTTTGGTATCCTCCACTTCTGTAAATCCTATAAATTTTGAAATCCTATTTTAGAACCCCAATTTTCATGGACTCAACCCAAGTTACTAGAAAGCTCTGAAAATAAGAGCTGTTTATAGTTAAACTATTAACAGCCCAAAATAGCACCACCAAAGCTTGTCTTTCTTCCTTCCAAACCTGTTACTCAGTTGCATCTTTACAAGTTATAAACTCAAATAGTTTTCTCCTAACCTTTTCCACCATTAAAACCTAAAATTGGCAACCCCAAATCTGCAAATGCCCGCAACATATCACTGAATGTCTAGTAACCTTTCAGCCATACAAATTGTACTTTTTAATCCCAGTTCAGATTATCAACTTAAGTATACTCTTCCACCCTTTAAAAATTCAAAAGCACATACTCCTCCTAACCACCTACCATGGACTAAACTGTAGGCTGCCTTACTCAAGTTGGAAGTGCTGTCCTAAGTCACACATAATCCATAGCCAAATACATGTTTCAATAGCAAGAAAATATTGGTCCCTAACCAGCAGCAAACAATGCATATTGAAATCATGGATGAGGTAGCACATAAGGTCATAGACATGTGTCAAAAGCAGATAGCTACCATCTAAGTACTTGGAGTAAACATAATTCTACAAGATAATCACATTAGCAATGGATGAGCATTAATGTGAAGCAACAGCATCTTCAGAGTCATTTATATAGGACATGAGAAAGGTCAAACTTAATGTCATTTTCCCTCCAGGTCATTACTTTGAAGGAAACTGAGGAAGTTAGTCTTCTATCAATGAGAGTACCAAGTTGGCAAGTTAATAATAGCTATTATCAGAAGAGGTGACGCTGTGCAGATACAGGGGTCCCCTCAATTTCAGTCATTAGTAACTTGCAATGTTTGAGTCACAGGTCACATGTGATCTGATACAAGATAAATTCCCTTGATAACAACCACCAATTACCATATCAATTAATCTTTGTTTGGCTTCATGATTAGTATCAGGATAAGTCAATGGTTTTGTTTCCAGCAGAAATCAGTACATAAAAGGCAGAAATATACACAAGGCAAATCAGGTACCATACTTACTAACAACAATAGCAATTACGAGATATTCTTGCTGTATTGGCTAATACTCTAAAATAAGTATAGTAGTATTTTATGAGCAAATAATAAATGTTATAAAAAGAAAAAAAAATGATAAATATTATTGGACCAAACTTGATAACTGAATTTAAGGCAGCCAAAGGACATATCATAAACAAGAACCTAAAGTAAATTAGTGTGCAACTATATATGTTTCTCTGGTGTTGCACATGATTTGGACATCAGTGATGTGAGGTGCTTTACAAGCCAAACAAATCCATATATTAATTCAGGAAGGTAGAAATTCTGGTAGCCATTAAAGCTAGAGTTTGGTGGCATTTGACTGTTGCAAGACAGCCATGCTTTGATTGAACAAACCAGTAAGAAAGACAAATGCACAATGGTATTCATGAGGAGATTATC
Organism: Carpinus fangiana; assembly: GCA_006937295.1. Lineage (NCBI taxonomy): Eukaryota > Viridiplantae > Streptophyta > Magnoliopsida > Fagales > Betulaceae > Carpinus > Carpinus fangiana. The sequence continues at coordinate 31,854,822 of CM017327.1, forward strand.
TTGGGTCATGTGCTATTAAAGACACTAACATACTCTTCCATTGTGATTAGCTTGCTTTTTAAGTATCTATTGAACAGAGCATAACAACAGGTATGTTGTCTACAGATAAAATTGACTCTTTTTACAAGTTTTGCTTTGGCTTATAAAATCCCCTGGCATATCTTATCAAAAACAAAGTATAAAAAAATAATTTAAAAAAAAAGTGTCTACCGGAAGACAAGTTAGGACCTTAATGCTGGGAAACTGCAAAGAAGAGATCTATCACCTGTAGATGAATGTAATACAATTTTATGGACTTCTCTTCTCAGTTAAATATTTTTAAATAGGGGGACTATTTAGTCACTGCTCTCATTCTATCCCAACTTATGTTTCTAATTCTAGAGCATATAATAACTAATTCAGATCCAATTCTAAATTGGATCAACAGTTCACAACATAGAAGATAATAGATCTTACATTAGAAATTCAATAACAAGATCGATGCTACCAGAACAGAATCATATAGGCTGACATGAAAGTTCCCAAATAATTGATTCTAAAGAAAAGGCATTAAAAATATTTACATACCAGCTCTTTTGCTAAATGTCCGAAGAACAATTAAATTCTCATGCTTCTTCACCCATTTCATCCTGGACTCTATTCCCGAAAACTCAATGTATGCTTCATCCAGCACCACCAAGATAGGAAGCTCAAGGATTTTCAAGAGAGCTTCATCATCAATTACACTGCACATAAGTAGGATGGAAATATAAGATCACAATTCTGAATATGTGACTAGAAAATAATGCATAAAATTCAAACATGTTATAAATATAGCGTGCAGGCTCGTTAGACCAGCAAAACCACACTAAAGCAAAGATAGAGTCCAAATTCTGAAACTCTGTTCACACGAGAAGAGGACACCTCTGTTAACCTCTTTCTCCTGCCATCCAGGCCCTTACGCATTCTACAATCAGGCCTTCTCTGCAATTCATTCCAGAGGTAAATAGTAAAAGCAATCTTAAATTCCATGCCCCAATACAATGTCAGCATCTTCAGTTAATAACCCTTGAGAAAGCTAAAGATTGATTTATTCTGTCTAAAAATGGATGTCTACTACATGCACCAATATTAACCCAGATGTTAAGAGAACAGCTTATCTAACCATATATCCCAACCCCATTCTATGAACAGTTCTTGAATGGGTCAAAGCCTAAATTCAGACTAACTAGTTTTAGAAGTCTAGTTTAGAAGAAAGCTCTATGCAGATACTTCGACTTTAAACATATGTGCCTTCAGATGTGATTCTTCTCTTGAATGTGCTTGATTGTTCATTACTGGGCAGTAAGGTAAGGACACATTAGAGACATCAAGTCAATCACGTAAGGTAACTATGCCAAAAATACATTAAGAAAAGAAACAACAGAGATTTACCTCCCATCTGGATTATTGGGAGATGTTAAAAATATGCATTTGGGTTTCTCACGTTCGATAACATCTGTTATTTGTTCCACATTCAAGCTAAAGTCCGCCTTCCTTGGAACTGCAGAATAACATAAAATTGCAGGAGGTTATTCACATCTGATGTGACAAAGAAATGAAAAGCAAAGCAGGCATGAGAAATGACAGATGTTTAAGGACTCAATATTGTAGATAAATCCAAGAATTTACATCAATGAAAGAAGGAATTAGAAACTCCAAAAACTTGCGGAAGAAACAATAAGAAAGTATAAAGTTTATGTACCTTTTATTACAAGTGCCCCATTAACTGCAGCATCAAACTCATACATAGTAAAGGTCGGAGGGCAGTCCACAATTTTGTCACCAGGATCGAGCACACATCTGCAGCATATATTAAATAACAACAAAATCCATAAAAGATTAGGAACTGTTGACTGCTGTAGGGAGATAGACACTAACAGGCATTTTAATTTGGAAACGTATAAAGATACAAAATTCAAATCCTAACCGCATAATCAAATCAATGAGCTCATCTGCACCACATCCTGCAAGAATATAATCAGATTCAAGTCCTGAATCTTTGGCAAGGGCAGCCCGCAAGCGACGGCTCTCAGGGTCTGGATAGACATATGGGAACTTGATTGAGCCCAAAGCTTCAAAAACCTACAAACAATCTGAATTTTCTATTTAAAACAGAAAAGGGTATTAACACTCAGAGCGCGTCTGCAATCAACATAGACTTCTCTTTGACTTCAAATATTTACACACTAAATAAACATTTCTTTAACATCTTTAAAAAAAAAAAAACAAAACAAAACAAAGAATTTCGTTCTTGTTACCTCAGGGGGAGGACCATAAGGGTTTTCATTAGCATCTAACTTGATAATTTCCTCAGGCTTCCTTCCGAGCTGCGATGACAAAACCTGTAACAAAGAACCCAATTCATTTATCTGGACATCAAATTACTATTTCACATAGATTTTCACTCAAGTGACTCATAACAGGGGTTTGTCAACCATATAAAACTCAAAGTGACAAACGTCACCTGCAATTTGAAAAATCATTATCAGTATTGATCAACCGCATCTCGAATAGAAACAGACACCACCATCTATGAAATTGATTGGCTATTATTTTCAATTTTTGACCAAGTAAACAAACATTAACCATTTACAATATCAATTATATAGCAGCCAATTGGGTTGAAGGAAAACTAGGAGAACCTGTAGTAATAAGTCCTTTTCAATTAGTAATCAATGAACATGATAATGCTCAAAGCTGGTAGTTGATTTTGAACAAATATACAACTAAATTGAGAGACAGTGTAAGGGTTCCTGATTAAAGTGGGATACCATTGTCAAAAGGCATAAATGGGTTACTCACCCACAAGGAAAAGAATGAAATGGATCGGATTATAGTACCTCAAAAGGCAAAATGGGCTGATAAGGAGATAATTTCCTCAAATGGGGTCGAATGAAGGAGTCACCGGTCAAGCGCTGCTGACCCTCATTGACATGTTCCACTGAAGGAACAATGGAGGCCATAGCAAAGACCCGCCCGCGGTTTCCTTCGATTGAGCAACTGGGTCTCTGCGATTGAGGCACCACAAGTTGTCGAAAGCTGGTGTTGGGTTTGATGAAGCAGAGAGAGGAGGCGTTGTAGATGTCAGTGACACCCATGAATCTCTGCACATTTGGAACCCAAAGCAATCAGAAAAGACAAAACTTCGAAAAAAATTAAAAATTAAAAAGGGTCCGAGTAATAAAGATTCAAATACAGAGAAATGAGTTGTTTTGACCAGAGCAGGCGAGCAGAGCAGCCAATGACCCAAAGAAAAACCCCCTAAACCCTACACAAAAGTGTCTATCAAGGAACAGACAGAACTGGGTAAGTACTAGGTGGACACTGGTGAGATGCGATGCTCATATATATATATATATATATATATCCTTGTCAGAAACCTCAAATTTGCAAAGATTTTGGTGCTTCAATATATATTTTCAATCATTTTGGCTCAGGGAAAAAAATATATATATATGTATATATATATATAATTTAGAAGCTATTTTAAAAAGAGGCCAGCTTAAACATTATTTCTCCTTGGTTATTTTTCTTTTGCACGAGGTAACTACCTTTTTACCCTTTATAAGCTGCAATAACTTTTAGTGACCCAGTTTAATTTGGTGAGGAATAAAGGGTATTATTGTCTTTTGGTAGGCCTCAAAAGTCAAAAATGACCGCCGCCGCCGGCGGTGTAGAGTTAAAACTTGTCCAATTCAGTCCCTAAAAATTGCATGGTGAGATGTGATGCTCATATTCATATATATATATATATATATATATGCTGAATTATCAATTATGGACAGCAATCCAATCCCCAAAATTTAGTCAAAAGGATGCCTTCTTCCTATAAATAATTTACAAATTATAAAGCTCAACACTTTAAAAAAAAGAAAAAAAAGTTATTAACTACATATTACACATCCATCTCACTCATCTCCCACTAACCTAACGTGGTAATGCTTATAATGGGTAACAATTTATGTTTGTATATTTAGTTCAAGTCGTGTTAAGGTATGAGTATAAAATTATATAGACCAATTATAATCTTCTAATTTTATATTTGGTTCATGTCGAGTTTGCGGGTTATGTCGGATTTGGGTCGTATCGAAGCATAAATATAAAATTATATAAGTCAACTTTAATTCGACTTGTTAAATTAAATAAGTTAGATTCTTCAATTATAATTCTTTTAATTTTGTTTTAGGTTCGTGTTAAGTTTACGGGTCGTGTCAAAAATTGTTAGCCCCAGTAGTTATACACCCTTTAATTTTATTTTATTTTTACATAGACCTCCCATCCCTATCCATCAACTGGCCAAGTGCCAAACACACAAGTGACTAATTAGAATTCTTAGTCCCTTATATTATTTTTCTGGGAAGAATACCTGGAGAAGAATAAGAAGTGATTTTAATATTGCTGGCCTCCTTAGCCAAGAACCTTTACCAGCAGCAACGTCAAAATTATCTTTGTTTTCCACAGTCAGCCCTCCCCCCAATGATTCACAGAATGTACATTATGTACCTACTGTTAGAGATGCTCTCTGCCTTCTCAAACAGATATTCCTTCAATACATTCACAAAATTGTTGATTTTTACTATCACGTTATCTTAATTGTATGATAATCGAATAATACGCTCAATTTTTATTGTCACATTATTCTATTTGTATGAGATGCTCTCAACCTTCTCATACAGATTTTCCTTTGATCCATTCACAAAATTCATGACAGCAAATAAGGCGTCTCTACCTCATAAGTCTAAAATTAGGATGATATGATAGTTAAAATCAACTCTTTTTTTTTTTTTTTTTGCAAGTATTGATCCAATAATTGATTTTCATTATTATGTCATCCCAGTTGTATGGCAGTCATATATGAGTTTACTAAATAACATAACTAATTAATTAATGGTATTATTAGCATTTAGTTCATGTTTTATTTAATTTTTAAGACTGAAACAAATTTTTATAATTCAATAAAGAGACATATTACACAACCATCTTTCAACCATCTCTTTTTGCAAATCCAATGGATTAACCATTGAATTTGTGGACTCATGTGAATCCCACATAAATTAAATAGTAGATTCATATATTTACTATATGGAAATGGTCATTTCTCTTCAATAAATGGGCTTTGCCCTACATTAAGGTTAGGGTTTAGTGAGTGAATTTATTTATGTATAATTTGACTCCAACTGATGCAAATTTGATGAATAACCACACCTTGCCCAAGTGTTCTAAGATGAGACTCCTATTTTTTTGTGGTGAGATTCTGCAGCACCTTATTCTTGGCCACAGACTGATTCAGCTTGGGATTTCCTGACTCCTTTTTGTTCTTTGTTTTGATATCCGGCCTACATCACTTGGTATTGGGCTTTATGAGTCTTATGCTGCCTGTCATGCTCAAATATTACTGAAGGACCCATTTCCTTTAGTCAATTGGGCATATGCATTGATCCTCATCACTATTCACTACTTCCACATAATTTAACTAGATGGACCGTCTTCAAATTCTCAATTCCCCGCTACTTAGGGCGGTGGTTTAGTCACATCAAGGCAATCTTCATGTGATTAATTAAATAATAGGGCTATTGTAAATCACCTTTAATTCTCCTAATGTCTTGATGAGACTAAATTAGATTATAGCTCAATCGGGCTTGAGAAAACGCATGCAGTTTTCACCGTACATTTAGGCCTCTCTTGTCATTGGTTCCAATAAACAAAGTAGTCACTTTGTTCGCCACCCCTTCTGCCCTTTTGGAATAGGCGGAAAAAAAAAAAAATTCCCTAATCCCCCTTCTCCACCCCACCCCCTTTTTTCTTTTCTATTTTTTGGTTCCCTTTCAAATCCTTTGTATTTGCTAAGGGAAGAAAAAAATATATATAGAAAATGGGAAATAAGGCAGTAGTACTACCAAAGAACATTTGCAAGGTTTCTTGATTCCTTGGGAGAAGATGATGACCATGACTTGAGGTTGAGGGAGCTTTTTGATGGTCATTAAGACAAAGGGCCTACTTATTTCTTTTTCCCCTATGCAGACGGCATCCCAGATTAATAATATCTAAAGCTGCATAAACTGCTGTTGATTCAGCACCCAATAGCCAATATAAACTAAAAATTCATCTAACTTTATCAAAATTTTACCTTACTTAATCTGTATATTCATCAAAGAATACTTTCTATACATGTTTTTACATAAACATTGTGATTGATCAGCCTTTAATCTTGAGCTTCCGATGAGAATTTTGCAGCAAGAAAAGCTTCTTCAACACCTTCATGATCGCCACCATCCCTGGCTTCCTTGTTGTAAGCGCGGCGCCATGAGTTTTGGAGGCTGTCAATGCCTTACCACACCCCAACTCCACAATATCTCTAGAAGAGGACGTGTTGGATCTTGAAGTGCTAGAATTTCTTGACAATTCTTCATTGAAATCCTCCCACAACATGTCCATCTTGTCCTCTTCATCATCATCATCATCATCATTGCCCACTCTCCGACAACCTTCTACAGATGAAAAGCTCTTTCTTTGGCTGTACTTGATTTGTCCTGTTGCAAAACAATCTTCCTCGTCGTTTCGATGATCTTCTCCTTTGGCTGCCCCATTTGGTAGTTCTTCATGGCTGGAATTTGGAGAGGCGGCTGGAGACAGGCGCCACAACGGCGGTGAATCGATGCTACATGGGGGGAAGGTGTTACCGGTTGTTGGGAAGCTGAAATCTTCTGTGGCCATGGCTTGGATTATCAGCTCTCTGTAGGTGAAGAGAGATGGGGAGAATAGGGGGGTGTTGGGGTTGGAAGCCAGGTGGTTGTTTTTTAAAGTTTAGTTCAACTGCTTCAACCAGACAAGTAGCATAGTTTTGTTTATAGTCAATTTATTTAAAGAAGAATCTAGGTGGGGTTCTCTCTTCAAGTTAGATTTGGTACTCTTAAATTATTAGTTAAATGATTAAATTTTATAAGTTTTTAGGGCATTCACGTCCGGCTTAGCTAAAATTTAACTAAATAGGTGAAAATTCACTTTATCCTCCTGAAATTTCAGAAGTTTTTCAATTTGAACCCAAAAATTTCAAAATTGACAATTTACTCCCTTGAAATTTCAAAAAGTTTTAATTTAAACCTTTCGTTAATATTTTCCGTCTAAATGGACAAAAAAAAAAAATTAAAAGCATGATGGTAATTACGTAATTTCATAGATTTCCATCCAATTTGACGGAAATTAGTACCAGAATGTTTAATTGAAATTTTTTGAAACATTAGGGGGTATATTACCAATTTTTAAACTCCGGAGTTCAAATTGAAAAACCCTTGAAACTTCATGCGGGTAAAGTGGATTTTTTCCAACTAAATAACACATTTTTTTTAGCTACCCATTTTTCTAAATCACCTAAATCCATATCACATTTCACCTATTACTTTTGGTATTCTATTTAAAATAATCCTTTTTCGCTAATCCAATGAGAGAGAGCCAGATTGATTTTAATTTTACCCTCAATGCCTTTTTTTAATTTCTGTCCAATTAGACATAAATTAGTAATGGAGGGTTTGAATTAAAATTTTTTAAAACATTAGAGGAATACATTGTCAATTTTTAAACATTGAGGTTCGAAACTTCATAAACATATTGAAACTTCAGGAGGTAAAGTAAATTTAGCCGTAAATATAAACATGTTGTTTGTTGTTGCTTAAAATGTCTTGATTAAGACAAAGGCCGATAAAAAGATAAGAACAGTGAACTAGAGATATCTTCAGTACCAAGAAAGAAAGAAAAAAGAGTACCCAATATGGTAAAAGTGCCACCTAAATTTCATGTGAATGAAATATTAAGCTACCTTTAATCGCAAGTTTTTCCAAAAATTGGAAAATGACTTGTGAGTCAAGATAGACCTGACCTTTGTGTTCATGAAATCATGATTCACTGATCTGAGAATTAGGTTAATTTTAATCTCTGAATTGTGCTGATATGGCAACAATTGGGTAGAAGCAGCCAAACCCTCTTCTTTTTTTTTTCTTTTTTTAAGTCGCCAAACCCATTTAGAAAAGGGGAATGGAGACACCTCATCTTCCTCCGGATTGACAGGGAGGATCCCCTTCTCCTTCTGCTAAAATTTCCACAGGCCCATTGACAATATTGCCTTGAAAGGGACTCCTCTACAACTCACACACTTTCTCTTGAGCAACTTTCTATAGAACCAATTGCTTTCATAACCTAGCAAAATAGCCGATTTATCCCCATTTTTTGGAATTAAAATTTTGGGGGAACTTCAGAAAATTCTCATGAATTTTCACCCATTTTAAAATTACCCTTCTTCAATTAACGCTAAAAAAATCTCGATTAAGGGTATCGAACTTTCAATTTCTTTCAACTATCTTTTTCCATTAGATTTTTCCATTAAATCTTGTTAAAATTCATAAAAACAAAAAATCCTGTTTTGTTATTATAAAAAATTGTAAAAATTTAGGCGTTTATTATTTTTATAAGAAAAAAAGACTTATTTGCAATATTTTTTGCAACAAATTTGATAACATTTAACGGAATGAGGTAATTGAAATAAATTGAAAATTTGATACCCTTAGAGCCTGTTTGGTTTGCGAAATAGACCACTGGAATAAAGTGATTATTCCTATAGAATAGTCATTCTTTTGTTTGGTAATGGTTTATTTCCTGAAATAGTCATTTCAATGGAAATCACTAATCCCTTACACAAAGGATTAGTTATTCCTCAAAAAAATGAGAGGAACAATTGTTCTTTTCCAAAGGATACTCCAGCGGAAGAAAATTGTCGTCTTCCTCAAACTGTCGTCTTCCTCAAACTGTTGTATATTTTAGCATTACAACCAAACTAAGAAATAGAAATAGCTATTTCATTCCACACTATTCTATTCTCAATAATACTTATTCATTTTTTTTTATGGAATAGTCATTTCGTAAACTAAACGAACCCTTAAGTATCAAAACGAGGAGAAGTTCATAGGAATTGTATGAAGTTTTCCCATTACTTTTTATTTTCTTTTCTTGTATTTTTTTTTTCTTCCATGGACCGAATAATTAAGCCAGTTGTCTTCTACCCGAATTATGAATAGTGTAGAAGTCGTGGGTAACATGGTACGGAGGGTGCAGTTATTATGGAGTAGAGAAGAAGGTGATGAAAATGACAAAGTCAGTGTTGAGTCTGCATGTGCCAACCAATTTGGAAGGCATAAATATATTTCGATTGGTCTGAATAATTAATTTCAATGGGGGCCATGCTACCTTTGGTAGGTAGGTTGCTTCCCTCACTTCTGGCCTATCATGCCTATTCCACGTTTAAAGAGAAAACCCTAATTCCTTTCAAATTTGCTCACACATACCTCGTTAATTTCAGATGAAAATGGGGGGATAATAGTATGAAAGCAAATGCAGTGTGCATGAGCTGAAAAGGGTACCCTTTTGAGAGGAAAAATGGTGATAGTATCAAGGTAAGAATTAACTTTTTATTTAAGAAAAAAAATTTAAAATTAATCTACGTAGTTTACCTAATTTATAAGACATGAAGATCTATGTTTTTTAGAATTTTTCAAAATAAGCAAGCATAAACTATAGAAAACTTTTTTTTTTTTTTTTTTCTAAATGTAAACCTCACCTAAAAAACACTTTTAACTTGAAAAGTACAAACTTTGACTCTTTCTTTTCTTTTTGTTTTATGCTAGCTCGTTGCCGTGGTCAGGTTGATGGACAATGATACCTCTGGATAAGGGTTTACTTTAATGCATGGTCATTAAAAATAAGCTTAAAATAATGAGCTGCCACTAAAATATACTTGAAGAATTATGGTCAATTTTTTTTATTATTATTATTTTATTTTTTAATTGTTGTTTTTGGCAATGAAGAAAACAAAAAACAAAAAGATAATCATGGTGCTCTGTGTATCTCAAATGATGCCTCTCATCATTTCTTTGTAACTGAAGTAAAGATACACTCTGTAAATCAATGTGGGGCTCGCAGGAGAAAATGTGCGAGGTTGTCTATATGCATGAACAGCAGCCAAAAGCAAAAATTCCTATCAATCCAAGAGAATTTCCTTCCATCTTTGCTCATCTTTCTTTTGGAAGAATGTACAGGTATAGCCCAATATGTTGATAAAAATACAGGTTGATGGCTACAGATCCTTTTCCAGAATGAATGCTTATAGATAAACAGCAGACAAATGAATCAAAGAATGCATCTACTGTGATCTCAAGGATTCTTGACACCGAAGAGGGCTACTTTCGAGTTCGAATTCATCTACTTCTATGTGCTTAGAAAGGCGCACAGGAAGGGTTGGTGATGAACCTGTGAAGGAAGAGCAATTTATATATCAATGATTTACGGTCTAGGGAAATCAAAAGAGAACAATAAGTTTGCAGGGAAAGACACTGAAAACCCACCCTCAACCATGTCCTTTGTTTTGTGAAGAAGAAAAGTACCAGAAAGGATTGTCACAAATCCACACATCTCTGTGACTATTTGAGTTGGATTTTGTCTATCCCAATCCTGTATTGACAAGTGCAACACCCTTATTTTGACAGACTAAGAATTTGGTAACAGGCTTAATTGAAAAGAGTGTAATTAAGAATAAGCATTTGAAATTTCTGAATATGATATTGTAAATCTTAATTCAATAAGACAATTAAATAAACTCGACAAAAGCCCCATGAAAATTCTGTCCAGCATGTTTTTATTTCTTGAAGACAACTCAAACTAATTAGTAGCATATTTCCACAATAGGGTCTAGAAAATGCAAAGGGATATCCCGACATCAAATGTCCATTTCAACCAGAGAGTCTCCCAAGCTAGTAGCTTAGAGATAGTGCCACGAGAAAGAACTTATCAAAAGAGAGGAAAAAAAAAAGTACTTGATTCCCTTTATCAATATGCTGATCACCAGGACTTCCTGCAATCTAACCAGCTCCACTATAATTTTTATTCCCCCTAACCGACCAATCAACATTGTTCGGGTAAACACCCAAAAACCAGATGCATTCAGAATAAACCAGCCAATGTAGAATAAAACTTCCTCAGTTCTATCTAGTAACTAAGAACTAGCTGTAATCAGAATAACATAAAGATAATCAGTCGTTTGCTGTTTTGTCCCAAGTAGATTAGCGTAAGAATAGTTACAAGAGCCTCTGAAAACTGAAAACTGAAAGCTGGAAGCACACCTCAAAAGCAAATAGCATGCTTTAAAGTTGAATTGCTACACAAATCCATACTTCCTTTTTCCAAATTCATCCCTTTATGAAATTGTGCTGCCAAAAATTTACAACCATAATTAGTTTTTTTTCTTCCATTAGTGAATATTAAACTAATAGGAATCTAATTCACAAGTTTAAAATTTTAAAATACTACTAAGAAACCAGAGATAGTACCTAGGGCTGTAAACGAATCAAGATGGGCTAAAGCCCGATAATAGGCTTGTTCCAGACCATTAATTTATAAAATGACCGGAGCTCAAGCTTTAAATATACAACTTGTTTCCTTTAACAAGCCAAACGCAAGCAGGCCCATGCTCAGCTCGGTAGGACTTGTGAAAATTGGGCTTTGTATTTAATACTAGTATGGAGCATAAAAATGGAAGACAGCAAGCCCAAACTGGTACCCACCACGGCAAGAATACTAGCCACACATTTAAGACCTTATTAACTTCATCAAGCAGGGACTATTATTTTGGTTTCTTTCTTATTTTTTCCTTCTATAATTTCGGTTGTATGAGATTTGTGCAGATATTTCCCACTTCTCTTTTAGTATTTAGCTTATCGCAGAGATTGCTTAGATAAGTCATTTCTCTCTTAAAATCTTGAATCTCTCTCAAATTTCTCTGTCTAAAGCTTCGACAAAATGTACGTTAAGGTGTTCGGTTTTTGTTTACACCTAAGTTTCTGATGAAATATGAAGAGCAAAGCTTTATGAGAAGCCAAGCTCAAGTTTGGCTAGGCATGGTCAAGCCAAGTACAAAAAAGCTTAGCCAAACTTGGCTCAAGCTCTACCAGGTCTAAACATTTCCTAAATGTAGCGAGATGAGTGTGAAAAGCCAATATTCAACTCTGCTTGATTATAGCCCCAATAATGCCTCTTGTATAGGTAGTTCAAAAACCATAATTATTCTAAAATCTAGATGCATTGTGAATCCTTCACTCGGTATATTCATTACAAATGCTGTTTCCTATGCACTATGCATTGTTCTCTAGGGCTGGGCAAAACCTGCCCAACACCAACATGACCCGAGGTTACCAACCCGACCCAAGCCATTTGGCAGGCTCCTGACAGGCCTCAGTTTGGCCAGGTTGGGTCAAAATTCGGAATCCATTTCTCAGAAAACCGAATCCCAACCCAAGGTTATAATAAAAATAAAAACAAATATAAAATTTGGGATATATATATCCACTGCAATGGTTAGCGGTCCTTTCCGCCGTCCCTCAAGGCTCGACCCCTCCAAGCTCACCTAGCAGTCCTCCCTCACCGTGAAGCTCACTAGCCTCGCTACCTCCTCCAGCTTCGATATGATCTTTGACACCAGCACACCGAACCTTGCCTCCTCCCCTCCCTCCTCAAACAACCCAGAGAGATTGAACTTGTGTGAGAACAATACGATGTCAAAGACCTTTCAAGCTCGCTGGTCTCAGCAATGTCTCGCCGTCCTACTCTAACTCCAACTCGTCTCAAACCCAGATTCTGATTCCAATTCAGATGGCTCCAAGATTGAATTTTCATCCTCTGCAGCCTCCTCCTTTACGACATTGCAGACCTTATCATCCTCTATCTAAAACTTGATGTTTTTGAACCACCACCTGTTCTCCATTAGGATTGGCTGTCTTCTACACCTCCTTGCCCTGTTAACTTTACAACCACCTGTCTACCTCTAATAGTTGATTTATTTTTTCCCTTCAAGCTTTTCTTCATTTCAAATGCAGGGATGTCATCCCTTCCAGCTGTGTAGCATACAAAAGTACTTAATGCAGAACTAGCATGCACTTCTTTAAGCTAATATTGAATGCAAATATTTTTCTCAAATAAATCTAATGTCTACTGCAAGCATTAATTGTTAACAGTAGCAGCTTACCGTAAATCTAATGCAAATATTCTTATAATATTTAAAAAAAGAAGACAGATATTACCTTGAACATGATTACACTAGCCAGAATGGTTAACGATGTAAACATCACATAGTATATAGGTGATACAACAGCTGTGTTGAATGTATCAAGAGCCTGCAATTAATAGTCAATATCAAAAAACATCCGGTAGGAAACATTAAAGTACCACAAGCACTAAAACAGAATACAACCTAAGTTGAGTTCCTATTCTTTTTTTCTTTTTTTTAATCTGAGTATATAAATCACTTTCTCTTACAAGGCACAATTCAGTTAAAAGGTTCATGATCTATGAAAATCAATGAAACCAATTACAGGTTCTTTTTTCATATTTTTTTTGGAACATCAATATTTCTTTTTATTGAGAAATAGGGTAGGATGGAAAGTGTAGAAAAACAACAATATGTGAGTAGAGAACCTACTAGATACCATTGACTCCGGTTTCTATCAGTGTCAGATTTTGAACCAACCAACAGCATATGAAAGACATACTTTAACTACTGAGTTAGGGATGGTGGATAATGACAAATGGAGAAGAAAGTACTCTATGGATCAGAAGCAATTTCAATTTTTTCACAATAAATCAATCTTAAAGGCATTATGATCTTAATACATTAATTTGTGTGCTCAAGTTAAAATTACACTATGGAATTCCAATGCTGTTGTAGCGTAAAATTAGTGAACGATTTGGAAATGCTTAGATGACCTGAGGACATCAAGAGATTGTTGCTTAGTAGATGGCATTTTAATGTACAAATGATCACTTCTGTAATTTCCCCATCCAAAACACAGTAGCCATCACTGCTACAAGTGATACAGTATTGAATAATTAACATTTAACAAAATGGCAGTGCTTTTACATTTTATTTGTAATGATGATCACAAAACTTAATAGTGATGACAGCCACCCTTAATCATTGTTAACCATACATAAACAAAGTTCACACATATCACAAGTGCACCTCTTAGACAAAAAGCATGGCAGAAAAAACCAGCATCCATAAGTTCGAAGGAAATCAATAGTAAATGGTAAAGAAAAAAGTGAATTTTCTTTCTCCGAAGATGTGCATTACCTTGTTTAAATAATTCATTTGAGTGATCACACAGGTAATCACAACCACAGTAAATGCCCACGTTTGGGGATATACTAACTGATTCATCCCAGAGAATGTTAACTTTAGCGCAATTCCAAGTGCTTTCACACTCATGACCTGTCAAAGTGTTTGTTGATGTCACCTTAACAACAGATCAATTTCAAAGAATAGCAAAACCCATAGAGAAGAAAATCAGATTTCAGAATATTCTCACATAGTCTGCACAAAGTTACATCTCCATCCTTGATTTCAATATAGAGTACAACTATGGTAAGTGTGGTTTGACATGATGTAACTTTGTGCAGAACAATGCACAGTTTGCATCCATCTTTCACAAGGAGGACAACAACTAGCTACATACCGACAACGAGCCCACAAGTGAACAAACCCCAATGTACACCATTATATGCGTCTGGCCATACTGTGGCATAAAATAGATTATGATGATGAAAACTGCAGCTATCACCAAGGACGCATACAAAAGAAAAGCTGCAGGTCACAAATAAAGAAATGAACTTACTAGGTTTACAACATGGTTAGGTAAAACTTTTTAAATTATGATTGTGCAAGATATAATATCAGCTAACATTAATGGATAAAATAATTTGCAATTCTTTTTCTATATGTAAATGTATACCTGGCTCTGTTGCAAGATCCCATACTTCCGTAACAGACTCAATCTCACGTTCTTGAGGAGCATGTAGAACAATTGTTGTAGAACCCACAACACAAAGAGCACAACCAAGAACCCCAAAAATGTGTAGTTTCTCCCGCAATATTACACGTGCAAGAGCAGCACTGTAAGACAATATAGCAGTCAGCAGTTAAAATCAGTAAAATTAAGAGAAATTGCCATACAAGACTTCTTCTTACCTGATAATAATACTGAGTGCACCAAGAGGGGTGACAAGAATAGCTGGTGCAAATGCATATGCTGCAAAATTAGCAATTTCCCCGACAATCACTGCCACAATGACATTACCAAATTAGGATGCATATATTGTAGTCAAACTTTTGCACTTAAAATTTCAAAGGCAAGTATGCAGGCTTCTTAATGAATAGAAATGCTTGTACGTATATAGCAAAAAAAAGAATGAAGAAGATGGAAAAAGATATGACATTGAAAATGCCAATAGTAAAATGAAATCAAAAGAAAACAGTGGAAAATGATGTACGCAGCAACAAATAATATTATTTTCAGCCACTAGAAAATGAATGAAAAACCCACTTTAGCAGAGGAAACGACAGACGAAAGTTTTTCATGTACAGCTTTTGGATAATAATGGAATTTTCTTGTGGAGTAAGATACAGAAATCCACATATTAAACTGGAAAATGTATAATTTAGATCAGCAAATTACAGGAAATATAGAAGCACTAACCTTCAATAACCATTATAGGATGACTGTTTGATTATTCACAAAAAATATTGACCAAATCAATTTAATAAGACTGTTTATTACTTATCAACAAATATTGACCAAATCAAACTTTTTATTTCATTTTATTTCACTACTTTTTTAAATGGCATTTCTCTTTTTGGTAAGAAGTTCTTTTTTCTTGTTGGAACAAGCGTGATAACATGAACAGAAGATTCTTCCTTTGGGCAGATAAAAAAAGACTTAACAAGATGATTTCCAGAAAAGGAAACCTTGGATGATGTGAGTATAAGATGGCTGACTAATCTTTTCAATCAGATTTTAAGAATTGATAAAATGCCAGATGAGTGGAAGGAAAGCACTTTGATACCTACATACAAGAAAAAAAAAATCTAAAGTTGCACAAACCAATGTGGGATTAAACTTATAAGTCATGCAATGAAACACTGAGAGAAAGTGATTAGGTATAAAAGGTTGGTCAATAAACAAGAATGTGATTAGGTACTGGTTAAGACAGGAAACAATATTATCGGAGAATCAATTTGGTTTTTTCATGTGTACTTGGGATGCACTTTTTGTGCTTTTCAATGCTATCTTGCTTACTTATAAAAAGAATAGTTTTAATCCAAAATGCTCAGCTATTGAACCTATTTTCTTATTTAAGCATCCAATGGAGAAATATATATAGAAGTGTGTAAAGCTCTACATATAGCTTTTTTTATTGATTTAGAGAAAGCATCTGATAAGATACCTAAAGGTGTTTATCATGTATACTCCTTATGTACCTGAGTGGTATTTTTCGCTTTTAGTGATATTTTAATTACTTATAAAAAAAGGATACCTAAAGAAATAGGATGGCTGATTTGGAAAAGAACAGAATTCTTCTAAAGAGTGTACTTCGTGTGTGTGTGTGTGTGTGTAGAGAGAGAGACGTTGGAGCACATCATAATTCTATAAGTCATTGGTCCATTGACGTATTTTAGTTAAGTGATGCTAGGAGTACTACAAATTTTACAAACATTCAGCAATAAACCTAGGTGATTATTTCTTAATGCGCCAAGCGTAATGTGTGACACCACTAGTTATGCAATCCATGCACCAAATTCACAGAGAATGTCTCTATGATACACATAGCTTGACAATAAGCAGTGACATCAGTTTCAAGAGAAAAATGATGATTTCAAATGCTCATTTACCATGCATTCCAAAACTATTTATGTAATACACTAAATTGATCAAAGTTAGGAAAATCAATTCTCATAAGTTGCCGAACTGAATTCTTACATGGACATCTAATATAGCATAACCAGTGTAACCCATTTAGCAGACTCACTTGTTATCATGCCAACCCACCAAAGCGGCTCATACAGATAAGAATAGCCTCCAACACCTGCAACAAGTATTAGAAGATTTAAATAATTCCACACTGTTTAACATGTACTGAAACACTATGACAAAACATTCGATACATGGCAGGCATAAAAGTAAAATCAATCTCATAGCATCCAAATAAGTGAGGCATTTTGTGACTTGGGCAGACAATAATGCAAGAACTGGAAAGAGAAATCAGACACTAATACACATGTGCAAAATTCACTACAATTGTTCAGATACAAATAGTTTCCTTCGTAACAGTGTTTAGCTATGCAAAACCAGTCAGATTTGGTCAACCAGCTAAAACCTAATAGATTCTGCACAAGCCTAAAGATACTAAAATAACATTCATTGTGCCTAAGTGATCTAGTATCCAATCAATACTGACAACGTGTATATATATATAAGTTAGTGAAATCACATAATGCTAAACTTCAGCCGAGGCACGCAGTCTTCCTAGTAAGAACTCGAAAGCTTCCACAACGAACACATAAAAGGAAACCCATCAAGATACATACCAAATACCCAAATAAAAGTCCTTCAAGTTTTATCAATTTTGAATCCAAAATCATAACGTGAGTGTAGAACAGCTAAACCCCATCTACATTAATATAATTGTTCATTCTCTCAAATGCTGCAGCAAAGCATTGCACCCAATTTAACAGTAAACATAAACCCAATACGAAATAGGAAAATCCAAATCAACCCATGTCCTTTCAACTGGTTTCAGTGAAGTGACAATCAAAACAATTAAGCCCCATCGAATTCTACTCGAAGAAGCCCACATCAAACACATTATCCCCAAACAAAAATAGAAATGAACGCCCAACTGAACTCAAAATCAAAGAGAACATCCAAACCTGCCCTGACCCCGGAAGCCCCAGCTTTCTTCAAGCCCTTCTTCTTGACAATGAAACTGGCCCCAATGAAGATGCTGGAAGAGAGAGCCAAGACCAATCCCTTGATGTTGTCAGAAGACATGCCCTTGTACGAGTCAATCCAGCTTCTAGGCCCCGAACCCAGTTCAGTTGCCATAGCTCCAAAGGCCCGTCCACCACCACCGCCGCCGCCGCCGCAGCTAAACCCAACTCTTCCTCTTCCTCCCCACAATGACAACAACAACAACTCACAAAACCCAGAGCTTCCATTCCATAAGAAAAGAAGCCATGCAAAACTCAAATTCCTCCTCTTATCATCACCCTCTTCTTCTTCTTAACAATCCCACTGCTCCAAGCACTCTATCTACACTCCAATAAAGCAGAGAATTCCCAGCTTATGGATCTTGAGGAAATGAGATTGTTGATCAAGATCTACGCAAAAGAGAGTAAAAGAGAGAGTTTTTACAGAGAGACAGAGAGAGAGAGATACTTTGTTGTTCAATATTGTTTTGAGATGGATAGATAGATCGAAAAAGCACAAAAGTGTGACAGAGAAACTGTCTGCGAAGATGTATCTCTTCACCTTTTTGTTTTCTTTCTACGTACGAAACGATGGTTTGGGTCTGATATGGGCGCGGTACAACCATTTTTCTTTTCTGTTTGTTAATGTGTGTTCTATTTTTGTCTTTTTTTAATTTTTTTTTTTAAACAAAAAATTATTTAAATAAAATTTTTTGGACTTTTAAAAGCACTTTTAATTTTTTTACCAAATAAATACATTTTTTTTCAAACGAATTTTTTTAGTGTTAAAGTACTTTTAGACTGTTCAAACGTAATCTCAAATTGACCCTAAGTATTTGAGATAATTATAAACGTGATAATTGTTTTTTTTTTTAAATTAGTTTTTGTAAATACTTTGACAAATGGAGCCAATCGGGTGTTTTTTTTTTTTTTTATCTTCTTTGTTTGGATTTCTCTTCAAAACAAAAATATTAATAAAACAACTTAAAACACAAAATTTAAAACTTTTCACCTTTGTATCATATATCATAATACATTTTTAAATGATAAGAAATATTTTAAAAAGCATTAACATACAAAACTTAAATATTTTATTGCTTTAACATTTATATGCCTTAATAACTAATACAATAATACTATAAACACATGAACCTATGTATTGACCTTTTTTTTTTAAGTAACAACCTATGTATTGACTTATATACATATGGAAGTATATAATAGTATATATAGAAGTCCCATAGGTCCATATACATCTAGCACTATATTAGTTATTAAGTGATGATATATGGAATTATATAGTACTATATATAGAATTATCATAGATCCATATGTATATAATACTATATATATTGGCTATTAAGTAACAATAGTCAATACATGTTAATATCCAAGTATATGAAATAATGTATGTTATAAATTATATCTTGTAGGTATATGCTATAATGTTTATATACTTATATGATATCAAGTGCATAGTGAAGTACGTTCTTCATTAAGGAAAAACTACCTGCTTATAAATATGCATTAAAGTTTAACACAAACTTAAACCGATAACTTAGATCTACAAAAATAGAGCTAAAACAATACTAACGTCAATAAACAAGCTAACAACATGAAACCGTTAAGGTAGAAGAGATGTTACATATTAAAGGGAATTAATAACTACTAAGGTTTTCTCTCTCTTTCTTTCTCCAAGCCTTCTCTATTTCTCACTTTAGAGTTGTGAGATGAAAATAGCTACCAAAATGGGAGGTCTAGACGTAAGGATGAATTTATAGACCTCTCATAGTTGTCCAATAGGATTGAAGTGTCTAATTTTTTTTTTTAAAAAAAAAAATTAGCTAGACACATTATTAAACGTTAGGGATATGATGTGGAACGTTTGTCATCTCATTGAAACGTTCACAGTCCAATTCGAGCATTCGGACTCGATCGTTCGATGTTCCAATTGGACGTTCGGTCTTATAGGAATTCTAAAAAGTAAAGAAAACACCATCGTTTCACACTCAATCAATACCAATCTCAAATATTATACAAATTGTGAAATGTTTAAATAAGGTTAAATTTAGTAAATAAAAGAGAGTGAAGTTGAAAAAAAGATATTGGAGAGGATGGACCAACGAGAGGATGGATGGGAGTTTTCCACAGTTTGGAGAAAGGAGGAAAATGGGGTGTTTTCTGCTGAGACAAATAAATTTGTACAAACCATCAAGGGGATTTTCTGGCAGAAGCTTCCTGCTGTGGATGCCTGCTAGGGTGAAGCTCGATCATGCACCCTTGCTAGCAGATTTTGGTTATTGAAAGTGATTTTTTTGGTTACTATACTAGCCATTAATGACCCTCTTCTTTTCTCTGACCGGAGCACCGAGCCGGGTTTAGTTGATAATTAAGATCGGTTATTCTCCATATCAAAATAGAAAGTTTTGAAAATCTCAATGTGTGCTAACTCTGATGTACATCACGTTGCTAAATGAGCTCCATCCAATCTAGTGGTTGGTAGCATTCCCATTTTTATCATTTTCTTTCTTCTCTACGCATTAGAAGTGGCAATGACCCTGATTTGTAATTCTCTTTTCCTATTTTTCCCCATTTGAACGGAAAAGGAAAAAAAGAATGGACAAGGAGTTTGTTTCTAGGAATAAATTTATCTAATTTAGCATATTAAATTACCATTTGTCTGATTTTCACATTTCTTTTTAGTTCTTATATGTAATGAAAATCATATAATTCTTAAGGTGTCATAATTTAATTCATAAAATTCTTCATTTTCTGTCATCCTCTCTATTGCCAAACAAGAAATGAGAATTATTCCACCACCATTTCACTCTTTCATCCCTCAAGGAATAAGATAGAAAATTATTCCTATATATATATATGTTTTTTTTTGTTGGAAAAGGCTACAAATTTTTGTCAACTCACGTCCTAAGGTTTTAATTGTTATCAAATAGATCATTTTATCTATTCTCTTAGATTTTTAACAGTATTGCCATGTCCTACCCAATTAGAAAGAGAAATATGCCTACTTTAATTAAAAAAAATAAAAAATAAAAAGTGGAGGTTCTTTTTATATATTTTTGGGATAAATGCAAAATCAGTTTATGTTGTTAACCTAAATTATAAATCATTCAATTTCGTATCAAAGTAAACTCAAAGGTCCCTGAGATATGCCAAGAAAATAATTTAATCACTGTAGTCAAATTTTATTAAAACATTTGATGGATTTCATTAGGTGCCATATCAGCACCAATAATAAAAAAAAATTGACGGATTTTATTTTTATTATTTCAAAATAATAAAAAATTAAAAGATTTTTAACGAATGTGGGGTGGTCAACCACCCTAGTTTAGCCTAGGGGGACTTCGGTCACCCTAGACCGGCGCCTTATGGCCCTTGGTGGTGGTTTGACCACATCCCAAGGGACAAAAAAAAATTTAAATCAATTTTTTTGGCCCCTGGGGGGGTGGTCAAACTACCCCCAAAGGCCATGGGGTTGGTTTCAGCCGGTTTGGGGTGGCCAAAGCCACCCACCTCTAGGCTAAAGCTGGGGTGAATTTTTTAATTTTTTTATTATTTTGATTTTGAATTTAAAATTAAAAGATTTGAAATAATAAAAAATTCAATTTGGGCAATGTGCCTTTTGCCACCTAGGATTTTTGATGGGCAAAATGTGGTGGGGTTTTATCAGATTCTAGCATATCTCCTTTTTCATCCTTCCTAGTTCCTAGTTCTTACAAACTTAATGGAGCCTCATTTATTCTTGCACTTCCTCTTAGGAAAGAGCCGGCAAGAAGTTGGGCAAATTCGTGGAATGGTTACTCCCGCAGGCCACAGTAATCGTCAATGGAAAATAAAAATGGCCATAAATAGCTCGGGTCCCAGTCTTGGAGTCATCGCCAGCTACGCGTCTTTGAATAATCTGCTTCTTCTTTTAGTCAAGTATGGGATGGGCTCCATGCCTATGTCCTTCCACTGCTTTCAAACACACACACACGTTCACACTTTTTACCCCCAAAATCTCATAAACGAAAGGGAAGTTTGTGAGTCTTCGAAGTGTGTTAAAAGGAGTAAAAAATCCAAGGCAAAACAAACCCATCCAACTTTGGTCTCTGTGGACTATTGCTGGTTTAGTCTATGGCAGTTGCAGACCTGCACAGTCCAGTCAACTCCACCCCCACCCCCACGACACGCCAACATTTTCTTCCACTTACCAATTTCCCACAAATTTCCTTGCCTTCAAACACACCAATCTCTTCTTTTTATGCTCGGTCAAGACACCTCTCTCAGTCTCTCTTCAGCTGTTCTACTTCTATTCTATTGATTCATCTATTCCTTTGCCTTCCCTCTTCATTACCTGAAAGCAAACAGTTATTATATATATTAGTCTATACATGCATACATATCTGTGATACAAAAAGAGCTGGTGAGTATCTCCCCCATCACGTAGCTAAAATGAACAGGTATGGGCATAGCACTCCTCTACTCCATTTCTGCTTATTTTTTTTCTTCTTGTTATGTTCTGTGGTCTTCTCTGAATTACCCTCAAACCAAAAAACCACCATGATCAATCTTTCTAAAGCCCTCGTGAACAACACAGCTTTAAAATGGGATGAGACCAAAGACCCATGTTCATGGAAAGGAGTTAAGTGCACCCCTGGGAATTCTTCCATTACCGAAATCTCTTTATCTGGGGTTTTCCTCTCAGATTTTCTACCTCTTCTTTGCCAGATAGACTCTTTGGTGAGTCTTGACCTCTCCAACAACTCTCTGACCTCAATCCCAGATAATTTTATCACGGATTGTGGTGCGATTGGAGGGCTGCAGCTCTTGAATATTAGCAGAAACATGTTAGGTGGTACTCTGCCTACTTTTCATGGTTTTGTTGGGTTGAAGTTCTTGGACTTGTCTTTCAATTCCTTGATTGGAAACATACGTTTAAAGTTAGAAGGATTGGTTGCCCTCAAAAGTTTGAATCTTAGTTTCAACCGTTTCACTGGCCCCATTCCTACCAACCTTGGGAAAGCCATGGCTTTGGAGGAGCTTCAGCTCTCTAAGAATTTCTTTGAAGGTGGAATCCCTGATCAAATGATCGACTACCTGAATTTGACTCTGGTTGACCTGAATGAAAACAATCTTTCTGGCCCTGTTCCTGTTAGAATTGGAGATCTCTCTAAGTTGGGAGTTTTGATTTTATCTACCAATAACTTGGGCGGGAAAATCCCAGAAACCCTTTCAAGTATCAAAAGCCTTTCACGTTTTGCAGCCTATCAGAACAATTTTGAAGGTCCTATTCCTAGCGGACTTACAAGATTCATCAAGAACTTGGACCTTAGTTATAATAAGTTAACTGGGTCGATTCCTTCAGATATGTTGTCACCACCAAATTTACAGACTGTAGATTTGTCTTATAATTTGTTAACGGGGCAGATACCTTTAAACATATCTCCAAGCATGGTGAGGTTGAGATTGGGGAGCAATTCGCTTGATGGGACAATCCCTTCTGCAACATTTGGAACACTTGAGCACTTGATGTACTTGGAGCTGGAAAACAATAGCTTGACCGGGTCAGTACCTCCGGATTTGGGTTCTTGCAGGAAGTTGATGTTGCTGAATTTGGCAGGGAATAAACTGAATGGTTCATTGCCGGGACAGTTGGGTGGACTTAGCCAACTTCAAGTTTTGGAGCTTCAGTCGAACAAGCTGGTTGGAGAAATCCCATTTGAAATTACCCAGCTACCAAAATTATCGATATTGAATATGAGCTGGAATTCGCTGAATGGTTCGATACCTTCCACGATTTCGAGCTTGCGAGGCCTTGCTAACCTGAATTTACAAGGTAACAATCTCAGTGGTTCAATTCCCAGGACTATTGCCAATATGGATTCTCTAATAGAACTCCAGCTTGGAGGAAACCAACTCAGCGGTGAAATTCCAAGGATGCCGGTAAAGCTGCAGATTGCTTTAAATCTCAGCACCAACCATCTTGAAGGACCTATTCCAAAAAGTCTTGCACAGCTTACTGGATTAGAAGTTTTGGATCTCTCAAACAATAAATTGTCAGGAGAGATACCACCAGAGCTGACTCAAATGCAAGCCTTGACAAAGTTGCTCCTTTTGAACAACCAGCTCTCTGGAATTATTCCGAAGTTAAGTCCATATCTTACGTTTGATGCAAATGGAAATAAGTATCTTTTTAACGCTTCAACACCAAACACTTCACCAAGATCAGCCAAGAAGGGAAAATCAGTTGCTGCAGGTTTGGTGATTGGGTTCGCAGCTGCTCTTTTCACTGTTGGGGTAGTCATTGTCGTTACTGTATCGATCTCAAGGCGCTATTACAGGGTTAAGGATGAACAATTACAATCAGCAGAAGATCTCCCTCCTCCTCAGGTCCTCCAAGGCAATCTATTAACTGCCAATGGGATCCACCGATCGAATATCGACTTCACCAAAGCTATGGAAGCAGTTGCTGACCCATCAAACGTGACGCTGAAGACCAAGTTTTCAACCTACTACAAAGCCATCATGCCATCTGGATCAAGCTACTTTGTCAAGAGGATTAACTGGAGTGACAAGATATTCCAGTTGGGCAGCCATGATAAATTCTGGAGAGAGCTGGAGGTCTTGGGGAAACTGAGCAATTCAAATGTCATGACTCCTTTAGCCTATGTTTTGACAGTTGACAATGCTTATCTTTTCTACGAATTTGCTCCAAAGGGAACCCTTTTCGACATTCTCCATGGTAGCCCGGGAAATGCTCTGGATTGGGCAAGCAGATACAGTATAGCTGTTGGAGTTGCTCAGGGTCTTGCTTTTCTGCATGGATGCACTTGTGGTCCGATACTACTCCTTGACCTATCAAGCAATAACATCATGCTGAAGTCCCTCAAGGAACCTCAGGTTGGAGACATTGAGCTATACAAGGTGATTGATCCGTCCAAGAGCAATGGAAGCCTTTCTATGGTCGCTGGTTCTGTTGGCTATGTTCCTCCAGGTGAGGAACTCTTTGCTTCATCTTACAGAAATACATTTCTATATCATATAACAGCAGTACATAAATCTGATATTGTTGCTTGTTTGATGTTTCAATCCTTTCTGTTAGTGTCTAAACCTCTCAATGTATTTGTTTGGTGGTTGGCAGAGTACGCTTACACGATGAGAGTAACAATGGCCGGGAACGTTTACAGCTTCGGAGTCGTTCTTCTGGAATTGCTGACAGGAAAGCGAGCCGTTAGCGAGGGAACCGAGCTGGCAAAGTGGGTGTTGAGTAACTCAGTGAAGCAAGATAAATGGGATCGCATCCTCGACTCCAATGTCAGTAGAACATCACTCGCCATCAGAAGTCAGATGCTTGCAGTCCTAAAGGTTGCTCTTGGTTGCGTAAATGTATCACCAGATGCAAGACCGAAGATGAAGAATGTGCTGCGGATGCTCCTCAATGCAAGATAAAAAGCATAGCCTCATGAGATGGACCGTCTTAGAAATTGCAGTTCTTTACTCATTTCCTACTAGATTATATGTAAAAGGGAAAAGCTTTTCTTTCCATGATAGAATTGGAAACGTTTTGAAGTTAGTTGGCATGTAAAAGTAGAAAAGTTATTATAATTCTTTTCTTATCATGATGTATAATAGATATATAGCAAGTCTGGCTTTGATTGACTTATTGGTTCACTTCTGCTCATCTTTCAATCCTGCATCAATGAGGCCAGAACTCGGAAGCCAGAACTCGGAAGCCAAGATCCTGTTTAAACATATCTTGCACAACTGCACCAAATATGCACTGACCTCTAGATGTTGATACATAAAAGAACAGCAACACAGTTTCTTGGCTCGAACAATTGTTAAATAGTTTGCTGATTTAACACTGCAAAATGAACCAAAATTGAATGAACAGAGACCCAGAATTTCTGTTCGGCTATATCCATTCAACTTGAAGGACATGCGTTTGAAATCTCAAAAGGGATGCGTGCTTCAGCAAACTAAAGAAGAAGGTCTGATCACAAAAAAACAATGAACGGTACAATTTGATATACTGGGCAGCAATAAACAACCAGAATTTATGATAACATCAAACCGAAAAACCTATAATGTCCGAAAAAACAGGCAAATAAAATTGAAGAACCTAGAACTCAAATAAACTTTGCTCTTCAAAATTCTGCTCCTGTTTCCTGAACAGAGGCGATTAGCTTCTAAATTTCTCCCATGAGTCTACCCGACCACGAGCCTTTGGCGCATACTAGGGGGAAAGTATCTCCATTTGAAAAGGAAAGTGAAACTAGAAGGTAAGATCTTTGGGATCCTCAATAATCTTTGCCAAGGTTTGCAAGAATGAAGCCAGATCAGCACCATAGATTACACGATGGTCTGCCGTAACATTTACCTGCATATAATATATTGCATAGTTAAGAATTCTCAAACCAACTCTAAAACTTGAAACTGAAAAATTGTGAATTTTGATTTGTTACCTGCATCTGGTTCTTCATGCCTATCCTACCATCCTTGCTAGCAACAACTGTGGGCTGAGATGCTCCAACAGCCATGATAGCTCCCTGCATCAATTAAATCCAGACATAATATATCAACTAACACAATTTAGTCCGCTGAAATAATCTCTCTCACAGAGAAACTAGCACAGAGGGAAATATTCATATATGGGTTTTAAAGAAGAAAAAAAATTTACCGTTCCAGGTGGTAGAATGGCATCAAACCGATCAACACCAAACATCCCAAGATTAGAAAGAGTGAAAGTACCTACAGAGGCAGAAAAAGAGCACAATGGGAAAGCATCAGAAAAATAGCATTAGCTTAATTAATCTGTTTGATAGCAAGCAAGCAACCAAAGATCGCTTAAAAGTATCAGAGATAAACCAAATGAAATTACAGGATAACCTCAAAAGTGAAGAACTCTAAACATAATTTGTTTAAGAAATAAATCTCCAAATACATCAAACAAAATGATGTCAATAATCAGCATCACAAGTTACAGCAATTCAACATCAAAGTAAAAGTAACACATCAAAGTAATCATCACAAGCGGCAATCTGAGAAAATCGCCTTATTGCCCAAGTATTTAGATCCCCATATAATCTGTACTGTCTTCACTCATATATAGTGGCAAAAACTGAGGCTATAAATCTGGTTTGAGGGGTATCAAAGAAACAATTGATAGTATAAACTATACACATTATGATTCCCACACTCCATTGAGCCAAGGATCTTGCAAATTAATTTTTGAAGATAAATATGGAGAATCAGAGAGCCCAAATCATGCCAAATCAGAGGATGGTGGTCAGGAAGTCAAAATTATCCATAATGTTGTTCCATCATGCAGCCTATCACTACTGATTCTTTAAGCTAAAAAATCACCACAATCAGGCTGGAAGACTCGAGGCACATCCTAAAGATATGTTTGCTCTTCTAGGGACCTGGATTGAGGCCCCGGCTAAGTTTGAAGGCCTGAGATTGAGGTTGAGTTAAAGTGGGTACAGAGGCATGCTAACACGTCCCTGAAGACCTAATTAGTCTTGGTACTTAAGGCAACAACCAATACTTGCTATTTGCAAATTGCATTGCATATATCACTAGATATTCAGTTAGCTGGTAGTCATGAGAACTAACTAAAGCAAATTGAGCCCCACTTGAACAATGTGAAGCAGCATAACAATACAGAGGTGGAAACAACACCATGCGACTATATGACCAGCTTATCAAACAAAAACACAAGCATGTAATAGCCATACCTGTATTATATTCATGAGGCTGTAGCTGCTTCGCACGGGCCTTATCAACTAATTCCTTCCACTTTCTTGACAATGAATATATGTCGGCCTGAAATATACATAATTTATAATTGAAAAACAATTCACATC
Source organism: Carpinus fangiana (assembly GCA_006937295.1). Classification (NCBI taxonomy): domain Eukaryota; kingdom Viridiplantae; phylum Streptophyta; class Magnoliopsida; order Fagales; family Betulaceae; genus Carpinus; species Carpinus fangiana. The sequence goes on from CM017327.1 coordinate 31,882,548, forward strand.
TAGAAAAAACCAACAGCAAAGCCAAAAGTAGATTAACAAGAACCTTATCAGCATCTTGAAGCACCGGTGTAATCAATCCACCATCTATAGCAACAGCAACTGCAATGTTGATGCTACTGTTATACGTAAAGCTCTTGCCATCTCTGCAACTAGAATTCACAACAGGATGTTTAACCAAAGCAAGCGCTGTTGCCTTTGCCAGCAATGCCGTCATGGTTACTCCCTTTGTCTTGATCTAATGAACAAAATTTACACTAATGATCAATCATTAGACAGAAGTTAATAATAAAACATTAATGAATTACTCTATAGCTCCTTTTCCATGAATTATTGAAACCAATGATGAACTCAGCAGTCTTAGAGCAAATTATCATTAGAGTATCAAGCACAATCTTAGGTTGCAGCTGAATGTAAACAAAATTAAAATTACATTATCATGTTAACATCCTAATCTAAACTCCTTGCACACGATACAATCTTCTTATAGATCATGAAGACATTCTCAAGAAGTAGCTAAATGCACATAGGCAAACTCTATAAACAATGATCGTAAGAAATAATTCAAAAGTAGCGGCTAAATTGAAACAAAACAAACAACAAAGGAACATGTTAAACTCCCCCAATCTACGAAACTCACACAATCTCATAACAATTCTCCTATTCAAAACCCCAGTGATCAAGACTTCTTAAGCGGTAGCAGAACGAAACCTAAATCAACAAAAGTTAACATTTTAACCACCCAAAATCTGCATTTTCAACCCAAATATTTTAAATTTTCCTAATAGTTCACTTCCTTGCACAGAAATCAATGCATCAACTGCACCATTGCAATTCGGAAAAATAAAAAATCCACCATTCTTCCAAACCATGCAAACCATAATTTCTTAACTAGCAAAAACATTACCTTCTTGTACAGAGCATCAAGCGCGTTGGTGGTGATAGTGTACCCGACTCTGAAGGTCGGCACGGCCAGACTCTCCAGCATGTTCCTACTCACCGCTGCCTGCATCGTCGTGAACGGCACCACCGTCCCCAGCTCAATCCCTGCCGGCACCGCCGCAGGGGCCGGAGGACTGATAGGCTCCACGTCAGCAGCAGCAGTCGAAGCAGCAGCTTCGACGTCCTTGGCCACAATCCTACCCATTGGCCCACTCCCTACGATCCTCCCCAACTCCACCTTCAGCTCCTTCGCGAGCTTCTTCGCGTAGGGCGACGCCACCACCCTCTTCCCTCCCTCGGAAGCGGGGTGCGCGGACGCCACCGCCACCGCAACAGGTGCCGCCACGGGAGCAACATTCACCGCAATCTTCTCCGGTTCAGCGATTGGCGATGGAGAAGGAGGAGGAGGAGAAGAGGAGGAGGAAGAGTTGGCGGAGGCTTTAGACTTGGCCTCAGCGATCTCGGCCTCGGACTCAGCGAGGAGGGCGATTGCGGAGCCAACGGGTGCGACGCCACCCTCATCAACCATAATGGCAGCGAGGTAACCATCGTAGAAAGTCTCGACGTCCATGTCAGCCTTGTCGGACTCCACCACGACCACGCCCTCGCCCTTGGACAGCTTGTCTCCCTCGGACTTCATCCACGACACGATCTTCCCCTCCGTCATGGTCGAGCTGAGCGCCGGCATGAAGATCTCCCGGATCTTCGCCTGGATTCGCGTGGCGCCCCTGCTCCCGTTGCGCCCCGTAACAGCGTGGAGGCCGGCGCCCCTGCGCAGCGCCGTGGCGGAGGGCACGAAGGAGGTGCCGAGAAGGTGAGCCATTTGGGCGCTCATTAGCGTATTGCTGGGAGAGTGTACGCGTTTGTGAGTGAGTGTGCGTGCTTTGGTGGTATTTGTTGGGTTGGGAGGAGCTAATTTCGATTCCTCGAATGCATCGAAGGAGGGCGGAGGTCTCAACTCTCAACCACCCCTCACCGGTGAGCGAGTTAATTATGACGTGTTTGGTTTAGTTGCTAAATTACAATTTCATCCCCATATTTTTGGGTTAAAATGTAAATTGAACTCTCCCTCGCAAACCGTTAAAGCTTGTCCATGGCAGTTGGTTAGTTTTAGGCAAACTAACACCTACTGGGCTAGTAATTTTTATGGTGTGACAACATGTGGGCCTAGAAATTTTTATGGGCCTAACAACTTGAATATCCAACTTACTTAGTATTGAGACCTTGTTAAAGCATTCCCAATGAAAGAACTAATTTTTTTTTATGTGAAATAACTCATCAAAACTCAATTTATCTAGTTTAGTTAATAATTTTTTAATGGCCTCTTACATCCGATTAGTTATATTTTTATTTATATCATTTATTTTTTATTTTTTTTTATTTTTTATAATGATTGTATTTTTCTTAAATATCGTATTTTTCAACTTTTGAGAAAAAAAGTGATGTAGAGAGAAAAATAATAGGATAAAATTTTGGAAAAAATGAGATGTGAAAGAGAAATAGTAGGAGAAAATTTTAGAAAAAGAGAAAACAGAGGGAAGAAAATTTAGGAAAATAGCTCTTTGAATAGTCCCACTACATGCAACTTTTTTTTTTTAGCTCATTTAATAAAATATCTATTCTATATTTTTTTTAGCTTCTCTAATATAAATGACATTTTATCAATTTAATGAGTTATTTTAGATAAAAATATCATTTAACTCTTTTATTGAGGATGCTCTTATAAAATCCATTACACTCTCCAAAAGGCCAAAAAAATACTTCTCTCTTTGTGTCTAAAACTTTTTATTCGGTGATTCATTGGAGTGTTATCGGTTCTTGAGAGACTGATGGACTTTTTTGATGACTTTTTTTTTTCTGTTTTGCGGTAACTCTTTTGTCACTTTGACCGCTCGAAAACTGTTCTAACATACTTCAATTAACATGAAAAGATATTATTTTATAAGAGATTGAACACGTGTCGAATTAAAAGCAATTTTCTGTTGTCCAATCTGAGGAAAATCTGATTATTTCTGTAAGTCTTTTCCATTTCTTGTGGTGGGGAAAGGTCGGGCTGGGCCTTTTTTTAGGCCCATGCCCAGTCATACAAGTGCCAGTTCCCAAGTACATGACGAGTCGCAGGAAAGACAAAAGTGTAGAAGACGATATCAGGTGGGCGAAGATGGTACAAATAGCGGTGTTTACCCACCTTCACATTCAGCCTTGTCTCTCTCCTAGCTCATCGCCACCCGTTTCTTTCTCGAGTAGGACTCCCAAATTCGAAGCAGCGGCACCGACAAAGAGGATAGCAAGGGAAACGGAAGCAGGGAGGCTTGGTGCTATCGCTGTTTCTGCTTCTGTTTCTGAGGCTTTTGATCGAACAGTTGGTGGGCAATTTCTGCCTGAGAGAGAAGAGAAGAAGACAGGCAGGAAAAGGGTGTTCTTTTTGGACGTTAATCCTCTCTGTTATGTGGGAAGCACGCCCAGCTTGCGTGCTTTTGGTCGTTGGGTCTCTCTTTTCTTCTCTCAAGTCAGCCTTGGCGACCCTGTCATTGCTGTTAGCTCTCTCTCTTACGTCTAACTTTTTGATTACTTGTATCTTCTGTGGCTTGTCATTTGAGCTTCTAATTCTGGTTCTACCAAAAGATTTCTCTGTTTTGATGAAGCAGCCTCTGTTACGGGTCTATGACCTACGGAGGCCCGTAACAGCCTCCGATAATGTAGACTGCAGTTTTTTCTTTTTTCTTTTGTTGAATTTTAGTGTTTTATAATATCTGGGAATCAACAAAACAAAGTAATGTTTTAAACCATAATTAGTAAAAGCTTGTGAGTACTTGAGTACTTAGCTAATTAGCTTCCATTTTCAGTAATTAAATTCTTTGTTTGTTTGTTGCAAATATGCCTTAATTGTATACAACGGTGCAAATGGAGAACAAGCAAAGTATTTTTTTCTACGAGTAATTAGTCAAACTACATCATTGCCATGTTAGCTTCAATGCCTGCTGCTCAATGTTTGGGAGCTCAACTATCATATTTCAACTGCAACTCCTGGGTCACTTTACTAACCCGTAGTTCCTTTTGTTTTTGAAGTAAAACGATGATACTAGCGTCATTTATATGATGTAGGAGAATAAGAACGATAAATTGAAAGCTTAGAGTGCCTTTCTAGTATGCAAGAGTATCACTTTCTTGGGATGTGATTACTAGTTTCCATTATAGAAGAAATGAGTGATAAACTGATCCCAACAAGGACAATCTTGTTGTTTTACGGTGGCCCTAATTACAAAAAAGTCTTTTGCCTGGCACTAACATGATAATTGAATATGTGTTTGCATATGTGTTCTGATTCATCCTCCCTAAATATTATTTTTTGTTGAGATGCTGCTTTATTGTCAGTGTCACGTTTGTTATCCTGTTTTCTTTTGTAGTGCTTGTCTGTTGGGTGTATCCTAGAGTAGGGATGCTGGTAATGAAGCTCATATCGCAATTTCGAGCACAAATCTGTTGCATGTGTTACATGTGGAGATATTTGCAGTGTATTCTACGTTTCAAAGTTTGGATTTCCTTTTAGGTTCTTGATTTTGTCAATTACTTTAAAGTTAGGATATGTTTGTCTAATTAATAGAGTATGGGTTTGCAGGTTCTTGACGGGGAAAGGGGTAGTGAGCATCGCAGACAGTTGTTACCTTCATATAAAGCACATAGGACAAAATTCTTAAGACAAGTAACAGCTTCACAAAGATATTCAATGGGTCATGTTGGAAGGTCTCATGGAGTCATCATAGATGTTCTCAGCAAATGCAACGTGCCAGTGGGTGAACCTTCTTTATTACTATAGTCTTTTTATGTTTTTTACATTTTTATGAATACGCTTTGATAGTCTAATGAATCTGAAGAACCTTGTATGGTAAGAAGTGTTGAAGAATTGTACTATACTTCAATAACTTCTAAACAATCGTGCTTGTAAAGAATTATAGCTCATGACAACTGCTGTCTATTTGGCTGTTTAGATTGTAGAGAGATCGCATATTTGTAGGTAGCTAAATAAGCTTGACAAACTGTGATTTGTGAAACTCTTGAGTTCTTATGAAATTAGTAACTGAACTTGTGATTATTTTCTATTGCTAGAAAGACTACAATAGATGGACAATTCAACTCTTAAAATGATTCTGACCCCAAATAGTTGCTGAATCTCATTGACCTAGGATAGCTTGGTGTTGTTCAGTTTATTATTGCCTTAGGATAGCTTGGGGAGTCCACGGACCATCTTCTGCTTCATTGTGAGGTTGCTTGTGCCATTTAGAATGTTTTCTTCAGTCAATTTGGGTTGTCTTGAGTCATATCTAGACGATGAGTAGTTGATTTGTATGCTTGTCAGTGGACCGCCCCAACACTTGGAGCGATGATGTGTGGAAAATGGTGCCTTTGCGCTTTTTGTGGTGTCTTTGGAGGAAAATGAATTATAAAAATTTTGAGGACCATGAGAGGACTTTGCTATCAACTTCATTTTGCTACTACTACTTGAGTGCATATACTTATCATTATGGACAAATAAGGATCTGGTAATTTGGAGGCAAAGGTGGAAAACCAGTGGCTCTTTTTGCTTATTATTGTTGGTTAGAGTCATAAGTATTGATCCTTTGGTCCAATATTCCAGAAACATTTTGAATATTATCTATTTTATCATTAAATTATTTTTTGTGGAAAAAAAGACCGGGAAAAACATTTTTTATGGTTTTATGTTGCAGTTTATTCTTTTTATTATTGAGAGCATAATCACGCAGGTCATAAAAGTTGAAGGCCATGAAGCAGATGATGTTGTAGCTACACTTGCAGGACAAGTTCTACAAAGAGGCTACAGGGTGGTAATTGCCTCTCCTGATAAAGATTTCAAGCAATTGATTTCAGAAGATGTCCAAATTGTTATGCCTTTGGAAGATTTAGACCGATGGTCCTTTTACACCCTAAAGCACTACATAGCTCAGTATAACTGTGATCCATGCTGTGATTTGAGCCTTAGTAAGTATGAGATGCAATTTAGTGATATTCATGTTAACATTATATTATCCATGATCTATTGCAGACACGTTTTTTGATATATTGCTTTTCTGCATTAGTTTTACCTTGTCCTATATTAAAGTGACATCCTTAGATTGACTCACGATATTGGATATTGATCTAGTTGATACAGAGTCTTTCTCCAAGGTTGTATTGGAAAAAAGTAGATATAAACAATGACAAACAAGAAGAAGAATTCAAACATTAATTCATTTCCAGATTGTCTTCATTATGTGAATACCACCTCAATAAGAACAGAGAACAAATCTACCACTTGCATCATCTAATAAGACTGATCCCGCTTGCGAATTCACTTGCTATAATGTATTTTATTTATCTTCATTATCTAAATGGTGCTTCTTTTTTGTAGGATGCATCATAGGTGATGAGGTTGATGGTGTTCCTGGGATCCAACATGTGGCTCCTGGATTTGGTCGAAAGACTGCCCAAAAGCTTTTAAAAAAGCATGGTTCATTGGAAAATTTACTAAATGCTGCTGCGGTGAGAACTGTGGGCAGACAGTATGCACAAGATGCCCTTACAAAGTATGCTGATTACCTGCGAAGGAATCACAAAGTTCTTGCCCTGAGGAGGTAATGCAGTTCCTTTTTGTTTATTATTTATTTTTTTAATTTTTTTTCTCCCTTTGCTTTTTCTATTGGTAAGGAATTTTGTTTCCTGGTGGAGGCTTTGCCATAGAGAATGCTTCAATTATATTTCCCTTCTTGCCTTTTCTTCCTCTTAAATCAGCCTTAGTTTTTTATTCCACGAATTTCTCTGTTATACAGTGATGTCGATGTTCAACTGAAAGAGGAGTGGTTGGTTGAGAGAGAGACGCACTACGATTCGACTATTCTATCTAATTTCTTCAGATTGTTGGAAGAAACTCCGAAGCTCACTCATCAAACTGGATGACAATTTTCAGATGGTTAACATAAGACCCCACAGGTAATTGCTTTCATCTTTTTAAAGGATGAATTAAGACTGGACTTTGTTTTGTGATTGAATTGATTTCAGATCATTTTGAATCTGCCGGGGGTCAAATTTGTGCATTGAGTTTATGCTAAAGTAGACTGACTCTTGTAAATTCTATCTGATGTCACCAGATGACAAATCGATGTGCTTGATAATCAAGAGCTTTAGAGATCAGCAACTGACTATTTAAAGTTCACTGCCGTGTTCTGGCTGAGAGCTGCAATAGTTCAAATTGAAGAGGCAAAATGGGTGATAGCAATTTGATGTTCCATGAGAAGATTCCATAGTAAGGTACGGCCATGCTTGTTCAATATGTTCACTCTCTCTCTATTGGCCAGCAAGTGGTTTCTTATGCATATGTATTTACTTTTCTTCTGTACTGTTTCATATGATTCTGCAGTGGAGAAGAGAGAAACATCATAGGCCATGTGGCTTGCAATGTGTTCAGGCAACATTCATATCTTTGAAACTTCTGCAGTCTGGAACTCTATATTTCGTCAATATGTTTCTCTCTTCCTTTCCCTGTTTCTTTATATGATCAATTTTCCAATAGCTTCGCCTTTGGCCAATTTTTTTCCTCTCTTTACCCCTTGCCACTTCGCATGGATGTAAAAGACAGATTTTGTTTTGGTTTTTTTTTGTTTGTCCTATTGGACAAAGTAATTGGTTTAGTCATGGTGCTAACTTCACGAGCAGAGCTGCTTCTTGTTCGAACCCCATTGCACCAGTTAATTTCTAAGAGCAACATCATTGTGATATAAAGAAAATTTTCTATACTTAGGTCGAGTGGTATATGCAAATCCGTTTTAAGTATAATATTCCTCGCATGAGAAGTAAATTGTCTAGCTTTCGCATTGGTATTGAAGCAGTTGAAATGCTACCTTAGTGCATTTTTAGGTTGCCAAATGGTATTTTTCCTCCCACCCAAAAAAAAAAAATTGCACAAGCCTGTCTTTGATTGGACCCACCTCCAATCACCATATAGAGAGGGATCGTAGCTACTAAATCTGATAGTCGAAACCACTAGATGGCTCAAGGTTCAAGGGTGGGGTGACCGACCATCCTCTTACCCCAAGATTATGGTCAAGTTATCCACCATACAAAGAGTAATTGTGGCCACCAAATTTTGGCAGTTAAAACCACTAGACGGCTCAAGGTTCACGCGGGGGGTGGGGTGGTGGGTAGGGTGACCAACTATCTCCTTATCAAGTTATTCCAAAGATATGGTTAAGTTACCTACCATACGGGAAGGTAATTGTGGTCACCAAATTTTGTAGTCGAAACCATTATATGGGTTGAGGTTCATGGCCGACTATCTCCTTATCAAGTTATTCCAAAGGTATGGTTAAGTTACCTACCGTACAGGAAGGTAATTGTGGTCACCAAATTTTGTAGTTGAAACCATTATATGGCTTGAGGTTCGTGGGGTGTGGTGACCGACCACCCCCTTACGCCATTGTATGGTTAGCATTTTTCCAAAAGAGAGGGGTAATTTAGATATTATATTACTTTGTTAAAAAAAAAAAAAAGTAGGAACAGGAGATTGTCTATGCATGGTTTGTAAAAGAAGTAAAATGTTTTTCAATTCTATTGCATTTGCTTCCATTATTGTCATTACAGAAGTTTTGGGTTTCTCAATAGATAGAAAGTATCACTAGAAATCTAAGATTATCCAGGCAAGCTGCTAAAATGATATATGGCAAAATCTAAATAATGTTGCTTTGCTTCACCAAAAGCAGGTTCGAATCGCTGCCGTGATTCCATAGTGTTTGACGACGGCTACATAAAAGTTGATCTTGTAAAAATTGTATGATATAGCAATGCCAATGACTACCCCAACAGCGAACCCAATAACCGAAGCTGCAGTAACTGATTTTCCCTTCTTGGCTGATCTTGGTGAAGTGTTTGGTGTTGAAGCGTTAAAAAGATACTTATTTCCCTTTGCATCAAACGTAAGCCGTGGATTAAACTCTGGAATAAGTCCGGAGAGCTGGTTGTTAGAAAGGAGCAACTGTGTCAAGGCTGTCATTTGGGTCAGATAGTTCGGTATCTCTCCTGACAATTTATTGTTTGAGAGATCCAAAACTTCTAATCCAATAGGTTGTGCAAGACTTTTTGGAATAGGCCCTTCAAGAAGGTTGGTGCTAAGATTTAAAGCAATCTGCAGCTTTACCGGCATCCTTGGAATTACACCGCTGAGTTGGTTTCCTCCAAGCTGGAGTTCTAACAGAGAATCCATATTGGCAATAGTCCTGGGAATTNGCAAATCCGTTTTAAGTATAATATTCCTCGCATGAGAAGTAAATTGTCTAGCTTTCGCATTGGTATTGAAGCAGTTGAAATGCTACCTTAGTGCATTTTTTGGTTGCCAAATGGTATTTTTCCTCCCACCCAAAAAAAAAAATTTGCACAAGCCTGTCTTTGATTGGACCCACCTCCAATCACCATATAAAGAGGGATCGTAGCTACTAAATCTGATAGTCGAAACCACTAGATGGCTCAAGGCTCAAGGTTCAAGGGTGGGGTGACCGACCATCCTCTTACCCCAAGATTATGGTCAAGTTATCCACCATACAAAGAGTAATTGTGGCCACCAAATTTTGGCAGTTAAAACCACTAGACGGCTCAAGGTTCGCGCGGGGGGTGGGGTGGTGGGTAGGGTGACCGACTATCTCCTTATCAAGTTATTCCAAAGATATGGTTAAGTTACCTACCATACGGGAAGGTAATTGTGGTCACCAAATTTTGTAGTCGAAACCATTATATGGGTTGAGGTTCATGGCCGACTATCTCCTTATCAAGTTATTCCAAAGGTATGGTTAAGTTACCTACCGTACAGGAAGGTAATTGTGGTCACCAAATTTTGTAGTTGAAACCATTATATGGCTTGAGGTTCGTGGGGTGTGGTGACCGACCACCCCCTTACGCCATTGTATGGTTAGCATTTTTCCAAAAGAGAGGGGTAATTTAGATATTATATTACTTTGTTAAAAAAAAAAAAAAGTAGGAACAGGAGATTGTCTATGCATGGTTTGTAAAAGAAGTAAAATGTTTTTCAATTCTATTGCATTTGCTTCCATTATTGTCATTACAGAAGTTTTGGGTTTCTCAATAGATAGAAAGTATCACTAGAAATCTAAGATTATCCAGGCAAGCTGCTAAAATGATATATGGCAAAATCTAAATAATGTTGCTTTGCTTCACCAAAAGCAGGTTCGAATCGCTGCCGTGATTCCATAGTGTTTGACGACGGCTACATAAAAGTTGATCTTGTAAAAATTGTATGATATAGCAATGCCAATGACTACCCCAACAGCGAACCCAATAACCGAAGCTGCAGTAACTGATTTTCCCTTCTTGGCTGATCTTGGTGAAGTGTTTGGTGTTGAAGCGTTAAAAAGATACTTATTTCCCTTTGCATCAAACGTAAGCCGTGGATTAAACTCTGGAATAAGTCCGGAGAGCTGGTTGTTAGAAAGGAGCAACTGTGTCAAGGCTGTCATTTGGGTCAGATAGTTCGGTATCTCTCCTGACAATTTATTGTTTGAGAGATCCAAAACTTCTAATCCAATAAGTTGTGCAAGACTTTTTGGAATAGGCCCTTCAAGAAGGTTGGTGCTAAGATTTAAAGCAATCTGCAGCTTTACCGGCATCCTTGGAATTACACCGCTGAGTTGGTTTCCTCCAAGCTGGAGTTCTAACAGAGAATCCATATTGGCAATAGTCCTGGGAATTGAACCACTGAGATTGTTACCTTGTAAATCCAGGTTAGTAAGGCCTTGCAAGCTCGAAATCGTGGAAGGTATCGAACCATTCAGCGAATTCCAGCTCATATTCAATATGGATAATTTCGGTAGCTGGGTAATTTCAAATGGGATTTCTCCAACCAGCTTGTTCGACTGAAGCTCCAAAACTTGAAGTTGGCTAAGTCCACCCAACTGTCCTGGCAATGCACCATTCAGTTTATTCCCTGCCAAATTCAGCAACATCAAATTCCTGCAAGAACCCAAATCCGGAGGTACTGACCCGATCAAGCTATTGTTTTCCAGCTCCAAGAACAACAAGTTCTCAAGTGTTCCAAATGTTGCAGAAGGGATTGTCCCATTAAGCGAATTGCTCCCCAATCTCAACCTCACCATGCTTGGAGATATGTTTGAAGGTATCTGCCCCGTTAACAAATTATAAGACAAATCTACTGTCTGTAAATTTGGTGGTGACAACATATCTGAAGGAATCGACCCAGTTAATTTATTATAACTAAGGTCCAAGTTCTTGATGAATCTTGTAAGTCCGCTAGGAATTGGACCTTCAAAATTGTTCTGATGGGCTGCAAAACGTGAAAGGCTTTTCATACTTGAAAGGGTTTCTGGGATTTTCCCGCTCAAGCTATTGGTAGATAAAATCAAAACTTCCAGCTTAGAGAGGTCTCCAATTCTAGCAGGAACAGGGCCAGAAAGCCTATTTACACTTAAGTCAACCAGGGTCAAATTCGGGTAATCGATCATTTGATCAGGGATTCCACCTTCGAAGGAATTCTTTGAAAGCTGAAGCTCCTCCAAAGCCATGGCTTTCCCAAGGTTGGTTGGAATGAGGCCACTGAAATTGTTGGAACTAAGATTCAAACTTTTGAGGGCAACCAATCCTTCAAACTGTAAACTTATGTTTCCACTAAAGGAATTGAAAGACAAGTCCAAGAACTTCAACCCAACAAAACCATGAAAAGTAGGCAGATCAGTACCACCTAATCCTAACATGTTTCTGCTAATATTCAAGAGCTGCAGCCCTCCAATCCCACCACAATCTATTATAAACTTATCTGGGATTGAGGTCAGATGGTTGTTGGAGAGGTCAAGACTCACCAAAGAGTCTATCTGGCAAAGAAGAGGCAGAAAATCTAAGGAGTAGAGGTAAACCCCAGATAAAGAGATTTCGGTAATGGAAGAATTCCCAGGGGTGCACTCAACTCCTTTCCATGAACATGGGTCTTTGGTCACATCCCATATTAAAGCTGTGTTGTTCACGAGGGCCTTAGAAAGATTGAACATGGTGGTTTTTTGGTTTGAGGGTAATTCAGAGAAGACCACAGAACATAACAAGAAGAAAAAAAAAAAGCAGAAATGGAGTAGAGGAGTGCTATGCCCATACCTGTTCATTTTAGCTACGTGATGGGGGAGAGATTCACCAGCTCTTTTTGTATCACAGATATGTATGCATGTATAGACTAACATATAATAACTGTTTTGTTTCAGGTACTGAAGAGGGAAGGCAGGGGAATAGACGAATCAATAGAAGAGAAGTAATGTAGAACAGCTGAAGAGAGAGTGAAAGAGGTGTGTGGGTTGGTTGAGCATAAAAAGAAGAGACTGGTTTGTTTGAAGGCAAGGAAATTAGGCGGAAATTGGGAAGTAGAAGAAGATGTTGGCGTGTCGTGGGGGTGGAGTTGACAGGACTGCTTGTCTAGTAAAGCCATCAGCAATTAATGAATTGGAATTTCATGGTCTTGAACTTGAGCTTTCATGGCACCGACCTTATTTCTTGTGAAAGGCGCGGCAAATAATTGTGTAAACCCTCCCTTAGTCGTTTCAACCCCTAATCACCTGGCGGGGAGGGATCATGCATACTAGATTTGACGGTTGGGATCATTAGATGGCTCGGGATTCGACGGTGAGAACTGATCATCCATTTACACGACAGCGCTACGTGAATGCATAAAGAAATGCTAAACTTCCTAAATTATGGCTAGTAATTTTCAAAATCAAAGATTTGCATGACAATAGGATTAAGAGATGTTAAGAAATAAAACAATTTTCTAATGTTTGTTAAAAAGAAAAAAAAAATAGTGGACTTGTTCAGTCTGAAGGAATGATAAAGCATGTAAATTTGTAATAACTTGCAATGGACAAGAGGCATTTGTAACCTTCTAATGTATTTTAGTGATAATTTGCTAATGCAATGTGTTCAGAATGTATCAAAATAAAGGGAAAAAACAAATGTTCTAGAGATTTTTGAGGTATCACTTTTCATTAAAATTGTTCTTCAAAATTTAAAGGGGGAACTTCACCGAAGACCCCCGAACTCATTAAAATTAGGGGGAAATTGCGAAGTAGAAGAAGATGTTAGCGTGTCGTGGGGGTGGAGTTGACTGGACTGCTTGTCTAGTAAAGCCATCAGCAATTAATGAATTGGAATTTAATGGTCTTGAACTTGAGCTTTCATGGCACCGACCTTATTTCTTGTGAAATGCGCGGCAAATAATTGTGTAAACCCTTAGTCGTTTCAACCCCTAATCACCTCGCAGGGAGGGATCATGCATACTAGATTTGACGGTTGGGATCATTAGATGGCTCGGGATTCAACGGTGAGAACCGATCATCCATTTACACGACAGCGCTACGTGAATGCATAAAGAAATGCTACACTTCCTAAATTATGGCTAGTAATTTTCAAAATCAAAGATTTGCATGACAATAGGATTAAGAGATGTTAAGAAATAAAACAATTTTCTATTGTTTGTTAAAAAGAAAAAAAAAGAATAAAAATAGTGGACTTTTTTTTTCTAAGCATAGTGGACTTGTTCAGTCCGAAGGTTATAAAAATAGTGGACTTGTTCAGTCCGAAGGAATGATAAAGCATGTAAATTTGTAATAACTTGCAATGGACAAGAGGCATTTGTAACCTGCTAATGTATTTTAGTGATAATTTGCTAATGCAATGTGTTCAGAATGTATCAAAATAAAGGGAAAAAACAAATGTTCTAGAGATTTTTGAGGTATCACTTTTCATTAAAATTGTTCTTCAAAATTTAAAGGGGAAACTTCACCGAAGACCCCCGAACTTTTATCCGTTTTGAAATATCCCTTATAAACTTAAAAAACTCTCAATTTTGTCCTCTAAACTTCCAATTGCTCTCAATTTGGACTCTCCACCAATTTTTGCCGTTAAAAATAATAATAAAAAAGACCAAAATATCCATGATTTTCATTTTTTAAAAAAATAAAAACATGTTTTGGAATTAAATTTTATATAAAAGTGAAGGGTATAAACGTTATGTAATGTTTAAAATCTGATAGAGAGATCTAAATTGAGAGTAATTGAAACTTCAGGGGACTAAATTGAGAGTTTTTAAAGTTTCAGGGAGGTATTTCCAAACATATAGAAATTTGGAGGTTTTCAGTGAAGTTTCACCAAATTTAAATTTTAGCAATGTACTCCAAATTAAAACTATTATCAATAGATAATTTTGTTCACTATCCATTGCAATTTCATGGAATTGTCATGCTATATCCAACTAGAAGGCTAGAAAATGGTTCCATTTTTATAGCTGCTACTCATAAACTTGTTTCCATCGATGTTTTGCAAGGTGAAGCTCATGTAGCCCTTTTGGTAGTTCGTTTGGCTGCTTCTATGGGTTTGGGTCCTATCTCAATTGAAGGAGATGCTCTCCTTGTTATTTTAGCTATTAACAACCCTGCTCTTTTTTCTTCCTGGTCTTTTACAAACTGTATTTTTTATATTAGTTTAACTCTTTCTTCATTTTAAAGTTGAAATGCTTTGAAAGTGTCTCGATGTGCCAATTTTAGAGCACATTAGCTCAATAGACCACTTCTAATTGTGTTTTTAGAAGCATTCTCACAGGATCACTCATTCTCTTTTCTATTCGGATTAGAAATGAGAAAGATTATCCCCTGTAACCTTCTTCCTTATTTAATTTAATTTTTTTTTTTTAAAAAAAAAAAAAAAACTAGAAGGCTACACGTGTTTTCTTTTAAAAAAATAAAATAAAATTGAAAGCAAACCAAACACACCCTTATCTTGTTTTTCATCGGAAAGTGACATGTTCGAGTAGGGTAGGCTTATCCTCCGCAGCAGCTCCGTATTTCCCTTCTCACCTTTGAGAACCCAGTTTCATAGTTCACAAAGCAAACTGAAAAAAAATGCTTCTCCAAACCACCATTTCTTCATCTCCACCTCTTCAAATGCATGGCCAACTCTATTTCTCTCACTCTCACTCTCTTCTTCCATTTGGGTCTCTCAAACTCAAGCCCAACAAGCTCTCTCTTCAGGTAAAGCCCCAAGTTTTTTTTTTTTTTTTTTAATTTTTTTTTCTTGTACAGCCCGTTGTAGGTCTCTTTGCAGTGATGAGTGAAGTACCATACCTTTGAAAAAGATATTGAACATGATTTAAGATCCTTCCTTTTTTCTTGTGTGTCTGTGTGTAGTTTCAACTTTAGATAATGTTTTTATACCGTAAAGATCAACCACATACATGGGGAATTGAAAGCCAGTGTCCGTTGTGTGGCTTCACCTCAATTTTTGTGTCTCTCACGGATTGATACATCATACATGAATGCATGCACAACTACGCATATAAAAGCTATCTTTCTTTGCTGGGGCTGTTAACGAACAGACAAAATTTGTGGGACAAGAAGAAACATATCTATCAATCTCTCTCACTCACTCTTTTCTTCCCCTTTGTTCAACTCAAATTATCCAGTTCAAATAAATTGCAGGGGTTGTTCAATTCAAATTTTATGTGATCATAAGTTCTAATTCATAAACACAAATTGAGACTATCCAAGTTATCAAACAATTTGGTTTAAAAAATAGTTATTAACATTTTCTGTTCTAGTTATGTACTTAAATAAATATATTGTACAAATACTACTTTGGAGAATTTATTTCATCTTCCTTGCAAGCAACTTTAACTGGTCTAGTGTTAATAGATCAAACCTCATATAGTATGCCCCCTTTTCCCTTATGCTACTAGTTTCTCTGAAGTTGGAGAATATGCCAGTTTCTCTATTGCTCTAAATGCTGCTGTTCACCACCCAGGCTGTTTTTCAGCGCTATGGTGCACCAGTTTTGATAACCTCTAAAACAGGCTGTGGACCAAACCTTACTAGAAATCCCAAACTTCAGGTATGTGTTCTGTTAATCTTTACACAAAAAGTTGCTGCATATAAATTACTGTGATGCGTGAGTGCCATTGATCTAATTTTTAACTTTCTTGATTCTGTCTCTTAATCATATATTACCTGTAGAACTCTACTGATGGAGACCCTTAAAGATCCAAGAAAAATATGACTTAATGAAAAGGGAGTTTTGGACAGTTGCCTTTTATTTCATGGTAGGAAAATCAACCTGATTGAACACAGGGTTTTGTGAAAGATCTTCAAATGTTAATTCTAGAAGTATATAATTGATTACCGAGTCTTTGAAAACTTATTAATTGGTCTACAAGACCTGAGAACGTGAGTTGTAGAATTAGTTATAGAGTCCTGAAGTATGGTCTGTGAATGTAATTTTTCAGTCAAATATCGATTCCAAGGTCTCCATTTTCTGGAGGGCAGACAGAAAGTTCCACCCCTTTATAGGATCACTTGCTTGTGTGCATTTCAAGATAAGAATATCAAGTATCATTGTTTCTGGTGTGACTACAGAAATTGGGGTTAGCCCCTTCAATAATTAGATTGAATCTTGAGAGAAGGTCTGGCCTTTTATGATCATTCCTTGCATATTGTTTTGGGTCCATTGGAGGTCCATCAGACCTCTGAGTTGCATAACTGGTTTTTTTTTTTTTTGTTCTTTGTGTTGCTAAAAACTTAAACGTTAGTCCCCATACATCTCTAGTTACTAACTTCTTATTCTTTTGTGGATGAAGGCAGATATTTCGAAGGGAATTGGCAACGGAATTTGTGACCTCAAAAATTTTTGAGAGTAATTCTCTCTTCTCTGTTTTAATCTTTTTATGTTCTATCTATTTTAGTGCCTAAACCATTGGTGTATTGTCATTCATACAGCATTTAGTAAAGGTAACACAGTTCATGTGTGAGAAACTTTGGAATTTCAATTTTATCTATTCCTAATTGAACACTGTTTTTGACATAGACATGGGCTACCTGGTTACTTCTATCTGGGTTCTTCCAAAGTCCAAAGCACATCAATGTGCATCTTACAACATATTTAGCACACTGAGATTCAGAAAGGTCTTCAACATCTCAGTTTCAAGTCAAACAGACATTTAATTTGTCTATCAAATGATTTAGTCATTAAGTTTACTCTTTATAAATTAACAACTAATGATGACTGTCATGGCCATTGTGGTTGATCAGACCATGCCAGTGATACATAATACATATACATGTTTGCATGTGTGCCCAAATGTAGGTGTGTGTGCATAAGCATGTGGACTTCAGGTCAAATATATTATTATTCAATTTTTAACTCTTTATAAAATTGAGTTCTCTCTCTCTCTCTCTCTCTCTGTTTTATCACTGAATGGGAGCTTCCATCCAAGTAATTTGGAATAGTCAATTTCCAACTTATATATAGTTTTTCCATTAATTCATGAAAGTCAACAGATCTAGTTACAAAAGCCAGTTCTTTGCTAAGGATGAAAAAATCAACAACCAGATTGCCAAATTGCAAGCTTAGGACAAATAATAAACATTTTTTGCATTTGGATAGAGGAAGACACCTTGGTGAGAGAAAATGAGATCTTAATCAACTGAAAAAAGAAGGGCCAAGTGGAAGCCATTTTTAGTCCCAGAGCCGACATAGCTAGAAAAGATCCGAGAACTCAAAACTGAAACATGCATGCCCAAAGCTCGTCACCGGCTTGATAACTGCCAGTGACAACCTCCACCTCCTTAACAACCCCAAAGCTCGTTACCAGCTTGATAACAACCAGTGACATCCTCTACCTCCTTAACAACCCCTCCCCCCCCCAACACACACACACCCTCTCTAGAAAATTTTTGCTCTTCTCCCCCTCCCCTCCACCACCACTTCTCTGCCCACTTCGTCAAAAACCTCCCACCATTCCTCATCTGGTCCTCCAAGACCTCCTGTGGCCTTTTGCATGGGCCTTGATGACCTGGAGCATTCAACGGTTGATCTCCCTGGAATAGACCTGGTGGAGGTGTAGTGGCAATCTCTGGGCTGAGAGTGAATGGTACAACTTTGTGTGAGAAGTGTCATCTCTATAGGGTGATGAGCAACAAAGGTAATGGGATGGAGAAAATCGGTGACAACAGAACGGTCATGGAGCTAAAGTGGGCTGCAAGACAAGGAAGGGTGTTAGGTTTTTTAATGGCTGATTCAATGCTTGGAACAAGTCTATGAATGTAAACTTTGGTAGGGTAGATTTGTACTTGGGGTTTAGTGTCGAAATCCTTAAAAAATGTCTAGGACAACATGCTTCATTCACAAGTTCGTCTACACCCAGACGTGCCCTGCTAAGTGAAGAGACAGAATGCTGTGTTTGCAAATCTGTCCGCAGCTTTCCAGACAGGACAAGGAAGTTGGGATCGCAATGTGTCTTGTTCACAAATCTGTTCGCATACGTCTGGACGTACCTCATCATATGACTTCCAGAATGTCCCATTTGCAATTTCGTTTGCACCTGTCCGGACACAACTTTGAAATATAAAGTCACAGAATGGTTCATTCGCAAACTTGTTGCAAGTCTCCGGATGCTATGTTTACATAGAAGGTTCCATCTGCAAGTGCATCTACTGATGTCCGGATGCCGCCATGTTTTGCAAGTTTAGAGAAAATAACTTTGAATATGGCCTTCTTCGCTTGGTTGGCTGCTTTAGGTAAGATCCTCACTTTGGACAACTTAAGGAAGCAAAAAATCATTGTAGTTGATTGGTGCTACATGTGTAAGAAGAGTTGGGAATCCGTTGACCACCTATTACTTCATTGTGATATAGCTAGTGCCTTATTGAACTCTACTTTCGGGCATTCGGTTTAGCGTGGGTCATGCCTTGTCATGTGAGATATCTCCTCACTTGTTGGAGTAGGTAATTTGGTAATCCCCAAAGTGAAGTTATGTGGAAGATGATTCTGCTTTGTATGATGTGGTGCATTTGGAGAGAATGAAATGATCGGAAGAGATAGTGAAAGGATGATGGCGGGGCTAAAGACCTCTTCCTATACTTTTTTTCTAGTGGATGGTCTATGATTGTTTTCATATTTTTAATTTCCATGACTGCTAAAAACCAAATAAGTCTCTTGTATTATTTCCTGTGCACTTGGATGTGCCCTTTGATTTTTAATAAATATCGTTTACTTTTAAAAAAAATTTCAAAAATGTTGATTGGTTTCAACATCAGTTCAGCCTGTGGAGTAAAGTTGGTACGTTAATTCTGAGCCAACATAACTTGAACATATTCCTCTTCAACCTGATAATGATACAATATGTGAGTTTTGTTGTTATTCTGAAAGTCATTACATGACCTTCACATCCTTTCAACCTTGTTGCAATTTTTCCTCTGATTACTTCACTAATCATGCTTTTGTTCTCCTCATTGTATTGCAGAATGTATAAGGAACTGTTTGATAACTGAAGATATTGAAGATGGGAAAAGACCATTAACTTCGGTATCTTTGTTCTTGTTTGCACAAACCTTTTGGTTGATTAATGCTCAAGTGGCACATGCAAGTGAAAATACCAACCCAAATGTCGTTTATGAGATTGGGGAGTTATTTGAATTAGGAATCCAGCTATCATATTTGCTGATATTATTGGGTTTCCTTGGGATTGGAACCTTCTTTGTGATTCGTCAAGTCCTTGTACGCAGAGAACTTGATCTTTCAGCTAAAGAGTTGCAGGTAAGAGCCTGCATACTGCCATGCCCTTTATGGGAATATGCTTCCATGCAACATTGCTAAATACTATGCAACCTCTCTGAACTATGTTAGAGCATTAAATGAAGACACTTTTTGTTTTTTTTTTGCTCCTTTGTTTTGCGACAATAATGAACATTTCCTCTTTTATTTTTTATTTTTTATTTTTCTTAATAATTTCAGGAGCAGGTAAGAAGTGGTGATGCTAGTGCAACCGAGTATTTTGAACTTGGTGCAGTGATGCTGAGGAGGAAATTTTATCCAGCTGCTACTAAATATTTGCTTCAGGCAATTGACAAATGGGACGGAGATGATCAAGATCTTGCTCAGGTATGATGAGCTCTTAGACCTTAAATATCTCTTTATTCAAATATGACAAACAGAAGCAATGTGGTATTATCATGGTAAAATTATTTTTAGGATGCACATTGTGTTTATTTTTTTGCTTTGAAATTGCTTTTAATTAAAATCTTGCATTTAACAACCAGCCTTTTAAACAAAGCGGTGTCTTACCTCTTTCTTAAGGAGTCTGAGGTTGACTCATCATGTGTGCAGTGATAGTTTCTGGATTTGGGATCCATCTATTAGTTGGTGAAAAGATAAAAATATTCAGGCAAAAATGGAAGATTACACATTAAACCTCAGGATTTATGAATTGGATATTTGGGTTGTTCAATTTCTATTAACGTTGTTGTAGGTCACCGATGAGTGCGAAACTTGACTTAATTTGATGGTTAAGGTCAATATATTTCTCTTCGAATTTGGTCTTCAACATGCAATAATAAATTTTATCCCTCACTAGTCACTTTTACCACCTATCTACAAATACAAATCTTCTCTATTCTGATTGCAATTCAATCCCATAAAACTAAGGCCATGTTTGGTGCTCCATATTTTACTTAAGAAAAAATACAAGTCACTATTATCCTGAGTTTTTCTTGATTTTCAATAGCCTCCATGGGTTTCTAATTTTCTCAATAGAAGTCTCTGATTTTAGTCATTTTTCAATTAGATATTTCCATCACATTGTCTGTCTATTTCTTAGCATAAACCATGTGAAATTTCAATTATACCTCTAAAAGATCATTAAAAAAAAAATTCAGAAAGAGGTGGTTGAGGAGATGGTTGGTCCATCCCCTTCCATGCTTTTGGGGGTGGTCCAACCACCCACCACCCCCTCAGGTGTTTGTGGGAGTGGTCAGATCGGATTGGGATCCCTTGATATTAGGTTGTCTAAATTTGTTGTGAAATTCAGACAGCCTAATAGATGGGGTTGCGGGACCGCCCAGGGCAGGCAGGTCCTACATAATGGGATACTTGGGGTAGGTGGGCTCCACAGCCCCCTCTCTTAGGCTGCCCAAATTTCTGTAGCCTAATAACAGAAAATCCTCATCCAGTCGTATCACCTCATCTTGGGTGGTCAGCTGTGTGTGTATTATAGTTGGTCAGGTCAGTTATATCGGGTTTATCAACACACTAAACCCGACACCCAACCCAATAAGGTCAGTATTCCCCCTCTACTGACTGACCGGCTATACCTAGTTGGATCAGTCAGTTTGGATTGACCTGACGAGCAGCCCTATTATTTGGTCAGATCAAAACTTTTACATCATTAAGGTTCAAAATTGTTCTACAACCTCTTTCACTGTTGTGTCTTGATGTAAAGATTTTATTGATAAACGGCTTACAAACTCATAAGTTAATTGCCTAAACCTTCAATCCATTACCTGGGCTAGGCTAATCTTTTTGCAATTTACATCTGAGGCCACGTCTTTTATTAGGTATTTGGCCATCATGTCTTTTCTTGCTTTGAGCAACATATATACCTGCACACATCTATAGATATATAATATATGCATGCATACATATGTGCATTGCATATGATGTTCAAGTCATGCAATGTACCTTAGATGGAATTGAAATTGTATATTACTAATTGTAAAATGGTATTCATAATAAATCACAACAATCTGAATTCGACAAATATTGAGTTATTATGGCCTAGAAAGTGCATACTCAAGATGGTTCATAGCATCAAGCAAATTGGTTCTTTTATTAGATTTTCCATTTATTAAGGTGTTGGTTCAGACTTGAGATTCCTATGTCTCCTGTTAGGCTGTATATGCTAGTGTACAAACCGAAGCCTGTCATTTCGACACTGATTATCTGCTTTTGAAATTGACATGAACACTGCTGTTATTTATGAAAGCTAGTTAGTCGAAACTTGGATTATAATCATTTTTACTCATCAAATATATAAATAGGTTTACAATGCGCTCGGCGTCAGTTACGTTCGTGATGGGAAACTTGACAAGGGAATCACTCAATTTGAAACAGCTGTGAAGGTTCAGCCAGGCTATGTCACAGCTTGGAATAACCTGGGTGATGCCTATGAGAAGAAGAAAGACTACAAGTCTGCTCTCAAGGCATTTGAAGAAGTGCTTCTTTTTGACCCTAACAATAAGGTGGCACGGCCCCGGCGAGACGCTCTGAAGGATCGTGCAAAAATGTACAAAGGAGTTACTACTGTGAAATCAGAAAACAGATGATACTATGCAGCTTGTATTGATTTCTTACTATGGTCTATGGCTAACCAGGATACAGGTTTGTCAATAACTCATTTGGGTTGGCTTGGCAAAGAGCCTCTGGATAGACAGTGAGCAGATGTTTCATGCTTTGCTGTGGATTTTACTTATTAGGGACCTCTGCATGAAATCATCCCAATTTATTTTTCATAAACCCTAGGAAGAGAGTTTGTTTTTTGTTGCACTTGATATAAGTTTTGGAATTTTTTTTTTTTTTTTTAATGATTTGTATGACATCAGGGCACCCAGTTTTTTTTTTTTATTATTTGTTTAATTATAACTTATTTTAATTTTTGTAACCACTCTCAATTTTAATTTACTCTCCTATTTTGTCCACTTAAGATTCGTTTGGGTTTGTAATTTCAAAACGTGCGATTTGAAAATGCGATTTTTAGAAGCTTAGATAAAATAAAAAATAAAAAATAAAATAAAAATTGCAGTTTTAACTTTTAAAATCACACGTTTATAAAAAGCACCTCTTTTTAGTAATAATTTTTACATTATTTTTAGTAAAATTTAAAAACATGAAGAAAAAAATAACACGTAAGCTTATCAAGGCCGAATTAGGATCATCTTCAATTGATTTGAACTGAAAAATATTTAGTTATTATAGTTAAAGAATATTTTTGTTCTCTTAAAAAGTGAAAAGACAAATACATTTTTATATTATAACTAATTAGATATTCTCGGACAAATAAAAAGAAAAATTGTATGATCACCATCATTGCGCACGTCATTGGTGAAATCAGAATTGTCATCTTTCTCCTGCCAATATAATAAAGTATACATCTCTCTCTACGCTTGACTTTGGGCCTATAATTGAGCCCACTTCAATTTTGTCAAATACGTGCATCACTCTTCTTTATAAATTCATACGTGTACTCAACAACATATTCTATTATTCTTATAAATCTTATTGTTGACAAATTAAATTTAAACCCGTAACCAATCAAGCTATTTGTGATAATATATGAAATTATTGGTGATTAGGATAATGTATTATTGATCCAAAGTCTAAGGCACAGCTAAGTAGGTCGGAATTTTTCTAAACCCAATATATTAAACTGACACGTATCTTAAGAGTATATGTGATTTATTTTTAATATGTTGAAGGAAAAAATTGTCATTCCCTACTTGATCCCACTCCCATATCAATTATGGAAGTTTGANGAATTGTCATCTTTCTCCTGCCAATATAATAAAGTATACATCTCTCTCTACGCTTGACTTTGGGCCTATAATTGAGCCCACTTCAATTTTGTCAAATACGTGCATCACTCTTCTTTATAAATTCATACGTGTACTCAACAACATATTCTATTATTCTTATAAATCTTATTGTTGACAAATTAAATTTAAACCCGTAACCAATCAAGCTATTTGTGATAATATATGAAATTATTGGTGATTAGGATAATGTATTATTGATCCAAAGTCTAGTGCACAGCTAAGTAGGCCGGAATTTTTCTAAACCCAATATATTAAACTGACACGTATCTTAAGAGTATATGTGATTTATTTTTAATATGTTGAAGGAAAAAATTGTCATTCCCTACTTGATCCCACTCCCATATCAATTTGGAAGTTTGAGACCTTTATGATAGAATAGTGTTTTTTTTTTTTTTTTAGTCTAGGTGAAAGTCTAGGGTTCACATGATCCATGCTTATTGAGAACATACAGATTAAATTTTTTTCATTTGAAAAAAGAAGAAGAAAGTGATATAATGCTCTCTAAATGGATCTATTAGTTCAAATATACTGCATTATTAATTCATTTTTTTCCCCTACGCTGCATTATACATGGTTAAAATCATCAAGTTTGGTGATTACTCCATATTTACCTTATAATTTAGAGGTGTTTTATTATTATTTTTATTTTTTTTGTGGAATTTGACTCACATTGGGTGCGGGATTTATGAGAATAAGGAATCATTTATCAATCTAAAAAAATAAAATATACAAGAAAAAGAAATATATATATATATACACACACAAATTTTTGACAAGAAATGGAATTGTTCCAATGTATGTAATGAAATAAGGGTTTGTTTACCATGTGCAAGAAAAGTCTTGGAATGAAATAATTATTAAGGATAAATACTTATTTGTGTTTAATCAGTAGCATAAAATAATTATTCATATTGTAGAGCCCCAAAGGCCTGTCTGCTAGAGAGTCTGGCAAACCCATGAATATAAGGGCTTGTGTGCCATTCAGGTCTGCCAGCCAAGACCCAATTGGCTACTAAGATCCGAGTGCACTTTTGCTCAAGTATGACACATAACAACTGATCTTCCCTTGGCTAGCTCTTCTAACTGCCTATCCATGCCATGCATCCGTTTATGATATTCTAGCAAGGGAATCTCTGTGTCAATAACAAACTATTGGCAGAAATCCTTAAAACCTCAAAGGGAAAATGCAAAACCAATATCGTATATAAAGGAGGTGAGGGTCCTCCTCCTAGGTATGCATTTCTCAGTCTAGCCAAACTTTGTCTAAATTTTCTTACCGCTTACCCCCTACTGACTTGAGCATCGAAGTAGCTTTGCCGGATTCCACCAATGAACCCCTCTAACCCCCGTTCCTTTCTCACATATCTCCTTTGTGACGGGTGGTGTACGTGAGGTCACTACACTAGCACATATCATTTGAAAAATAAGT
Organism: Carpinus fangiana; assembly: GCA_006937295.1. Classification (NCBI taxonomy): domain Eukaryota; kingdom Viridiplantae; phylum Streptophyta; class Magnoliopsida; order Fagales; family Betulaceae; genus Carpinus; species Carpinus fangiana. The sequence continues at coordinate 31,907,376 of CM017327.1, forward strand.
ATTTCTTACCTAAGAGCTGGGATTGATTATTCTTGATGTTGATGATTTTCCGATATTAATAAAATATATAAAATACATATAAACAATAATTTTAATTATTAGAAAGTAATTCACCTCTGCTCCTCTCTTCTCACCGGAAGAAAACCGCAATGCAAATTATTTTAAGGCATTTTCAAAAGTTTTAGCTTAGAAGTCACTCTTGGATATCATCTCAATTGCACTTCTCTCATCCCTTTCTCTTAATTATTTAACATAATATATATATAAGTAGGAAGGGGTGGGATCTTTAATTTCCACTAACAACAGGAACATAAGCTAAAGGGAGAGGACCTATAAAAAGGCTACCAAAACAGGATTTGGCTGCGGTCCTACGTAGCGTGCACAAAAATTTTATCGACTCGATCTCCTGACTTTCTAAGAAGAAAATGCTAGAAGAGCGTCAAGGATGTCAAAGATAATTTGGATATGAGCTTGAATGAAGTGAATTTGTAGATAATCTATAGGATTCATAAAGTCAATGATAGTGGCATGAAAACTGAAGGATTTGTTTAGGCACTTGTCCCAACCATGACTGAAAATACGCATTTCCCATTTCGTCATTCATTCCTAGCTGCCTCCGAATACAACAAAAACCCTAAAAGAAACATATATATATATATATATATATATATTACATTGAAGATATATTCAACAAAACCACCCCTTTCTCCCTCTCACTTTCTCGAGTCAAACAAACATTACGTTGCAACTTGAGCATGCAATATTATCTAGCTAACCAAAAATTTGAAGAAGATAGAAAAGACAAGAATAAAGAAAAAGAACACGTGTTGTCTGTCAATGTATCCTGCGGCAAAGGAAGATCAGCACAATATAGTATTCTTCAGCAGACGTACCAAATGAACAAACTTCCTTGTTCTCTTCCTTCACCCCCATGACTAAGCGTGTTGCATATATGATATATATATAGCTCACCTATTCTTCATAAAGATAGGGGAAAAAATGATTTTAAATTGGTCTTTTTATTTTATCTTGTGACAAATAACAAACAAATCCTTAATTCTGTGTGCAAATTCTTGTCATTTTTCAATATTTCTGGTATGTGAAAATATAAATTTACCTTCTAATAAATCTATATATATATATATTGGGCTGTGGTGGTCAATGTAGGGTTGATATTTTTTAACACAATTTGCGAACTTGATACGAATCCAGTATAAAATTAATGGGTTAAGGTTAAATGATATAATCTGTTAAGATTAACAATTTTTTGCAAGATATATGCGAACTCGACACGAGTCCAACATGTGAAATTGGCAAGTTATGATTAAGGGATCTGACCAATTTAATTAAACAAGTTGATTAGGTTTAATTTACATATTCTTATACACATACATTAACATCACTCGATGCCGATGCCATTCTAAAATCGCTAAAGTAGCTGTCTGGCCAACACCACCCATAATTAGCTAGAAAAAGTAATTTAATAACCCCAAAAGTTGATCACCTCAAATTTGTCCGTTGGGAGTGGGGTGGCTGACCAAACCACTCTAAGGCCACTCTCAAAACTTCGAAACCCCTCTATTTTATAGTTATTTGCGAGAAGATCATATTATTATAAAATTTTACATGTTTAATTGGTAACTTCTGACCAGTTAATTGATGGCGGTGGCGTGACTTCCTGGTAACTTCCGACCAGTTAATTCTCCCCCATACAAAACTATGTTGATGTATATTTTAAGGAGAAGACTATGTTTCTTAGAACCCTCCAAAGGCAATCAAAATTTACATTTGCATCTCAGGATCCGAGAGAAAGGAAAGAGTATCATCCCCAGTTGAGCGGGACCCATCCCACCTCCAATCAGGCCACAGAGATTCTTCTCTCTGCTATGTAAATAAATCAATCTTATCACAACTCCAGATGTGACCTTCCAACGGTTGAGATTTGAGGGTCTGTCAAACTGATAAGGAGTGGGCCACCAGTTAGTGGCTCTGATTGATGGGTTATTTGAGATGGTCAATGCTGACACATCAAATGGACGGTGTGGATTGATGGGTTTGCCTACTGTGGCCCCACTCTCTCTAAGGACTAGTCGGCTTGCTGATATATAGACTAGGCTGACTTCCTTTTTCTGCTTTTAATAGCGTTTCTCTCTCTCTATTTCTCTCAGAAACATGGAGCAGCCAAGTCAGAGGAGACTAACATCATCGGAGCAATCCTGAATCTGGTGAGTCTCTCACTCTTCCTATTTGTAGCAAGTTCTTTGAGTTATTTCTCTTTCTAGGGTTCATTTCAGACGAGAAATTTTATGATGCATGCTAAAATCTCGAGGTTCTTCTTAATTAGCTCTGGTCTCTTAGTTTGTAATTATGGGTATTGGCTAAATATTGAGATCTCTTTCAAGTTTTCTCTTTTTTTCCCTTTGGAATTTTGGGTTGGTGGTTATATTGGATACACGTAAAAGATTGAGAGTTGAAGGTAGTTTAGCTTTACTGAAAATGATTTCAGCTTTGACAATCTTGGAATTAGGTTTTGGATGTTGGGTTATTCTGTAAATGGAAGAAAGGGGAGAGCTTTCTCCGATTAAGTGTACTGAAAAGTTTTAATTTGAGCTATTTGAGGAGATTTGAGATGTTAAGTTAATCAATTGAATGAAAAAAAAACGTTGAATATAGAGTAACTTTGAGTTTGTGTGAGGAAGTTGACTTCCAATGGAAAAAGGGTAACTTGAATTTATGGGAACTTTTGGGTCCAGAATAATGAATTCATGACTAACTTTGTGAATCAAGGCTGGATGCTATCATGAATACTTTGAGGAAGCAGAATAAATTTTGTTGAAACAATTGGGTATTTAGGAAAAGACTTATTCTTAGGTAATTTAGATTTGAGGTTTTCAATTACCTCAGAATAAGGTGATTTAAAGCCTCAAAATCTAAATACGTTAGAATAAGCATTTTCCTAAATACATGATTTGAGGTTGTTTGTGTTTAGTTATAAAAATAAAAATTTAGATATGAGGTTTTAAATTTCTTACTAATAACATGGTTTCTAACTTTCTGTGTAGTTATATCGTATTTATTGAACGATATAGCATCAAAAGTTTTTCTCATTTAAATTTTAATAACTACAGGCTAATTCTTTATAAATTTCCAGCTTTGATTGGCAATTAGATCTTGATATATGGAGTTAAGATTGAACATGGATCGCAAAGAGAGGCTATCTGCAAACACCTGGAAAAATTCTTCTTCCTCTGGAAATGAATTACTGAAGAATATCTCCTCAGGTCAACCATCTTTTACTAATTTTAATTCTCAGCAACCTCAGCAGAAATGGGAGGATCCTTCCGTGGTAGATTACAGCACTAGGATTGAGCCACCTTTCCAAGAGTTCAAGCAACATTCTGAAACCCAATCATCACGTCCTGGCAACCCCAACAATCAAATTAGGCTTCCAGACCGAGAAGATAGTCATATGAGTGAATCACTCCAAAATGATAAAATCCAAGACTGGGATCCAAAAGCAATGCTTAGCAATCTCTCTTTCCTGGAAGAAAAGATCCATCAGCTTCAGGACTTGGTACATTTGATTGTTGGCAGGAGAGGCCAGATATTGGGGCGACCGGATGAACTTGTAGTTCAGCAACAGCAGCTCATCACTGCTGATCTTACGTCAATTATTGTTCAGTTGATCTCTACTGCTGGTAGTCTTCTCCCATCTGTGAAGCATACTCTTTCCAGCACTACGCCCATGGGACAGCTTGGTGGGGTTTTCTTGCCTTCCATGTTAGGCCTGAATGGTGGTGTTCAGGCACAAACTGATGGTGGAAGCAAAGTTTCTGATCAGTCAAACCAGATAGATATAACGGGTAATTGTGTGAATGAACAAAATTACAATATTGAAGAACATGAATCTAAAGATGATGAAGATGCTGATGAAGGAGAGAACCTTCCACCTGGTTCTTATGAAATCTTACAGTTAGAAAAAGAAGAAATCCTTGCACCTCACACGCACTTTTGTACGATATGCGGGAAGGGATTCAAGCGGGATGCAAATCTACGGATGCACATGAGAGGTCATGGGGACGAGTACAAAACCCCAGCAGCCCTTGCAAAACCCAATAAAGAGTCCAGCTCTGAACCGATGCTTATCAAGAGGTATTCCTGCCCATATGCTGGCTGCAAGCGGAACAAGGATCACAAAAAGTTTCAGCCTCTTAAGACCATTCTCTGTGTCAAAAACCATTATAAAAGAACCCATTGCGACAAAAGCTTTATTTGCAGCAGATGCAACACAAAGAAATTCTCAGTTATTGCAGATCTCAAAACTCATGAAAAGCATTGTGGTAAGGATAAATGGCTTTGTTCCTGTGGCACAACATTCTCAAGGAAAGACAAGCTTTTTGGACACATTGCTCTTTTCCAAGGCCACACTCCTGCTATTCCCCTTGATGAAACTAAAGCCCCATCTGGACCGCCTGATCGAGGGGAAGGCAATGAAGCAATAAATAAGGTCAGAAGCATAATCAATTTTGGTTCCAATGCTCCTAGTGGGAGTGGAGTACAAAGTACCGGGGATGTGAAGGGGAGTATGGAGGACCCGACCAGTTATTTCTCACCATTGAGCTTCGACACATGTAATTTTGGTGGGTTTCATGAGTTCCCTCGACCCCCATTTGAAGATTCTGAGAGTTCCTTCTCCTTTCTTATACAAGGGTCTTCTAATTACACTTTACCAGGGTCTTGTAATTACAATCAGAAAAGTGGAGCAGAGTCGAGTTCTAATAATCTTGAGTGATGTTGATGATTTGTAAGTTGAAGTTATCTCGTGTACTATTTAATTTCTTTTGCTTTAATAATATTGTTCTTCTTTAAACGGCTTGTGTCTTTTGTATATGTTGAGGCCATTGCTTTTCAAAAGAAGTGGCAACCACTCCATCATGTTAAAAGTTGCTCGTTAATCCTGCTCATTAGCTTCCTATCATCATGTCTTTGGTGGGTTCGGCCCATCTTGAGCGAGCACTTGCGGAGTACTTTTACTTTTATGTCATGTCACAACACAACTAAAAAACAAAAAAAAACCAGCTAAAAAGTTCACAAAACGAGCCCTTAGTGTTGCGTGATGCAATTTTTAGCCACCGTTGGAGAGTCATGACTTAAAAAACTCCCTAATATGTGATCAAGATTTTCCTTATTCCTTTCATTGCATAGAGTTGATTGATTAGAACCTTAAATAAGATGTGCTTGGCAGTTGGCATGCTTGATTTAATCCACTAACCGAATCTCAGATTTGTTTGCTTGCCGAATTTCTATTTTATTTATTTTGTATATTTTATATTTTTTATCTAGTTAACCATTGATTTTCTTGGACGATATTAAAATAAAAAGATAAAGATATATTTCAAGATTCATATTATTTCTATGTGAATGGAATTACTAAAATTTTAAATTGCTTAACTATATACACGGACGAAGTTTTCTTCTATACTTGTTGGCTCTTCTATTTTTTCTATGTTATGATTGGATGATTGGATGATTGGGTGGTTTTTTGTTTTTTTTGTTTTTTCTACATTGGTTGGTTTTTGGTGATGGTGGTAAGCAGTGTGGTGGGTATGTTGCCGGCAGATATTTGGTGGAGATGGGTTTTAACCAAAATGAATAAATAAAATTTTAATATACATATTGATTAACCATTTTGCATAGAAATGTAGATAAGCCATTGTGATGCTTCAAAAAAAAATTCCCCAAGCTTGAAGACTAAATTGTCAAAACATTAAGGTGTGTATTGCTTCACAACCAGGTGCCAAATCAAAATGGTCAAATCAGTAGCAGCCTTTGTAGACACCAGCAGAAAAACGAAAAGCGAGGCCACAGATAGACCCAAAGAACTCAATTTCGATCGTCATTTAGTTCAAAATATCATAAATGGTACCAGCTGCAATACAGGCCAATTCACATCCCCTACCTACCGAACCCCCCACTACCCCCCCCCCTCCACCCCCCCCCCCCCCCCCCGCAACNCCCCACCAAAAAAAAAAAAGAAAAAGAAAAAGTAGAGGCTAAAAATGTTTTAGCTGACTGAACTGATATGCCCATAATGGAAGTTGTGGAGCAGAATGAGCTTCAAACCCTTTGCACTTTCTCCTTTGGTTGATTTTTTAAAGGGTCGGCGAGAGTATTGCTCCCTTAAAACTACATCATCTAAATAAGACCATGTAAGCCCTCTGGGAGAGCTGTCAGCCCACAAGAACCTCTCAGAGAAGGGGTTCGCCAGACTGTCACGGAATTCTTGTGCTGTCTCACATATCAAACCCTGAAAAAAAGGCAGAAAATTTAAGTCCAAATTTTTTATCATGCAACCCCGGGAATGGGGGCAATGGGTGGTGCAGTTAGTACCTCTGCCATGGCTTTGATTTTCAGTGCGACATTGTCACTGAGAAGGACAAGACGTCCATCATTCTTCATTTTCCTGTATAGAAGAGCATAATCAAGGATATGGTCTTCTGCTGTTGGTGAAACAATTTCCGTCAAGCTTCCTGTCCCATAGGAAGATCCCACCTTGCCCTCACTATAAGAAGATTGAGGAAAAGCAGGAGGGGTAGGAGCAAGCGCCCTATCCTCCTCAAATGAGCTCTGCACATGAATCCACCCCTTTGTTTTCACCATACATTCTTCAATCCATTCTAACACCAAAGAAGCCTCTGTTGTTCTTCTAAACAGACTACCACGTCGCTTCAGAGTATCCAGCTCCCTTAGGACTGAATAAAAAGAATCATCCATATTTGCAAGAAAAAAGAACCACTTCACCAAATATTTGATGGAAATATTTAAATCAACCAGAGAAATGATATAAGAGAACTACTTAAAATTAGTTACCCATTCTTGGAATAATTAAATGAGTTCCCTTGAGACCCTGTAAAAGAAGTAATGACTTCCTTGACTCCTTGTTCAGAAGAGTAGTAGTGTCCACTACCATATTCCAGCTTCTCTTGGCCTCTCCAGTAGAGTTGTTCTGCAAATGAACTTCAGTTACACATATATACACTTGACAAGGCTGCTACTTAAGACGATGGGATTGAATTATTGAACAGATACAATTTGATTTTTATCAACTTACAGCCTTAGTTTGAGTACAGGTGACGGAATTGCAGCTTCTCATAGCAGCATCAGGGACCGAAGCGTCTGCTCTGCTCTTGCCTGTGGAGTTCACAAGTAAAGATTGAAAGGGCACCCTTTCTGATATTCTCTTTATAAGCATTCTCTCTTGTTCCAACCTCACTCGATTTCCATAGGTGGGTCTAGCTGATTCTTGTTCATGAAAAAGTTTTGGTGTCAAGTTCTCTTTGTCTGAAGAGGCAGTCATAGCTTCTTCTGGATGGCTACCAGGGCTGAAAGTAATCTTGGAAGAGGATGATAGCCATGACTTAGAGTGCTTAATTTCTCCTGTCCTACCCTTCATTTTCAAGGACTTCACCAGAAGAGTGTTTGGGGTGGAATTCTCCTTGTTCGGGGTAAAAATTTCTTCTTCCTCTTGTAAATCGGTGAAAAGAGCTTTAGCAATCAATTTATCAGTGTCCTCCTGATTATGTGATCCAACTTCAGCATCAACACCAGCCCCTCTACTTGGACCTGTTTGCATCTGAGGAACACTAGCAGGTTTACCTCTTCTTGACCAAATGCTACACGACTCTAATTTTTCTTCTGATCCAGGTGATGATCTTTCTGAGAGTTCTATTTCAGATAGTCCAGTTGCAGCAAAGGAAAATTGCTGGGTCTGGCTTTCTTTATTATCTGTAACCTCCTGGAGAACTGTTACAAGAACTTCCCCAGCAAGCAAAGATGGGTCCATGAATTCTGTTGTAATAGGTACAGAATGAAGGCTTGATATTTCCCCCTCTTTGAGGTTATTACTTGATTCACTATGGTGTTCAGCTTCTTCAAGTAATTCAGCTCCTGAATGACTCTTTTCATCAGAACATCCAGAGTCCGGGCTCATCAGCAAGTTTATTTCTTCTGATCCAGGTGACGATCTTTCTGAGAGTTCTATTTCAGATAGTCCTGCTGCATCGAAGGCAAATTGCTGGGTCTGGCTTTCTTTATTATCCGTAACCTCCGGGAGGACTTCCCCAGCAAGCAAAGATGGGTCCATGGATTCTGTTGTAATAGGTACAGAATAAAGGCTTGAGATTTCCCTCCTTTCAAGGTCATCGCTTAATTCACTCTGGTGTTCAGCTTCGTCAAGTAATTCAGCTCCTGAATGGTTCATTTCATCAGAAAATGCAGAGCCCAGGCTCACCAGCAAGTTTATTTCTTTCTCTGGTGTGCAATAGTCTTCCTTTCCTCTATCAAATAGTGATTGCAGGGCCGAGAGAGTCTGTGGGGTGTGGCTTCCTTCATTGACTTGTTGGTTATTAGTCTCTGCAGGAACTTCCTCAACTGGAAACAACGAATTCTCTATCATGAGAGGTCCAGACCAAGGTCTTGAAACATCCCTCTGCCTTTGGTCGTTTTCCAATAAGATATTGTTCTCAGTTTCTTCAGGTTTTTCAGCTACCGGATGAGTTGCTTCTTCCTCACGAACAGAAAATGAAGAGTCCATGTTCACCAAAAGCTTAAGTTCCTGCTCCGAAATTCTTAAGGAGCTCTCAGAGTTGTTGTCTGTTTCAGATAACACTTCCATGACAGAATGAGGGTTTGGGCTCCAGGTTTCTTTCTTCAATTGCTGATTTTCAGTCTCCAAGATAACTCCTCCAACAGGCAAAGACAAATCCACCAACTGAAGGCTCGAAATTTCCCTCGGCTCATGAGCAATTCTTGATGGGCTCTCATCTTCTTCCCTTTCATCATGAATCATATTTTCAGGCAATGCAGGCGCTGATGGTATTTCCTTCTTCACAATTACTTCCAAATTCTCCTGAGAAAACAAGGACTGTTTTCCCTCCAAAATTAAATCTTGTGATAGAATTTCTCTATTTTCAACTGAAAATGAATTCTCATCCTGAAAAGTAAAAACACCCAATTAGAAGCATATAAAGATAAAATCAACTGCATTTCTTCAAGTATATTAACAATCACCAATTTCTATGGCATCGACCGTATATATATGCATACATTCTCATCTCACCTGAGATTTCTGTTCCTCTCTATCCATTACCAATGAATCATTCTCTTCAATGTTTTCATTTCCGATTGACACAGGTTCCTCATCCTAAACAAACCCCAGAAATCCAAAAGGAAACAAAAACCAAAATCAAGAACAATTTCTACAAACAACTAACTTGTGGGCACTCTGCAACTTTTGCTATTAAAGAGCAAATCTCTCACCTGATAAGTTTCCAATGTATTTTCCTCTTCTTTCTCCTCCGTCATGTACACATCCAACGTGGGCGGCACAAACGGGTTTTCCAAATCATAGGCACGGCTCAGAGGAACCCAATGCAGCCTATATACCCTGCTCGAGCCACCGACCCTCACCGTATCGCCCTCCTTCAGCTCCACGGGTATCCCAGGCTCTGCCTTCTTCCCCGTAACCCAAGTCCCGTGCACTGTACAAGATCAAGAAACCAACATGATTTTGGTGGTTCTTATTAAAAGAAGAACCAGAAGAAGAAGAAGAGAAACCCAAAATCTCAAACCAAAGAAAAAGATTGAAGATGAGAAAAACCCAAAATCTCAAACCAAAGAAAAAGATTGAAGATGAGACAGAAAGACTCACCGGACGACAAGTCCACGACAGAGAGGTGTTGCTTGGAGGGGTTTGAGTGGATTTGGAGGTGAAATCTGCTGATGCTGGGGTGAGTCAACGTGATGTTGCAATCGGGGTGTCGTCCGACAGTCAGGATCTCTTCGTGAGCTTGATCTGGGTTTTGGGAAATGGATGGTGGTGATGGTGATGGTGATGGTGGCGGTGAGGGGGATGGGTGATTGTTGACGATGAAGATGTTTTTGAGAATGGCTCCATTCTTTAGGACTGTGAACACTGGGATTTTCGTCTCTTCTTCCCCGTGGGGTTTGTACTCTTTCTTGTCAGCCATGGATGGTCCGGGCTTGGCTTTTCTCTCTTTCTTTCTCTCTTGGGTTTTAGAGAGAGAGAGGGAAAGAGCAAGAAATCTGGTTATTGTAGATTTTGTTTTCCGGGTGTTCGAGCGTTCAAGAAATTGAATTCTATAGAATTTCCACTGAGAGAGAAAGATCTATTGGGGGAAAAATGGAGAAATTGAAAAGGTTTTGGTGGCATTCGGTTTCGAATGTTTGAAAAGGTAACCGTTGTAACATAACGGCTACCTTTTTTTAAAAAGGTTCCATTTTAATGAGCAATCTGCAAGTGCCGGGGTGGTATTATTATTATTATTATTTTTGCATGATTACAAAGGAGATTTATGAGACATTGTTACCGGTCGATTATAATATTTCTTGAAGTCAAATAATGAGAGAAGTAAATATTATGGATAATTACTTTTTTTCCTATAAATTACAATGCATTTTTATTTTACCCTTTGAACTACTAACCCTACTACTCAACCTCATAAATTACCATTTTGTGCATAAAATTCTCTTTCGTCATTTTGCCCCCATGAACTATAATTTATTGTTACTTTACCCTTATGAATTACAATGCTATGCCTTTGACTGACAAAATAGGAATTTTGGATACAAAATAATAGTTCATGGGGTCGGACAGTAGAGATGATAATTTATGAGAGCAAAGTGAAAATACGTTATAGTTCATAGAGAAAAAAGTAATGAGCAAAGTGAAAATACATTGTAATTCATAGAGAAAAAGGTAATTATCCCTAAATATAAGGACATGATGATGTCATTTAAAAAATTATATAACATTATATACACTTAAATGCAGCGAAAACAAAATCTAAACCACTAAATAAATCGCCATTTCACTCATTAGCATAGAAAAGCATTAGTCTTTTTGGCTTAGTGCTCTTTTTTCTTTTTCTTTTTCTTAAAAAGTACATGATTTTACTTGGACTCCGAATTTCAACAACATTTTTGTACCTCATGGATAACATTTATATCTATTTATTGAAAAGAAGACAAATATCAGAAGCTATACTCCTCTGTAAAATGGTCACGAAATATATTGGAACAGAAACATGTCTCTCAAGTAGGGCAAAAGTAGTGCCAGGAGGGCATAAAGAATTAACCCATCATTTTACCAGGGGAAAGAGAGAAGGATTTAATCCTCCAAGTCTACATACAACAGCCGTGATAACAAGTAAATTCTACAAAATGGTAAAGATAAGGATTGAACGCATTTTTACACCATTCAAAACTTGGAAAGCCAAAAAGTTAGAAAAGATAGTAAATTTTTTTATTTTTTAATTTATCATAATATTGACAAACCCTACTGGCTATGGCTCGAAAAATTAACACTGGGGGAAGGGGGGTCAACATCACAGCAACAGGAAATCAATCCTGCTTATTACGAGCAAGCCTTGAACGATATTTGAGCTCAGCTCTTTTCCATCTAACAATGAGGTGACATAAGGAAAGGAGAGTGTTTACCTGCAAAACATAAGACCCAAGTAAGCACAAGTTAGAAAAAGCATTTACCATAGGGAAAAACTAAGTTGCAAAGTTATTGACACTGACCAAGATTATGACAGCAATGACAAGAAGAGGCCCGGACCATAGCGTCGAGAGAAAAACTCCGCTCAGATCAAAATAGTTCTGCCTTGCAAAGCTCTTCCAATTTTGACCCAGGAATCTATTGAGATTCTCAGCAAAATATACACCAGCCACTGCAACATGTCACCCCTTATATTAGGCCATAGTTTCAAAGAGAATCAAAATAAGCATTAAGTGGAAACTAAATTTTTTTGCTATATGTGGCATAACTTGGAGAGCAGAACGATGAGCTTTTTTGTTACATGCTACAAATCGACACAAAGTGCTTTTGCTATGAGTATGATGAGCTTCAAGACTACTCAAAGCTGGTCTTACTAGAAGTACATATATCTTGCAAGTGAAACTTCAGAGGAAAAGAGGCTACATGACTCAAAATATGACTTGGGATATGATGGTACAAACAAATTCAATAGCCTGAACAAGGAAATGTAATGAAACAAGTCTGGTAACAAAGGATTTCTTAGGAAGATATGAGAGTCAAATCACTGTAGGCCACACCATTAACTAGTCCACATAAACTACCCAAACAACATTAAAATCAATTATCATATTAATCTATCAACGCAATGACCTGATTTTGGGATACCAATATAAAATGTTTACTACAAATAAGTGTGATTTACTCTATTTCTATCACCATAGAAGGAGAAAACGTGACCCAAAGATTCAGTGAAATGCATATCTAAACTGTTGAATATCCAATGAGCACCTTGCACCTTGTAGATTTAGATTTTATAATGGATAGAGTAGAAAAAAAAGACCTGCTGGCCTGTTTCAGGGTTCAGCTTCAGATAATCAAGTAGATAATAAAATGTGATAATCTGAAAGACACCCCCCAGAGAACAGATTCGGTTTACAAAGAACATTGTTTGGGGCCAGATGAAGAATTACCAAACAATTTCTAGGAACTATGGGTGCTGCTGCTACATCCATAGAACATCAGTGCAATTGAGGTAATGGAGACAGGAGGTGAAATAGGACTAGGTATCCTCATTGAGTACAGATCGAGAAAAGCTACCATGGTTTTTAATTTTAATTAAGATGACAGTCATACTAAGACAAGCAAATAAAAGATTATCTCTAACTGACCAAAGAAACAGAATGATGACAAGATTGGTGGACAAATAACTAAATCTATCACATAGTATTTCTCCATCGGTGGAGATCATCTGAGGCATTGGGATATGACTACCCTAACACCCAAAGTAGTGCACTATAACGCCACAAGAATAACTCAACTAGAGCACGGATGTTTCTGACGTTGCATCCCCACCTTGGTGTGCCAGATTTTGAAAAGAGTCCTATAGTGCATTAACCCTCACAAGAATCATATCTATTCAACAAGATTCGGAAAAATCCAATTAGCATAAGAAGTAGTTTTGATGGGCTAAAAGTTGCAGTGCCTTGAAATGACAGGTTGTTTAGCAGCAACAAAAAATTAATTAAACAGAGATGTGGCTTGGTGTTTGAATGTGAAGTTTTTCATTTTTTTTTTTGATAAGTCAATAGAATATATCAAAGGCGCAAAGGGGCGCAACCCTTAGTACACAGGGAGTATACAAGGGGGACTAGGGAGAGATAGAGAAGAAAGAAAGAAAATCTACAAAGCTTATGACCCGAGGGGCAAGCCAGCCTGTAGTCCAGGTGTACAAAGTAAAGAGAAAAAAATGTTGGAGCTCCTCTTGAGACCTCGGCGAGTCCTCGAAACATCTATTATTGCGCTCCCTCCAAATACACCACATGATACAATGAGGAACCATCTTCCAAACAACAGTACTTCTCGTACGACCTCCTGTCCACCAACTCGCAAATAACTCACTAACAGAACAAGGCATAACCCAGCACAGGCCAAACCGAGTGAAGAAGGTAGTCCACAAACTACTAGCAGCCGCACAATGAAGAAGAAGATGATCAACCGACTCCCCATCCGACCCACATAACCAACATCTGTTCACCACAACCATACCCCTCCTCTCAAGATTATCCAACGTAAGGATCTTACTACGCACCGCCGTCCAAACAAAAAACGCCACTCTAGGAGGAGCCTTGGATCTCCAAACGCTCTTCCATGGAAAAGAGAGTGACCCACGAGGCGATAGCGCTCTGTAGAAAGTCTTAACCTCAAAAAAACCCTTCCGAGAAGGCACCCACCACAACTTATCTAGCCCCTCCCCTCTCATCTTACAAGCATATAGACAACTGTAAAACGAGGCCAACTCCTCCACCTCCCAATCATGAATCAGCCGAGAGAACTGAACAATCCACTGAATGGAACCACTAGAACGCTCCACATTATCCGCAATAGAAGCCTCCTTGAAACTAGCAATACTGAACAAATCTGGAAAAACCTCTTTGAGAGCCCTATCCCCACACCAAACATCATCCCAAAAGCGAATCTTAGAGCCATCTCCAGGATCATACTTAAAGAACTTCCTAAAATTTAGCCACCCCATACAAATAAATTTCCACAAGCCCACCCCGTGCGAGCCAGAAATGACTCCCGAGCGCCATCCCCCCCAAACCGACCCATACTTGGCCACCAAGACCGACCTCCACCAAGCTCCCTCCTCATGAGCAAACCGCCAAAGCCACTTCCCCAATAAAGCTTGATTAAACCGTCTCATATTCCTAATCCCTAATCCACCCTCGTCAATGGGAGAACAAACCTTATCCCACTCCACTAAATGAAACTTAAAATCATCATTCATCCCCCCCCAAAGAAAATCCCGTTGAATCTTCTCAATTCGCTTAGCCACATCCACCGGAATAGGAAACAAAGACATCATGTAAGTAGGCATATTCGATAAAGTACTTTTAATCAAAGTAACCCTACCCCCCTTAGAGAGATACAACCTTTTCCACGGAGCCAACCGCCGCGACATCAAATCTTCCAAACCCGCCCACATTGCTTTAAGCTTAAAGGAAGCCCCCAACGGAAGACCCAAGTACTTCAAAGGCACTTCACCAGACCCGCAGCCCAATAAACCAGCTAGCTGCCCCACATTATCCACTGAGCCAACCGGGATCAAGGCCGACTTGGATAAGTTAACCTTTAAGCCAGCAACCGCTTCGAAGCAAATGAGCAAAGCCCTTATGTGACGGATTTGGCTAGCATTAGCCCCACAAAAAATCAAGGTGTCATCCGCAAAAAGGAGATGGGAAACGGAAATCCGATCCGGCTCACTAGCGCCCACCGAAAAGCCCGAAATCAACCCTCTAGATATAAAGGCTCCAAGCATCCTACTAAAAGCCTCCATAACCAAAACAAAGAGGAAAGGGGAGAGCGGATCACCTTGGTGAACCCCATGAGAGCTCCCGAAGAAACCGGAAGGGACCCCATTGATCAACACAGAGAAGCGAACCGATGAAATGCAATGCTTGATCCACAAGCACCACCTCTCTCCAAAACCACACCTCCTCAATAAATAGAGAAGGAAGCTCCAATCAACATGATCATACGCCTTCTCCATATCCAACTTACACAAAACACCTGGAACCTCGGACTTAAGCCTGCTATCCAAAACTTCATTCGCAATGAGAACCGAGTCCAAAATCTGTCTCCCTCTAACAAATGCATTTTGAGGCTTTGAAATAATCCTATCCATGACTCTCCTCATTCATTTTTGAAATTAAATTATATTGAAAAGAAACAAAAAAAAAAAAAAAACCTGCGCTAGTCAAGATAATTTCAAAATCCTGTGCTTAAAAAAAAAATCAGAGTGAATGGACATCTTTTATTACATTGTTCAGTGTTCTGCACTCTTGAGAGAATTTTTATTTCAATACAAGATGGTAGAGTGTACACCATAATTTAAAAAATAAAAAAATTAAAAAAAAAAACCTGGATTTTTAGGGCAAAAACTTTATTACGTGGTAAACCTGTGCTTCAATTATTTCCCCAGCCATTACAAGAAACTGGTGGATTATGTTGCCCTATGTAATATTATGTTCTTTGGTCACAACTTGGACCACGCTGGCTAATGCGACTAGTATTTGCATCAGAATCATGCATGTTACTCAGTTATCAATACAGTTTTAGATCATACAACTTGATAACAGATAAAGATATGTCAAGCCTCCAATTAACAAGATTTATTGCTAAAAAACCTCACATTCTCCAGCACCCCACCCCCCCGGAAACAATAAAATAATTCATATCATCATCAAGTTAAAAAAAAAAAAAATCTTTGATTACTAGGAAATCAATTATCAAGATATCAAGAAAAAGGAAAGCAACTATCTTAACCAATTAAAATCAAACTCTCATAAACAATGATAAGCAACCTAAATAGCTAAAAGCAGATGATGACTGTAGAGAATATGGAAGTAAAAGACCTACACGCAAGAAGGAACAAGAACATCTGAAAGTTGACATTCTTCCTTGACAAGATCGTTAGCAGCAGCAACACGACATGGAAGCCCATTAAGCAAGCTAACCAAGGTTCCTGTCAAAAGCAATAAAACCTCAAAATAATCATCACAAATAATTCATCAAAATAATCATCACAAATAGGATCTAAACCACGAACCATATGACAAGCATACAAATCATACAAACATACAAAATAAACGGTTGTGAAGCTGAACATGAATGAAACACGTATAATAAATTAGTAATGCAGACACACCGACATTGAGAGACAAAACTCCACAGATTTTAATTTCAATTTTCCACAAGTCAAGCCAATATAAGATATATGCAATGCAACGATATGCATCTCTCAAACTATAATATAAATCTACAAGATTCCACATTTCAGTTGGGATATCATAATCGTGGCTGCAAATCTAGATTCATGTTAGCACTAGATTTATTGAAGGAACTGACCAAACCAATAAAGGCGTTTTTTTAAACCCGTTTTCACCAAATAAGGCTTACTGCAGTCAGCAAATTATCACAGAAACTGAGTATTTGCATAAGATTCAAGATCTGGGTCAGTATGGAATTTTGGACTCTCAAGCCCATATCGAAAACCAAAGCAAAAACCGTAAAGCAAATGATATTTTAAGATCTGGGCATTGCATATAAAGTTTTTGGTTTCCATGGAGCAAACAAAACTATGATTGAAGATGGAGTGGCGTCACCTTCCAGTCGATGGCGTGGAAGAAGCCAAGGAAGTTGTCTAAGGCGGGACGAAGACCAGAACGGAGTTCGGCGGAGAATTTCTGGACGAGATCGGCCATTTGCTCCATGTGCTCCTCCATAGCCGATTTCAGATCCTCCATCGCGTTCAAAACCAAAAGCTCTCTGCCTTAGAATTTGCTAGAGTCGAGTGGTCGATGCCTCAGGACGCCCATTTATAGGTATATATATATAATAATAGTTAACGTCATCTGACCAGTTCAAGCTTGCCATGTCATCACCTCTATTTATATATATATATACTCCTATGGTTATATACCTATTTTATTTTAATGTAGTTTTAAAAATCACTTTTATATACCAGTAAATTAGTGATTTAAAAATAGGTTTAAATGAACAAGTTTATTCAACAACTCATGCTTATAAACTCGATTCAAATTCGGTTCACGTAAGCAAAAAGGCGATCGGGAAATATAGAAATTCACTCAATTATTAAATGAGACATACCCATATAAATTTGGCTTGACTTATTTAGAGTTCGTGAACCTAGCTCATAGAAAGTTCGGCTCAACTTGTTAACCCGACTCGGTAGCTCTGTCATATATTAATATATGTATGATAAAATGAGATATATAAATTTAAATATGTATATTAGTAATTAAGTACTATATATATGTTGTATTAGTAATATATATTATATATAGGTTACTAAATTTTTTTTGAGGTGAAATTTCGAGTTTTCATTATAACCGTAATAACACATTATGCTCAACGGCTACAACATATCTAATAAAGCTAGGATAATCTTCTATTCATATTTGCTCAAAAGATTGCTAGATTGCTGCCTTTCGCTAGACGATGACCTGCCATATTTGCTACCCTTTTATTGTGTCCCGCACACCATGATCGGAGACTTTCGAGTACCATCTTCGCATTATCAATTAATTTCCCATATCGACTACAAGATTGTCCTTCCTTCTACATCGCATGCACTATATATATCTGGTGCATCACCACCTAGTATGATATTTTAAATACCCAAATCTTTACAAAATTCAACAGCCTTTCATATTGCATATGCTTCAACTAGTAATGTAGGATCAATTATATAAGGTTTAAAGGAGCACATGGTTGCCAAATCATTCCCCTCATGGTCTCTAAGACTAACAATTACGACGACCCCGTCTTTTTTCTTGATTTATCTATCGTTGCATCCCAATTAACTTTTATCATTCCACAGTGGGAGACCATCCATTTTGGTGTTAGGTTTTGCCCATCACCCTTTGGTTTTGCTCATAACACTACAGTATTTTTTGCAAAGCCTTATTCTTATGGATATTGTGGCCATTAGTTCAATTTCTTCCTTCTCAAACTCCTCTAATTAACCCACTAGGATATGTAGGAAATCATTTCCTCTGTTGGAGCATTTTTTAATTGTTTTCAAAACAATCCCCTTTTTCAAGGCAAAAAAAAGGAGCTATATGAAGCTTTCATAAAGAAGTTGCTGTCTAAGACTCTAAGTTCATTATCTAAATAAAATTAACAAAAATAATGAATGTGTTAGAAGACTATCTACCGTACACAATGCCATGCAGAGGCTGTAAGCAGACACCTATCTTGCCACCAAAGAGAAATTGCTCCTCCATCTCTTTCAGAAACTCTGAACCCACCACCACCACCACTCTCTCCTTCAAGCTGAAGGGGACAAGTTGAAGGGCTCCTAATTTTCAGAAGAAGTTTTGCTTGAATAATAGACTTG
Source organism: Carpinus fangiana (assembly GCA_006937295.1). Classification (NCBI taxonomy): domain Eukaryota; kingdom Viridiplantae; phylum Streptophyta; class Magnoliopsida; order Fagales; family Betulaceae; genus Carpinus; species Carpinus fangiana. The sequence continues at coordinate 31,925,858 of CM017327.1, forward strand.
GAGCTTAATCTAATCCCCATGAAACCATGATTCTCCATCCTTGCCTTCCACGTTTCCATCCTCTCATATGTTAAGCAATTTGCTTCACTCTTATCATAGTTGAGCAAGCTTTTGATCTCTTTACCAAGATGGTTCTTCTCAATTCCCAACCTCTCTGCACTCTCCAATGGAAGGCAATCATCCAGTGAGTCAAACAGTGCGGCAAAGCAATGCAATGACTCCATGAATCTTGACAAGAAGCTTCGTGGGCTTCGGCTGCCTTCTTGTTCCACTAAGATTATAACAGAGGGGTTAAGGGAATGTACAGATTTCAATGTGTCAGAAATCTTCTGATCATTATTCAAAGTGTTCATATAGAAAACCAAATTTACTGCCAATGTCTCGTTCTTCTTCTTCCTTAAGTTAACAAGATTGGAGCAGCCTCTCAACAATCCCTGGAATTCGAAGTTTAAATTTCGGAACCCCTTTGAGAAGCTTACCAGCCTGTCCTCTGTTTCTTGCAGTTCTTCCAAGGTTCTTCCAAATCCTGTTATCTTGAGGGATATTCGATTTCCAGTGGACGCCTTTTCGGAAATCGACTGAATAAGAGAAGGCCATTGAAACCCATAAGAGACATCAAAATCGACAACATGTAATGTTCTGTTGTTTTGGTCTTCCTCCTTCTCAAAGGCCTCTATTATGCACTGGTTTGCAGTGAAATGAGCAAATTGGTAATATGGTGACACCCTATAGAGATTGGTGAATGCAAGAAACTCTTCTTCGTCTGTAGGCTCTTTCATGATCATGTTGTAGAAGGGAGATTTTCGGGTGAGAAGCCTTGCTGCCAAACCGTCTGCAAAGTAGGCAACAACTCGTTGCAGGGAGCCGCCGGTCGGAGAGACGCTCCGGTACAACTCGGTCAGATTCTCCACGGCCGAGCCAACCTTGTTTTGGTCGACTGCAGTGGCTGTTATGAGCAACAAATGGATCAAATGGAGGCCATTTCCATGGTCTTCAGCTACTGCTTGTGATCTCTTGCGGTCTAGCTTTAGCATTTGTTCCCTCATTTGAAGAAGCCTAAATATCTTCCCTTCGCAACCTTCATATGAATGCATTGGGCTCAAAGCATCCCCTCTCTTCCTCTTCCTTGTCTTGTCACCACCCGATTCTGTGACAATTGCAAGGCTAAGATTCAAAAGCTCCTCCTCATCTGTGTATGCCATCTCTGCTTGTGTGTGAATGAGAGAGTTTTTCCAAAAAAAAAAGAATGAGAGAGAGAGAGAGAGAGAGAGAGAGAGCTTGTCTGTGTAGATTTGGGACATGGGAGACAAGGTCATGGTTGAGTATTTAAGGAAGGAAGTAGCATGGGAATAACTCACATATATTCTTTTGTGTAAGAAAGATGTTATTTAGTAGACTGCTATACAACTGTCAAATATACAATTAGGATGATATGACAACAAAAAATTAGTTCTTGAATTTTTGTTTTACAAGCCTTTGTATCAAAGTTACAGTCACACCATCCTTATTGTATGACAGTCATATAACTGTTATACAATTATATAATAAATATGAGAATGAGTAATGCTATTTAGTAGACTATTATACAATTGTCATACAACTGGATGGTGTGGCAATGAAAGCTAATCCAAGAGTTAACTTTCACAGTCACATCATCAAGTTGTATGGTAATCGTATAGCAGTCTATTAAATAACATTATTCAAATGGGAATATAGACAAAGACAAGAGAGAGATTAATAGTTTTCTTTCTTTATCTTTTTTCAAATAAGATACAGAGATAAGATGGGTATCTTTTGATTCTTCAAAACCAGTGTTTTAGGTCAAGAAAACTATTAGATTTTTTTATTATTATATGTGGCTGCTTTTGAGATCTATGAAAGGGTGCATTTTGGGGTCCTTTGGTAGTGAGGAAGGCTTAGAAGATGCCATGCACATTGGACAAAAAGTAGCAAGAAAATTGGGGAATCAATCTACCGTCCCTGAAGAATTGTCCTTTTCCTCCCCTTCTAGATGCCCTAACAAATACTCAGTCTTCAGTTCTTTCTCCAAGACCTTGTCTTAGTACTTATCTGGCTGTGTTTTCTAAGGGGTTTGCATTTTTTATCCGGGAGAGAATATTGCTCCTAGGTCTATTGAATCTGGTTCATATGTTAGTTAGGTCCAAGGTCAATTCTTTGTATCTACAAAGGATCTATTTCAGCTTCCTAGAAACTCTCGTGTACATATCTAATTCAAAGAATTTTTGTCTTACAAAGAATTTTTGTCTTCACAAGGGTAAATTATTCTTGTGTCAAAATCTTATAATTAGGGACTGCTTTGCCTTTGACAAAATCATTCCAAGTTGCCGTGATCCAATGTGGATGCATATATGTGTGTGCCTATTGGATCAGAGCTAGGGTAGGGTATCAAGTTTGCTTTGATTAATTTGAAGGACTGCCTTTCCATTTTGATTCTCTTTTGCGAACGTAATTAGGGCTCTCTCACAATTAGATGTGGGAAAGCGACGGAAAATGGTTTACTCATAATTGCACTTCTCGGGCATATTCTTTCTTAACATACTTCATTTGGAAACAAACTCTGAAGGCATTAGTATAATCATGTTTCCTTCAATGAATTGCCACTTTGATTCTGTGTCTTCTTTTCTTTTAGTTTAACACATTCTCTTGAACTCTTAGGGTTCGGCTTCTTTTAATTAGGAGGTTGCATTGCAATTTACAGAACATCAATATAATATGATAGAGTTGAACCAGTTGCTCTGATGGTCCATGGAATAAGTTGGCAGCAATTGTTGTTACATTAAGATACCTGTATGAATTGGTCAATGGGGGCATCTGAACTTCAAAAATCACTTGAAACGTGGAGCTACCTAAACTGTTGATTGTCTTGTTTGAGGAGGATATGTTGCTAAATTTTAATGATCATACGGCAATCTTTACCAACATGACAGCACAATTTAGTATTTATATTAGCTGTAAGCAATTAGCTGATGCTGCCCCATGCAGCTGTATGATACCAAGTGGCATCTTCTCAGATACCCTCTGCAGATATACTTTTTGCCAAGCATCATCCTATGTCTCATGCATATAACTTGACATGATCCAATAAAAAGTGCATTTTCTACTTAATTATGAGAAAAATTGGGGACAGCTGCCCACCAGCCAATTTACATGCCGACAATTCTCTGAACTCTTCACTTTATACTGTTAATTAAATGGTTAAATTCACCCCTTTCTGTCTCTACAAATTTTTTATATAACTATTGAAATGATCTTAGAACAAAGATCATGATTTCGAAACATGTCTTCGTAATTTACATACATAAACTAATCAAAACAACAAAAACACACTAAATACAAAAAAGGGAATGTGCAAAGACTACAAAGAACTCTGTTCTGGCAGGGTTCTTACTGTTTCTTATGGCAGTAAATCTACTTGTGATAATCCATTTTAACAGATTGAAGTAAGGCTTCTTCTGACCTGCCCCATTGCTATAACCAGAAATGAATACCAATCCTAGCAGGTTTATAAAGAATAATTCTGAAACTCTGGCCTTTCAAAGAATAACCTCTACCAGGCTTACTGAAACTAGTTAAAGAATAATCTCTACAAGCATGCGGTCTCCTGGCTTTACTATGACATCTTCAAGACCTTAGATGCCTCCCTCTCAAAACAAAAAGGGGAAAGTATTTATTCCATTGCAGGCTTTAAAAAAGAGTATGATATATGCAAACGTTAGGTAGAAATCACTCTTAAAACCTAGCTTGCAAAGTAAGAATACTCGAGAGCTAGCTTATTTAGACATGGTTAATATTGTACTTAACCGATCGATATGATATGATACACTTTGAATCATAACATATATACCACTATGCTTTCGAATCCAACGTCGACGGTGGCCCATTCTATCCTATATGTCGCCCATTCCGTGACGTAAAATGCGGTGTTACTACTAAATGATACAAACCTTAAGTAGAACCCACATTTAGAAATCGACTTACAAGAAAAAGGTGGTCAAATGCTTATATATACATGGTTAAGATTACTTAACCCATGTGGGAGCATTTAAAAGTCAAAGATGGGTTAAAGGACTAGGTTCCCCATCATCACTTGCATTCGAACTTTGCTTGCGTATATTCTTTCTTGATAGCTATGTCACATAAGATCTAGATTATTGAGGTACATAGTTTTTCTGTCTTACTCTATAAATAAAATGATGATAAACAAGAAGAATGGATCATCAAATGTAAAACGCATCTAGAAGTATATTATATATATATATATATACAAAACTATCATGCATTGTTTTCTTTTCTTATTAGTCAGAATATTAAAACTTTGAGGGAAGTGAATGTAATTTAGTACATGATATGTGTGTTGGTCTTATATATAAGTTCAAATCTTGATTCTATAATTAATTTGCCCTCATTTTAATTAAAATATTTGGTAGATCACAAGCAATCCCAAAAACATTAAAAAAAAAAAAAAAAACTGCAAATATATAACATAGTTAATCAGGAGATATAAAGTTACAGATAAAGGCTGTGATACAAAGTGAAACTCATTTGTCTTTTCCACTGGCTTTTTTCTCTCTACATTGGTTTTGAATATTCCTTCCTCCACATGTAGTTTATAATCTTTTGAAAAGACAGATGCTATTCCTTGAAAAGCAAAGGAAAGTTCTATTCCTCCACCAGGATTTGGTATAATCAGGGCGTCAAGCTTGTCTTTCTCTGCTCTGGTGCTTATGATGAAAGCTTGAAAGGGTCCTTTTCTTACCAAAAACCCTTGTCCATAATCAATGTGAACAGCATATATTTCTACATTTGTGACATATTGCATGACACATTTTTCCCTTGTGCATGTCTTCATGTTGCCTCACTGTCAAAGCCATTTTGGCCACCATAGTTGGGGGGCTTATGGCCGCCCACAGTACCTTTGAATTCTTTTTTCTGGTAATTAATAATATATAGTTTTTTTTTTTTTTTTTCTTTCTCCAAAAGAAAAGTATCAGCTTGAGCAGCTGATGTTATTAGGATATTCCAAAATAAAACAAAGAGATATTTGTGAACATGGAAGAATCTGTGTGAAAACGATACCAGAACAGAAAATTTAGAAAGAAACAAGTGCTGAAAAGCTGCTTAGCTTATCGAGGATTCTTTTTCCTTTAGGCTCTTGAAAGAAAAGAGGAAGAGGGTATATCAGGATTTGAGTCTATGAATTAAATTTTCTAGATATTGGTGGAAGGTATATATTTTTTTAATAGTTTTGTAGCAAACTGCAGCTTCTCTTAGATTTTTCTTAATATTTTTTAAATTAAATGCTAGGAGAAAAAGGAATTTATTAGAGGTTATTCCCTTAGTATTCTTCTAGCATTGTCTCACTCTTACGTAGAACATGATTTAAGAAAAAATAAAATTGTAGGACATTTTTTTACCAACAGATTAATTTTTATGAGTTAATATTTAGATTCTAATGCTTTAAAATTTTTTTTTTATTCAAAACTAAAACCTAAAAGTGGAAGGTTAACCCTTTAGGGATGGTATCACCCAAAATTGATTTGATCATCCTAAATTTAGTGCTAATATCTTAATTTTGGTGCTAATGCCTAAAAAAATCAGTGATAGAGACCACTACAATTTTATTTTTTCTTAAATCATGATCTACATAAGACTGGAAGAATGCTAGAAGAACATTAAGGGAAGAATCCCTAGCATTTTTCGGAGAAAAAAGGGGAAAGAGAAACCTTTTTATATTAAAATAATATTAAGAAAACCAAAAAGTATTACCCAAAATCTGAGGTACACTCTGTTTTAGGTGATTTTTTAAGAATTTTTCCTATATTTATAGAAGATAATGAGATTTAAGGTACCTGTTGTGAATGTTGTCCCCTTTTTCTAAAATCCATCTTTTCAGGTTGGTATATTGTCCTTTTCAATTGAGGCAGCTCAAAGTTTTCAATTGAGGCAGCTCAAAGTTCAAATGTTATTTAATAGCCTAGAATTGTAAACTACTAAAAGATTAAGAGAAAAATAAGGGCAAGGCTTATTTTCAAAATCATTAACAAATAAATTCTAAATACAAAAATACCTTTTAAATGTGACTTCTAACAACAACCAAAAAACAAATTGCCTTTTGTATCACGTCCATCGATACTGTTGTCTGCTGAGTTTGTGTTTTTTCTGTATTTTAATTTGTTTTTGTGGTTTCTTTGTAACTTGTTTAAATAAGAATTATCCAAACCATGGGGTTATAGATGTGAACAGTTTCCTAGCTTTCGGGTTAAAGAGGATGAGTTTCGGCATTGAGTTTTTTGCTCTCAAGGCCGAGGAATATAAGCTACATATGCATTGAGTTGAGTCTGTCTGGAAGAGATTTATTGTTACAACTAGAGAATAGTCATAGGTTAGCGGATATTGATGTCATAGATAGGTCTAGAATGTCAGATTCTTATTTATGTATCTATGACTTATAACCTTGTAGCTTTGGTTACGATTTTTTAAAAGCTTTTGATCTGTGATGTAACAGCTTTATGCTCGTAATCCTTCATCAATGAATGAAACTGAAATGATTTCTCCTAAAAAAAATAAATTATAAATAAATAAATAAATAAAAACTCACTTTTCCAAACCAAAATTAAAAGCTGATTTTAAAAATCATTACCAAATATACCAAATTATTACATGATAGACTAGGTGCAAGAAGTCAAATCAATTTCAAACAAAGAACACAATTTCGGTCGTGTTCGGTAGATGTCAAAGGTTGCTTCTCGAATGGTTAGAATATAGCTATATAAGTTTGAATAATTAAATCAGACATTAGATAATAATTATAGGAATAAATTATTAAATTTAAATTGGTCTTGTGAGTCTATGAGATCTCCAAAAAATAGTTTCATGAGTCGGTGGATTATAAAGGCGTGTATGGATACTAAGTCTCACGCATATTGGTTCCATATTAGAGTAAAACTGAACTTTATAAGTAATTTTAGAGGGCTTCAATTACAACTTGACTAATCATTTTGGAGTGATAGTGCAAATATAAATAACATTTTCTTTGAATGATTACAAATGGGTCAGAGCAATCTAGCTAATACTATTGTGGTATCGACTCACTACATGACATGGGCTCTGACAAGGACGTGACAACCCAAAAAGTTAGTGAATAATAAAGGTGCTCATGGTTGCTAGCCTCCTAAGGTTTCGTTTGTTTCGACATAAAATTGTTTCTAAACAAAGTTTTCCTCATTTTTCAGTGTTTAGTACGATTGAAAATGTTGGTTAAACTGAAAACATTTTCGATTAACGAAGAAAACCTTTTTTTAAGCTGTGTAAAATAGATTTTTTTTCTTTNATAAATAAATAAAAACTCACTTTTCCAAACCAAAATTAAAAGCTGATTTTAAAAATCATTACCAAATATACCAAATTATTACATGATAGACTAGGTGCAAGAAGTCAAATCAATTTCAAACAAAGAACACAATTTCGGTCGTGTTCGGTAGATGTCAAAGGTTGCTTCTCGAATGGTTAGAATATAGCTATATAAGTTTGAATAATTAAATCAGATATTAGATAATAATTATAGGAATAAATTATTAAATTTAAATTGGTCTTGTGAGTCTATGAGATCTCCAAAAAATAGTTTCATGAGTCGGTGGATTATAAAGGCGTGTATGGATACTAAGTCTCACGCATATTGGTTTCATATTAGAGTAAAACTGAACTTTATAAGTAATTTTAGAGGGCTCAAATTACAACTTGACTAATCATTTTAGAGTGATAGTGCAAATATAAATAACATTTTCTTTGAATTATTACAAATGGGTCAGAGCAATCTAGCTAATACTATTGTGGTATCGACTCACTACATGACATGGGCTCTGACAAGGACGTGACAACCCAAAAAGTCAGTGAATAATAAAGGTGCTCATGGTTGCTAGCCTCCTAAGGTTTCGTTTGTTTCGACATAAAATTGTTTCCAAACAAAGTTTTCCTCATTTTTCAGTGTTTAGTACGATTGAAAATGTTGGTTAACGAAGAAAACCTTTTTTTAAGCTGTGTAAAATAGGTTTTTTTTTTCTTTTTTCTTAAACTATTTTTCAAGTTTAAGCTTCTCCTTCTCGACCACAACACCTAACATCTTTCTTGCACACACTCTTTCTTGTAGATCATTCTCCACTACTGCTACCAAAGATTGCCGAGCTATTGTAGTTGGAGCTCATTAGAATCAACTGAAATCATTTTTTTGAAAAATGATATCGTTGATTTTTCACTAGAAAACATTTTAGATTAAAACAAATAGAATCTAAGTCATATATATCTGCCATCTTCGACATTTATTTTTTCTCAATAAAATCTCCAATATTTTAGATTAAAACAAATAGAATCAAAGTCATATATATTGCCATCTTCGACATTTAGTCAAAAGTATCAATCTGTCTGCAAGAGTCATACTAGCACACTTGTAAAGGCATTAAATAATAAAGTGAAACTGCGAAAGCCATCCTAGCAAAGTCATAAAAGAGTTCAAAGTAAGGTAGGTGTTGAATTTGATGCAATGTTGATGTTTTCAATGTTTTGCTTTTGTGCTTGTGCTTGTGCTTGTTTTTTTTTTTTTTTTTTTCTCTCGTACCAAATTTTCAGACACATTTCTTTCTTGTGGAACTAACTTCAACATGACATTTGACAGAATTTGCAGATGCCATTCGAAGATGCAACTTAAGACAGTAAAAGCTCTTCCAACAGAAGGATGCTTCTCATTTTACCTTTACTTTCTATACTCAAAACTGTCGGTCCCAAAAACAAATAAATTAATTAATTAAATAAAATTGTTCAGCCTTCAGGGGTAGTTAGCCAAAACCAAATCGAACCTTTAGAGTCATTGGAAGTGATCACGACCAACCTGGAAGTGCAACCCAGTGGTCGCAACCACCCACCTGAAGGTTGAGGGTGAAGGGGCCAAAATTTTGTCTACCACGTCACAAAATCGAGAAAAGAGTGAAATAAAAGTAAATGCAACAAGTAAATTAAGTAATGATATACATCATTCCTCAATCCTCCTCCCATTTCTTCGAAGCTTATGTGGCGCCTTTCTCCATTGCATTTTTGTATGAAGATTGGTTTTTAAGTTAGAAAACCAATCCACGTAGATTTCAATGGATGGGAGAAGGATGAAGGGGTGATCAATAAAATTATTCGGAGTAATGAGAACCATGCATATAGATAGTATCAGGAAAAAAAAAAACACCATTTATATCTCTAGGCAAAACTAACTTGAATTCTTCTGCTCATTGTCAATCCTGGGAGTCAGTGGGATTGATTTGAGAAATTATTGAGATTTAATAGACAATTAGCAAAGGAGTAGTGTAAATATCATACTAGTACAACGCCAAATTCAGAATTACAATAAATGATACAAACTACATGTATGGAGTACATAGAATCATTTGACAGTGTTGGTTCTGAGGAAAGCAGCAGGTAAGACATTTCTGAGCTTCTTTCTGAAGAAAATTTGAAGAGCTGAGCCTACCAATGGCCAACTTGTCATAATGGCAATGTAAGCAAGCAGCCACATATAGACACATATTCTGCCGAGATAGCAGATGTAAGCATCTTCCAACAGGAGAAATTCCATCATGTTGCTCAGCATTGTTGGAGTTGGAGGTTTCTGCAATGTCCGGCAAAGCATCATCCTTTGCTCCTGTCAGTTGCCCATCTTGTTCCACAGCAGAAACTATTTTGTTATCTTTTTCATCATGAATCTTCTGCAGTACAGGTAATTCCTCGACCATATTATCTCCATTTTGTTCACTGCACATTGCAGAAACCATTCCATCTGCAACATTTACATATGGACCCGATCAATTGCAGAATCCGATGAAAAATGTGGCCCAGAATTCTCCATCTGCAAGTACACCAACATAAAGAGTACTAATTAGGTGGTTAACAAAAAGAGTACTAATTAGCAGAAACCACCGGTAACTAGCGTCAAGTGGAAGGAGGAGAAGAATTTATTTTAAAAAATCCTAGAAGATTATGAGCCTTAATACAAATTCTATTAGTTAAGCAAGTAAATTAAGAATAACCAATATAAAGTTTACCTTCTTTTGTACATGCATATATGGGCTAGCGTGTAGAACATCAAGAAATTCCTCAACCACCCTTACCCACCTGCAAAAGAGAAATAACAACCCATTTTAAAATGAATGGTTGAAAAATCTACACATCTATGGCTACCTAGAGAATAACATATTGGTAAAAGCCACTGAAACTTTAATGCAACAATAACCACATAAAAAATTAGTTATTTAAGCATTTGACTGCAATCACATTACAAGGGCCCTTAGATTCTGCCTGATATGCAACAAACGCAAACCCTGCCAATCATGGCAAAACAGAAGGTTTTCCTACAAGCTAAAAGCAATGAAATTTTGAAAACACCTAGACAAAACATAATCAAAGACTAACAGAGGTTTTCTGTTGGCAACCCCCATACGCATCTAAGCAGTTGAGGATGATATTGTCATCCTATACCTATGAATTTGATTGGATCCAGAAATGATACATTGGAAGAATCTTTTGGCACTTCCAATATCAATAGGTTGATTGTTTCACTTCTGTATCTTTCAAAAGGAAAAGAAAAAAATAAAAATAAATAAAATAAATAAATAAATAAATAAAATAAAAGGTCTATGAGAGCCGCTTCCTAGATCTGAAAGAGAGTACTTGGGGTCTCCCAATAACTAAAAAGTGGGATTCACGGTGGTGGAGGAACTGGATCATACTAAGGTGAGAGTACGGCAAGTCTCTTAAATCAGGAGAATGATCAGCACAAGATGTTGTGGACTAATAAATCTTCATGCACACCACTGCACCTAGTGAGGAAACCTGTTCGACATCAGGATCAATCCCTCAACTTAATTAGCAATCCGTGCTTATGAGGCTTAAGAAAGCTTCAGCTCCACAAAATTATCATGCACACTACTAATATACAATTGAAAATCAACTTAACGCCCTGGTAAATTATATTAAGCATCAACGAATTAGGTGTGGCATCTACGGAAAACATTAGAATGTTAATCCAGATTATATCGAAGAACAAATTACCACAGGCCAGATGCAGTTATTCCTTCAAAGAATGCCAAGTGTCCTCCATGCGTTATTGCAGCCAACACAACATTTTTATTTGCCCTATTAAAGACAAGGATATTAGAAAAGGGCCATAGAATGGCAGTACAAGAAAGCATTCATAGATACAATAAGAGCTGCTTCACCTGCATTCGTCCTAAGGAATGGCTTCCTTTGTACAGACTGGATCATCCAAAGCACTGATACATAGTAGTGGTATTGACACATTTCCCACATAACTAGTACTACTACAGTGCCTGTAGTATGTATCCAGAGTCTGAGAAAGCACAATGATTCTTTCGGTCAAAAAAGAAAACAAGCAAGAAATGATAGATGATATGTCAGGCTTAACACCTCAAATTTTCCAACGAGGCAGGTGGCATGGTTGTCAAAATCTCGAATAGAACGTGACTTTGATGCACAAGAGGATTACAGACAAAGAGCACTAGTTGAAACAGGACAAATAGCAAGATAAGCAAGACGACAACGGTAGACATCAAGTATACACTTTCCCTTCGTTGAAAGTTTACTAGTTAAATCTTAAAAGGAGATATAGGATTGGATAAGTATTATGCTTATGACATTGAAAACACAACAGCAGGAGTTTTGAAACAAAGATATGAATTGAAGCTACAGAAACCAGACAGTTACATATTCCCAGAATGTTTCGATTTCAATCTTTGACTTGGAGAAAAGCATAAATTATATTCAGAAATTTCACCAAGGATACAGAAATTACATTTTCAACCAACACAAGAGGTTAGTCTGTCTACTACATCACATGTGAATTTCTGATTATGTGAGACTGTAAAAGAGGGTGGAAAATGTAACTACGAACCCACTTGAGACTATTCTAATTACCGTCACCATGATGTATCTATTTCCGAGAGAATGTATTCTAACTTAATGCTTCGCCAGCTTTCATCGTGTTTTTCTCAGCTACAGATTCTTACATTGAGCAAAGTGAATGTGCAGGTTAGTGTGTACAATGATGCTGTGTTTATTCTTTTGCTTTCCATTTATTATGCTGTCATGCAATTTACCATCGTTATGGTGTTTTTTTTTTTTTTTTTTTTTTTTTTCAGGATAAAATAAAGCTTCGATTGTTTACTGGATTAAAGAATCTTAAGAAATTGGTATTAGAAATCGGAGCACAGGATGATGAAAGTTTCCTCCTTTTCACTCCCTTGGTAGAGGCATGCCCTTACTTGCAAATATTTGTTTTCAAGGTGCTTGTCTTTCCAGTAATGAGATGATTCAAGATAAAGTTTGTCTTTTACAACTTACAGATGTACATATTATGTAATGGTAGATTTGAAGTGTTTGCTGCAAAATTTGTTTCTTAATTGGGAATCAGAATGGGATGATGTTTCAGTTGGTTTGTTATATACTTCATTATTCCTCATTAAAATAGATTCAGTTGTCGTCTTGATATTTGAATCATAATTTCCCATGATTTGTAACACATTGGAAATTGCCCTTCTAATCTAGTTGCTTGAGTAGTTGCCTTGCATAAATTCTTTCTTAATTTGCATTAAGCTATGTGGTTCAGGTGGATTTCTTTTTTAGAACGATGGATCAGCATCCTACAGTTGTGCCTATGAATTTGGTTGAACAATCTGTCCCAACATTTACATACTAGTGCAGCACGTCTATTTGGTTTGGGGATTTGAATGAACATTTTCATTTTAGGCTTGCTGGAAAGAGGGGGGGAAAAACAAACTTCATCAAATGGAGGAAACAGTGCTATTGTTGCACTTACTAGCAGAAGTGATAGTAAGTGACGGGATTTAGAAAACTAATATGGGAACAGAGGCTAATGATTTTGGGTATAATGCAATTCCAGTAGATGGCCCATTTTGTCAAAATTGACCTAGGAGGTTAAAGGGAAGAAAGGAAAAGGAGATGAGTAGTTATTTGGTTGGTTAAAAAAGAGTTACTATTGGTTAGCTGACCTTGTAGGAGGATCTTGATTGGCATTAGAGTGATGTTTAGGGAACTTTCTGAGTTGAGTTTCTCTTGTTATCAATTAGTTTGTGGCGATGCTTGTTCCTCCAAAGGCTAAGGCTTTGTGGTGCATCTTCTTTAATATTCTTGTGTTTAGCAAACATAGGATAATCATCACCTTTTTCTTATTATTCTTTTTTAAATCTTTGCAGATAATGTGGATTAGCCCTCTAAATAAGAAGAGAAGAGTGATAAAAGCTGTCAAATGCCCGCATTATCATCTCAAAGTGGTGGAAATTGGTGGATATTATTGTGGTAGTAGTGATTTTGAACTTGCCATGTACTTCATTGATAATGCTACGACACTTAAAAAAATCATAATTGATCCTCGATACCAAAGTCAGTGGCATTCAATATCAAGAATCGAAAAGGAAGAAGAGCAAGAGCTGGAACAAACTATAANGCCACCGACATCAGAGTTCCTCGGGACGTGAACGTTCTTTCCGAGAAGGGTTCTCAAGAACCACACCTGACGCCAAAGGAAGTGGCTCGGGTTAACGATGTCCTTCAGTGGACTCGAAAAAACCCCTCCTGCCTCAACTACGCCTTGCTAGGTACGATGCCGAGGCTTATGGAGATGGTCTACGCGCCCGCCGGACATGTGGCGGTGGCGCTGAGAGAGGGGTTCTTACGGGGTCCTGCCAACCCTGGTCCTCCGGCGGCGAATACCCGGGGTCATACTCAGCGGAAAGACCCAGCCAAAGGGGCCGAGAAAGGCAAAAGTACAAGGCCTGACAAGGGCAAGGGCGTCTTGATCGAGCCCTAGAAGCCCAGAAAGGCCGTCTACCCCATTCAAACTGAGGGAGATTTCAAGATTAGGGAGCCGAGGCCTCCCGCTCCGCCAACCCTACCAATCGCGTCTCCACCCAGGAAGAGCCCGTTGGCGGAGAAGAGGAAGGCTAGGGACCCTCCCAAAGTGGCCAGGGTCTTGAAGCTGGCTGACGAGGACGACTCGGAGGGTGAGGAGCCGGTCAAGGTAATCCGAAAGCCCATACCTGCTGCCGAGGAGGAGTCGTACATTGAGGTGATCGAGGTGCCTCTTGTCTGAAAGAAGAAGCTGGTTGTAGGGGCTGAGCCGGCAGCTCCAATGGTTGAGCCAGCAGCTCCGATGGTTGAGCCAGCAGCTCCCGTGGCCGAGACCGCCGTTCCGACCGCCAAGACAAACAACGTGGCGGGTTTTCTAGCAGCTCGAAGGAGTCAAGTGCCTCCTCCTTCAATGCCTCGAGTAGAAGAGGTAGCTGCGTTCCTGGCAAATGAGCCTGTCCTCGCTGTCCCAGTGAACATAATGGGACAGGCCGAGGAGCCTCTGCAAGTTCCTGAGGGGCCAATCCCTTCTGGGGTGAATAATCCCCTGGGCTCGAACACCCAGCATATCCTAGAGGACATCTATGCAGAATCAGATGAATCCGTTGGGATAGCGGATGACAACATGGGGCCTTCCAATATGGTCGCTCTAAGGACCCCCCAACAACCCTTGTCTCCAATCCCTGAGCAAGGGGCCTCTTCTCGAGCTCCGACTCCAAAAAGGCCAAGGTGTCCGAGTCTCGACAAGGCGGAGGAAGCCTCTGCTTTGAAAAGGCCTCAAGCTGAAGGTGCGTCCAAGGCTTCTGGGTCCTCCGAGAGCACGGCCGAGATTCAGCCAGAAGGGGCCAACTGGACCTTTAGAGGGAAGCTGGCGAAGATTGGAGGAGACTTGAAGGGAAATCCCTTCAAGGCCGTGGTGGATATGGTCGACCACGAGAAGCTCCAGCTGAAGGGGCATGACGTCTCAGCCCGAGGCATGGCAGAAGAGATGCTGACCATGCAGTTCTTGGTAAGTGTTTTGCCATGGTATACATTTTTTGTCTTTTGTTTAGGTCTAATCATTATGTTTGTTTTTCGTAGGCCTTCCTTAGGTCGACCATCCTGTACTGCTACTTCAGGAAGGTCTCGACAGACAACGGCGGTGCAGAGGACCTGAGGAAGAAGCTGGCGGAGGCTGAAGAGGAGAACGCCAAGCTTAAGGCGGTGGTCGCCAAGCACGAGGATGACCTTCGGGTGTTAGGGGAGCACTCGAAGGTAATGGAATGTGAGGCTTCCGAGGCCTCCATGGCCAGGGACCGGGCCAGAACCGAGCTTGCCGTCATGTCCGAGAGCTTGAGGGCCTCAGGGTTAGACACTCGGCTCTTCAAGAGAGCCATACCGCCCTGCAGGCGGAGCATGCGGAGCTCCAGGAGGACCACTTCATTTTAAAAGAGGAGTTGGGGTAGCTCGAGGAGAAGCATGCCGAGACCACCGAACAGCTGCAAGAGAGCTGTTCCATGGTTGAGAGGGTCTCGAAGGGCAGGCTCGTCGCCGAGGAGAGGTACAAGCACTTCTCGGACAAGCACAAGAAGCAGAGGCTCGAGCTGAAGGAGGCCCAAGCGAAAGTGGCCAACTATCTGCATCAGCTGTCCTTTGCTTCAAGGATAAGGGATGCCGCCTGGGCCGACGGAATTTACCTTGGGTTGGACTTGGTGGAGGGACCCAGCTCAGAGAGTGGATCTGAACTCTGTGAATATCGAGAACATCCCCTGCACCACCGAGGCCATGCTTCGTCTAGTCTCCTTGGGAAGAGAAGAGATGCCCGACGCTGCTGGCATTAATGAATTCGACTATCAACTGCCAGCCCCTGGGCCCGAGGCTGCTCAGGAGGAAGAAGCTAGGGAGGCATCCAAGAATGCTGAGGCTTCTTCTGTTGATCGAGACCCCCCTGTTGCTCCCCAAGGGGATTTGTAGATAATCCATAGTATAGATAATTATTTTTTTTTTTAATTGTAATTTCCACGACTATTCTTTTGTATAGACATTCATCAATAAAGCGTTAATGAATACCTTTCTTTCGAATGTCTATATTGTTATATCTGCCTTTCTTTCCACTTTTTGCATTGTTATATCTGCGAGTGTTAGGCCTCGATCTCATTTGGAGTTATCCGAGAACGTGGCCTCGGATACTCGAGAGGGTCTCGAGAGGTTGAACACTTGTGAAATGTTCCAAGTGTTGAGCCTCGATCCCATTTGGACTTATCCGAGAACGTGGCCNTTTGAAATGAATGGTTGAAAAATCTACACATCTATGGCTACCTAGAGAATGACATATTGGTAAAAGCCACTGAAACTTTAATGCAGCAATAATCACATAAAAAATTAGTTATTTAAGCATTTGACTGCAATCACATTACAAGGGCCCTTAGATTCTGCCTGATATGCAACAAATGCAAACTCTGCCAATCATGGCAAAACAGAAGGTTTTCCTACAAGCTAAAAGCAATGAAATTTTGAAAACACCTAGACCAAACATAATCAAAGACTAACAGAGGTTTTCTGTTGGCAACCCCCAATCCCCATAAGCATCTAAGCAGTTGACGATGATATTGTCATCCTATACCTATGAATTTGATTGGATCTAGAAATGATACATTGGAAGAATCTTTTGGCACTTCCAATATCAATAGGTTGATTGTTTCGCTTCTGTATCTTTCAAAAGGAAAAGGAAAAAAAAAAGAAAAAAAAAAAGAAAGAAAGAGGTCTCTGAGAGCCGCTTCCTAGATCTGAAAGAGAGTACTTGGGGTCTCCCAATAACTAAAAAGTGGGATTCACGGTGGAGGAACTGGATCATACTAAGGTGAGTACGGCAAGTCTCTTAAATCAAGAGAATGATCAGTTCAAGATGCTGTGGACTAATAAAATCTTCATGCACACCACTGCACCTAGTGAGGCAACCTGTTCGACATCAGGACCAATCCCTCAACTTAATTAGCAATCCGTGCTTATGAGGCTTAAGAAAGCTTCAGCTCCACAAAATTTTCATGCACGCTACTAATATACAATTGAAAATCAACTTAATACCCTGGTAAATTATATTAAGCATCAAAGAAGTAGGTGTGGCATCTACGGAAAACATTAGAATGTTAATCCAGATTATATCGAAGAACAAATTACCACAGGCCAGATGCAGTTATTCCTTCAAAGAATGCCAAATGTCCTCCGTGCTTTACTGTAGCCAACACAACATTTTTATTTGCCCTATTAAAGACAAGGATATTAGAAAAGGGCCATAGAATGGCAGTACAAGAAAGCAATCATAGATACAATAAGAGCAGCTTCACCTGCATTCGTCCCAAGGAATGGCTTCCTTTGTACAGACTGGATCATCCAAAGCACTGATACATAGTAGTGGTATTGACACGTTTCCCACATAACTAGTACTACTACAGTGCCTGTAGTATGTATCCACAGTCTGAGAAAGCATAATGATTCTTTCGGTCAAAAAAGAAAGCAAGCAAGAAATGATAGATGATATGTCAAGCTTAATACCTCAAATTTTCCAACCAGGCAGGTGGCATGGTTGTCAAAATCTCGAATAGAACGTGACTTTGATGCACAAGAGGATTACAAACAAAGAGCATTAGTTGAAAGAGGACAAATAGCAAGATAAGCAAGACAATAACAGTAGACATCAAGTATACACTTTCCCTTCGTTGAAAGTTTACGAGTTAAATCTTAAAAGGAGATATAGGATCGGATAAGTATTATGCTTATGACATTGAAAATACAACAGCAGGAGTTTTGAAACAAAGATGTGAATTTGAAGCTACAGAAACGTTTCTGACAGTTACATATTTCCAGAATGTTTTATTTTCAAACTTCGACTTGGAGTAAAGCATAAACTATATTCAGAAATTTCACCAAGGATACAAAAATTACATTTTCAACCAACACAAGGGGTTAGTCTGTCTACTACATCAGATGTGAATTTCTGATTAAGTGAGACTGTAAAAGATGGTGGAAAATGTAACTACGAACCCACTTGAGACTATTCTAATTATTGTCACCAAGGTAGGTAAATATACAGTGATGGAATGTTTCTTGTTTGATTTTGATCAGTTTCACCTAAAAATTATAGGGGAAACAATAGAAAATTTTTAAATACAAAAACTTGAAAGAAGCGAATTCAAATTTTTTCCAAAGTGCAATTGTACAATACTTTTGTGACTTTTTTTCCTAGTATAGATAATTCATGCATTATCACAGCAGCACGAAAATAGCCTAGGGAGCAACCTGAAATGTTGCAAAGCATGATTTCCTATTATGAGCAATGATTATTTGTCCATTCCAAGAGCATCTTAAAACATGTGTGTACACTGAAGAAAGTGTCCATATATATGAGTCTTAGATGTCACCCATTAGAATTAACTCGCAGTTGAACCACCAGTAAGCCCAATTGGTGTAACACATGAATCTACCTATAAAATTAAAAAAAATTAAAAGAAAAAAAGAAAAGAAAGGGAATAAAAGAGGTGGGAGTTGACTAGGTCTAACAACCTTTTTTATGCGTGTCTACTGTCTAGTTTCACCATGGACTTAAATCGTGAATATTTATGGAACTTTGATAGTAAAAACATTAAGTGTTTGTAATGCCCATATGGAACAGTATGAGATAAGTACATTCATTCCAACAGCGTCAAAAGTATAGCATCAACTACTACAATTGGTTCGTTAATTTATTATGTTCACAACTATGTTGATGCAGTCTGATGCACAAGCAAGATAATTTTTATCAGAAAGAGATGAAGTCTACCGTTTTTATGCCTTCCCAGTTAGCAAGGCGAGAATAGCGACGCTGGTGTCTGCACAGAATATTTAGAATTTCTCATATGATATCCAGCAGCCAAAAATAGAGAGATGCCATTTTTAGTGACACCAAAACTTTGAGATATTCCCAAAAACATAAACAGACAAAAAAGAAGAAGTGTATATATAAGTTTTACCATCCAGATACAATTAATTAGATTTTGCTTCCCAAACACAATTAAGTAGTTAGCACAGACATACAATTGCGCATAACCTTGAAGACCAATAGTAAGAGCTCTGTCATAGAATTTTTGCACTAGCCTGCGGCTTATAAATCTGTCACCAAGCTATAGAGGGAAAAGTACATAGCATCTGGTTAGCTAATAAAGAATAAATGCCAAAATCAAATAATACAATTTCAAGTTCTTAGTCAAACAAATGAGCCGCAAAACTTACTGCAGTAAATGAATATTTGACAAAATGATAGACCTAAAAAGAGGAGAACAGATAACAAGAAAAGCTATCCCTAAAAACCAATTTTTATTTTTTGCTCTTTCTTGCTTAGGATACATAATTTACCACATGAAGTGGCAAGTTTCATTCAAGTCCACAGAATGTTACATCACCCTTGGGGGCCTTCTTTCAGGCTTTTTAGTGGGGTTAAGGAACATATTGAGCTTCACATTTCCCATCTTTTGTTTGCGAATTACACTTCAATTTTTTTGTGGGGTAAATCCTATAAGTGCTATATTAGACTTTAAAGTTGTTTCTGGTTTGGAAATTTATATGGCTAAGTCAGAACTAGTTCATGTGGGGAATTAATGTCACTAATGTTGATGGTTTGGTTGGTATTCTGGGCTACGAGGTGTCTTCTTTGCCTTTTAAAGTACCTTGGTCTTCCGTTGGTAGAATCTTTTAAGGCCAAATCTATTTGGGATGGTGTTATTGAGAAATTTGAGCTACAGTTGGCTGGTTGGAAAGGTTGTACTTGTCTAAGGCTGGTAGGATTACCTTGAACATTATCACCCTTTCCAATTTGCCTATGTATTTTATGTCTTTTTTCCCCTGTCGCTTGGTGTTTCCAATCGCATAGAGAAGTTACAATGGGATTTCTTATGGGGTGGACTAGGTGATGAGTTCATATATCACCTAGTAAGCTAGTCCAAGGTTTATTCTCCAATTTCTGAGGGTTGTGGGTTCGAAACTTGCTTTTGTTCAACCATGCTCTTTTGGGGAAGTGGTTATGACGCTATATGCATGAAAAAGAGGCCTTGTGAAGAGTCGTGATAGATTCTAAATATTGTAGCTCATGGGATGGGGGGAGTTTGCTAGTTATACCAAATTTGATGTGGGAGATGGCTCCAAGATTAGATTTTTTCATGCCATGTGGTATAGAGATCAGACCCTCAAGAACGCTTTCCCAAAGTTGTATAGTATAGCTCGCATTAAGAATGCTTTTGTGGTGGATCATTTGGAGCTATCTAGTGGATCCCATTAGTGAAGCGTAAGCTTTATTAGGGAAATTCAATTATGACCACAACAATCTTTGAGGAAATATGCTATAATTTAATTTGTGAGTCCGTGTCTAACTATATAAAGAATAAATATAGATCAAAATGTACAACTACGTAGAAGCAATGCTATAGGCACAGAGACTTTTACGAAACTTATTGCTACATGACAACCTAGGTTGCAGTGCCCCATCAGCCATTTTTTTAATTGTTATACTCATTGTAAATTTAACATTTCCACTTCATAAATGTTAATCAAGAAATAAGAACTAAATCATAATTAAGGAGAGATTACACAATATCATGCATTCATTAACACACATATGTGACGTGAAGATTTGTATGCCAATGAAGATGAAACCTTTTTATGAAAAAATAAAAAATTAAGAATATAATGTAAGATCCCCGAAACTTGTATCATAACCCAATTCATAGCAGACAAGTACAATTAACTACCCTCAAGGTTGTAGACACGCAGGACTCCTTTACTCTTCACTTCACATAAATGTGCTTCTCCATCAACTTCATCTTTGTCAAAGCTCATTTCTAACAATGCTTGTGTATATTGCACTCTACAGCAACCATTTCACATAGTTGTTCAATATGTTCCAACATTTGCAGTTTCCTCATGGTCAATAAATCACAGAAACTTCTGTTACTTCATCTTTAAACCGATATTTTCCATATTTAAGGATCTTCAAATGCAAAAACAAGAGGTTGAAGCCTTGCTTATCTTAATTTATATTAATGTAAGTGTATGACTTCTCTTGCCCAATTCCTTTGCTTCAAATAGCATTTACATCAGGAAACATATATTTGAAATTGTTAATTCTAAGATTAAGCTATCAATTAACTGAGTCTATTGCATCTCACAATTTATTTTCCTCCAAGAATATATAGATTCCAGCTATCACTATGGAGATGGGAGAAGGGAGAGTGTCACATAAAGCACAATAAGGTGAGAGATTATAGTAGGACAAAAACTGAAGGACAAGACAAAGTTTCACTCAATGGAAGAAGGGAAAGGGTTAAATCATCATAGCCATTAAGTACACACTAAGACATGAGAGATCTCCACCATAAAAGTATTGGTTCCATTTAAAATTTAACACTAATACTTGAGTGACTCATCAACACTAACCAAAAGATCCCAAGGAGAGCAGAGAGCTACAGCTCCAGCAATAGGAATATTCTCCCCATCTTCCCCCAAATATTTTACCTGCAAACAAGGGCAAACATGAATATAAAGCAGCTAACCTTTAAAGTATAATGTCTATAAAGTATAAACTAATAGTTCCTAGAGTATGAGAGTGAGACATTGATGATAGGACAAAGTTTTCTGCCAATATCTCCTCCAACTCAATCTATTAAATTGTTATTTGTTCTTAGAATGTGTGATTCTCACATTCATTTTTGAAATTTATATGAGAATCACAAGCTCTAAGAACAAATGTCATATGATCTATGTTAATCGTATTAAAAATGCATGTAATAATCACGCGTTCCAAGGATAAATGTCAATTTAATAGATTGGGTTGGAGAAATTTTCTTCACCCTAGTTTGGAGGCAAATGTCCTTTATGATGCAACATGTTGTACATTACAAACCAATACGAACAACTTTTAAGCATACACCACTACATAAAGAAATTAACGGTTCATCATGAAGAGGAACAATAGCAAGTAAACAAAACCCAATTGTTAGATAAGACAAAAAGCATTTCACGTCCATTTTATACGGACCAATTCAATTAGCAATAAGCCTAAATGACACACAATCTTCATCTATATGATATAGTAAAAGAAGGAAACAACAACTCTCAATGTATAAGTATTGTTAAAATAAGTTCGCTCCTTTAAAGACTTGTGAAGGCCATAGGCGCAAAAAGGAATGATGAAGCAATGGGTGTATAACTTGGTCGAGGAGTAGAGTAGGACTATTTTTTATATAGGTAATTGGCCCCAAGGAGAGAGAGAATAAGAGATTCGAACTAGTGACTTTCGCTTCATGAATCGTGGTCCCCAACAGATTGAACTACCCCTTAGAGTTAAGAGTAAAGTAGGACATCAAATTCTTTTCTTTTCTTTTTTTAAATAAGTAACTCAATCTTATTAGAAAGAACAAAGGACCGCAACCCAAGTACACAGAATATGCATTAGAGACACCCAACTAGGGAGAAAAAGAAGAATACAAGTCCAAAAACTCTAGGAAATTAAAAAAGAAAGGACTATTGTGAGCAGCCATTTAAACATAGAGAGATTTGAATATAATAGCTTTTAACTTGAACATAGAACTTTCACAATCTTCAAATTTTCAAGCATTGTGTTACCGCCAATTACACCACATTAAGCACTAGAGAACCATCCACCAGACTTTTGTATTACGGTGGCTTCCAAACTGACCACTCCAACTAGCCAACAGCTCTACCACCATTGGGGCATGACCCATTTTATCTCAAAAAGACTGAAAACTGAAACCCATCTTGGACCTTAGAATAGACTAGAAAAGATAACAAAACAAGAGCAAATGTGGGTGCCAAATTTTGAGGAATACTTGGTCAAAACATTATTTACAAATTGTTTCTGTAATGACAACATATGGAAGTATGTGGCGAACACACCTTGCTAGGAATAGAATAAGTAACAAAAGAAGAAGCATAAAGTAATACTTAAACTGATATATGAAGCAAGAGATGATAGCGAGCCCCAGGAAAGGAAATTGAATCTGGTTTGAAGAAGAAAGTTGCTACATTTTCACATCCAAAGAAGATTAATAAAATTGACAACATCACCTTTCCACAACCAAGATCAAACTGTTCCAAGATGTTACAATTAATAATCTCTATAGAAAATTGTAGGTTCTATACAGAAAGCAAAGAGAAAAGGTACTGAATGGAACATTCAAAGTGAAGATTGAAATTGAGCCTATAAAAAGTAAAGGACATTCAATTAACATACCAGAATATTGGCACCGATACTAGTTCCAACAGCAAATAAAGGAGCCATAGGGTATTCTCTATGGAGATACTTAACAACTACACGTATATCCTCCGTCCATCCAGCATTATAAAAACAATCAGACTGCAAAAAATTTGATAGAAAAAGCACATAAGGTTAATATACAACAAATAACCAAGTTCCCAAAGGAAGGCTGACAGCAGCCTGCATAATATCTCACAAGCTGAGAGCAATCAACTTTCCATTGATGTATAACCAAATCAAGGATACAATAAATGCATATTGGAAGAATGTTCTAAGTTGTTTCCTTCTTTCAAGACTGTGCACAAACCATAAACATGCTAGATTTATTAGAAAGCAACAGTCAAGCATAAATATATGAACAATATTATAAATTCAAAAAGCCACAAACATATAGCCACACCAATGAGACAAGATTTTTGGGACTTTCCACGTGCCTTGTGTTTGTGTCAAAATCCAACCCTTGTTGGTGACCCTAAATCATAGCACCAAATAGATTCTAATTTGACTTTTTCTTTATGTGGCAAACATGCCTTTATCCCATCAAAATATGACCTATATCACAAATTTTTACCATAGAGATTTGGTAAGATCAAATGGCACTGGTTTGATACTTCTCAAAAACCATATCATGCTGCTGTGTTTTGCCCAATCAGTGCCACTCAACGCATTTTTTACTGTAACTTTTTTCTGATATCTGCAACTTATAAAAGTATTTAGTTTGTTGAGGCTGCATTTACATCCAGTTAAAATTAAAAGCCTTTAATTGTAGTTTACATATCCTCAGAGGAATAAATCCATAACCTATAATGAAGCCATCAAAGGTCAGGACCATCATGATAACCTTGGTAAAAGATCAGCTAAAAGAAATTGTACAAAAATCTTCTATTTTTTCTTTCTTTCTTTAATGCGAATGGTCTTTAAGGATGCCAACTTTTCTAGTGACTCATTTACATGAAAGAATTGCATAGCAACGATACTTCATATAATCAAGCAATTCAATTACTTTTTGACATTTTAGCATGCACTAACTTCTTACTACTTTTGGCTATCATAGAAAACAGAATCCCCACTCGAGGAGCTACGCCAGAACTCAAGAGTATGGAATTGGAGTTCTAAGCAAGGACAAACAAAGTGAGCACATTATCAGAAACAACAAAGTCAAGATTTTAGAGACTTATAAACAAGTAGAAAATTGTTATAGCAATTTGCTGTATAGATTTCAGAACTATCAATCCTATATAGAGTACAAAGAGTGCATAAAAACTCTCAGCCACGAAGAGAAAAGAAAGAAAAACTCACAGTAATTGAAACACCACCCAATCCTCGATGGTTGCTAATAACAACATTCCAGCCATGTTTTGCCGTACTGAAGGCAAGATGTTTTATGTACTGCNACTAACTTATTACTACTTTTGGCTATCATAGAAAACAGAATCCCCACTCGAGGAGCTACGCCAGAACTCAAGAGTATGGAATTGGAGTTCTAAGCAAGGACAAACAAAGTGAGCACATTATCAGAAACAACAAAGTCAAGATTTTAGAGACTTATAAACAAGTAGAAAATTGTTATAGCAATTTGCTGTATAGATTTCAGAACTATCAATCCTATATAGAGTACAAAGAGTGCATAAAAACTCTCAGCTACGAAGAGAAAAGAAAGAAAAACTCACAGTAATTGAAACACCACCCAATCCTCGCTATATAGAGTACAAAGAGTGCATAAAAACTCTCAGCTACGAAGAGAAAAGAAAGAAAAACTCACAGTAATTGAAACACCACCCAATCCTCGGTATATAGAGTACAAAGAGTGCATAAAAACTCTCAGCTACGAAGAGAAAAGAAAGAAAAACTCACAGTAATTGAAACCCCACCCAATCCTCGGTGGTTGCTAATAACAACATTCCAGCCATGTTTTGCCGTACTGAAGGCAAGATGTTTTATGTACTGCACTAGGTATAGGAAAACAATGTTAGCCAATTTTGTTCATTCCGCATATAGACGGATGAACAATATGTGTGTGTTTTAATCAGCATAAGAACGGGAAAAAAATAGATTTAACACCCTAATTGTTGACAAGCAGAAGAGCATTTAAGTCCCTTCTTCATGTTCACCTTTCATTTTGGTTCCAAGATTTGTTTGGATGCATCTGATGCTAGATGAGCTACAAACTTGAGACTGGCATATTCTTAGATTTGCAGCCCTAGACTGGGTTTTATTTTTTTGATCCATCTTTTCCTTGTTATTCTCTAATGACTAGCAGTTTGGTTCATTACAAGTATGATGGAACAGATATAGCGTGAAAACTCAAAACTAATTTTGGCTTTACGTAACAGTCTCTGGCCAGTGTCTATTTCAGAGTAACTAAACTTCCATGACCAAATTACACCAGGAATATCTACACCTAAAGATCAGGGTATCAAACCCCATCTCTAATTACATCAACAAACATGTAATTTATCTTTTTCTGTTCCACATTGCCCACTTTTTGCCTAACATAAAGTTTCTTTTTTCTAAGCAAACTCATTAGTGAAAGGACAAAGCTCAAGGACATGAAAAGTATGCAAGCACTACACCTAAAAGATACATTATAAAGTTCAAAAGATCAAGAAATTCTAAAAGGAAGTAGAAGTGATGCCACCTAAAGAAGTCATCCATTGATACGAAGTTCTCAAAAACAACTTAATCGAAACTCTGGTAAGTCCAACCCTTTCAAAAGTCTGCCTGTTCCTCAATCTCCAGGTTGTCCATATTAAAACACAAAGGAACCATGTTCCAAATTTAACTGCCCCTATGGTGACCATGCTGTCCTTGTCAGCATAAGTCAGCATAAGCAACTCAATGAAGTCTTTGGCATCACCCATTTTACTCCAGAAAGAGAGAAGATATGACCAAGCTCTCTTGTCACTGAACAATAAAGTAGAAGACGTCATTTGCCTCACCACTAATCTAAACATATAAAACCAGTGATAAGAATAATTTATTGGAGAATATGATTTTAGGATGATATTGCCGTCATTTCCCTTAAACTCTTCTTTAATGCTTCAATTTTGAGCCCCAAAGCTTGCAAAACTGAGCCATACTTGCTGGAAATTGCAGAAAATCATACCTGCAACTTTCCTTGTTCCATCAACAGTAACAAGCTCAATGCACAATAATTCCTACATCACACCCATTCTATGCAAGCACTTTTTGAGTCTCTTCACTAACTGAGCCACTGAGCCACTGAGCCAAAATTTACAGTGAGGTACTGAGATCCATCAACCAATATCATCAACCCCAGCAGGAATATCAAGTTTCCATAAGAATCACTTGATTGGTTTCTGATGCAATTGTCCATCTATTGTAATTTCTAATTTAAGTGGATTAGGTAATTCCATGCCAAGTCAAACAAATTAATATGAATATCCCTATGCTACAAAGAGTATCACTGGTGAATTGCTTGGCAAACATAATTACAAACAAGGGTGAAAAATAAATAAATAGATAGAGAACTTACTGCCGAAGCAGAATCACTTGTTAATCCAGGAACCACTATCATGATAGGAGTTGTGTCATTTTTAGAAATGAAACTATTCATGTGTAAAGCATCACCTGACACTGTAAAATAATTCCATTCATGATTCAGAAAACAAAAAAGGTTTACTATATCATCAACATAAGCCTTGTGTGTTACACTCCACACAAGATCACTATGTAAAAAAAGAAAAAAAGAAAAAGAAAGAAAGAATATAAAGTATTAAAGTTAGTGCATACAATTAGCTATCTATGTAAACAAGAATGTACAACCAGTTAATGACAGCAAATACGGATAAGAAAATATAATATAACCAAGCATTTATCCCATTAGTAAAAAATGTTTAATGGTTCTTTTTACAAACTTTATGTTAATAAATCAACGGATCTAGAAATTCATTTTGGACAATTGAACCCTATGAGAAAAAAGAACGAATGGATTTTGTAGGATTCCCAAGAACCATTATATGCATATGGCCTTTTTTTCCTGGGCTTTTAGTTTAATGTTTCTACTCAGCAGATGTGGTTATTGGCAAGAACTTATTGAATCCATTGTTTAGGCTCATAATATTCAACAACAAAAGGCAAGTGTAAAAGTTGAAGAGAGGAAGAACTAATAAAACAGAGAGCTCAATAATTGCAGCATAAAGTTCAAAGTTGACATTTATGTATGTAAACATTGGCTATGGATTTAATAGTACTAAAATGTAGATAAAATAGCACTATGATATATTTCCCTCTATGCATCATCATGTAGATTCATTTTTCATAGCATATGTCATGAAACTACTTACACATTTAAATGATCTAAAATCAGCACAGATCTTGCCCCAACCCCCCCCCCCCCCCCCAATCATTGCCCAGGACATAAAAAGCTACATCAATCAAACAAAGGACTAGAAATACCTCCTGGTATCAGGCAACATGTCAACAGATACCAAAATGCATACATGAATAAGAGAAATGCAAAATATTTCATAGAATAGACATCATTGTTTGGAGCAATGAGATAATATGAAACTATAAAAAAGCTTTCCTGCTTGAGACATTTTACATCATAACAAGTACCGAAGCTACTATCCATGTACATGTACATGTAGACATAGGTAATCATAGCCATTAACGTCAAGTTGCATGTTTTATATTTACCATCACAACTCATGAGCCAATCCAAGGCAATGGTTCCACCATCAGGAGCATGAAATAGTTGCCTGTGAGAAAAAGAAAAGGAAAGAAAAATAGCACTATTAGTAAGATAAAACCATGGATCAAAATTGAAGACACTAATTGTGATATTATAGAGAAACCCTGAAGATTTTTAAACGAAAGGAACCTTTCCTCCCTCCCCCCAAAGCCAACAAAAAAAAAAGGAAGATAAGGCAGGGAGGGGGTTACAAAAAAGAAAACATACCAAAAATTGATGCATGTAATAATAGCATTTCATCTTTCTAGTACAGATCCAACATATAACATGCAATTGGAATAAATTAGCAATCTAAACAAACAAATATGCAATAATTCATTATAGAAGTAGATCAAGGAAGCAACAGGGCTCCCATTCTACTGATGTGAAAAATCAACAATATAGTGTGGTGTGCAAGCGTAATCTCTCAAGATGGCTACATCAGAATTTCAGGAAGAATAGAAACAACATATGAGAGATTTCTCATCTATCAGTGATGGTAAGTTTAATACCTGATGGACCAATTGATTTGTCTCTCTTACTGTGTACTAGCTTATCTTCAGCTATCAGTCAAAATTTAGAGGCACCTCATAGACTTAGAGAAACATAATAGATGCAAAAAGGTGATTCTTTGGAGCCAATTGAGGAAGTTAAACAGGAAATGGTTCTGCTCAATGGCCTTTGGGATATGCCATTACTGGTTATACTACAATAATTCAAGGAGGATTTTGAAAAACAGGGTCAAGCCTTGGAGCTTATATATTGAAAATTAGACGGCTTATAAGCCCTTCCGGATGACCACACAATGCAAATAAGCATAAATCAACACTTCATCTAAGAAACACTACAATGTTGGAAGATCTGTATTCCACCAATTACAATCAAATTCATACAGAAAAAAGAATGACCAGCACTTAATCTAAGAAACATTACGACTAGAAGTGCAGATGGCAGACACCTGTCATTCAACTTGAAGGGGCTATCAGAAAAGGCAATCTCTATCTATCTCCAGTTCAGATAGAATCTCCCATTAATCGATTTTAAATTCACCAAGTATCTTATTCACACTCATAGCCTTTTAATTCTAAACCATCTCACCCACTGTCATGCCCAGATTTCATCATAATTTATATAAGCAAACACTCAAAAAGAAATTTCAAATCTTCAACTCAAGAAATATCACGCCTCAAACAGATTAGGCAGTAAAAATTAAAAACAAAACAAAGCTATATAAGCTAAAATGACCACCTTCTGTAGCTGAAAGCAGGAGGCCTCCCATGGAAATTCAGAAAAACAGTCTGTATATGCGGACTTGAGAGCCACGGCGTCGCCAAATACCTGCACAGTTTGATTCCCCACCCAACAATTTTCATTACAAAGTACCCAACATTCCACACCAACAAGTAACCATTGCAAAAACTCATTAAACTGGTTTGGTTCCCGAGAAAAAACGAGGAAAAGAAAGCTCATTTTTCCTCGGTTTCTCCGGAACCAAACGAACCATTCCCCAGAGAGTTAGTTATATATTCGTACCGGCCGTGAAGAACGCGGCACTTGGAAACGACGCCGTCGTAGATATGGGAGCAGGGGTGGTGTGTCAAGCTCACGGGGCTCCCACTGAACCCGGAAAACAAATCTTGGAGGAAATGAATTTCCAGAAAAGTGTAGAGGAACACAACGGCGACGATCAGCGAACCCAGCAGGTAGTGCCACAGTGGTATAAGCGCGAGCGCGTTGAACAACAGGCCGTAGGGGCTGCCGGAGGACCCTCCGGGGTCCGAGCAATCCCACGACAGCATGGACGGGGAATTCTTGGGTTGGTGGTGGACCGGTGGGTGGTAAGTAATGGCGGGTGAAGAGCTGACGAGAAACACGAAGCAAGTGTGGGCGTGAGATTTGCGAAAGATTTGGACGTTGTCCACTTGTCTCTATCTAGGATAAATGAGTTGTGATTGATTTTCATTCCAGCCGCGTGCATAAATAGTACATGCTTGTGGTTATTTTTTAATATTATTTTATATTAAATAAATTACTTGCGTGTTATTGTTCTTGCAAATCACTCCTCATAATAAATTAATTTTAATATTTATCTATAATTTTTATTTTTATTTTTACTTTTTGAAAGAATATTTGCCTATAGACTCTATACATGGATCTGACAATTTAATATATATATTGCATCCATTGAAATGAAAGCACATGGATGTAGCATTTCTCACGTTGTGTTTCAACAATATATACCAAAGTACAAACAAATATTCTTTCAGAAAAAAAGAAAAATATAGACAATATATATATATACACACACTAATACTATGTAAATAGTAAGACAAGGCTATGTTTACAACTTTTTGATTGTGTCCACAGCGTAGTAATGCTAAAAGACTAATGTATCAAGACACAAGACATGTTACCTTTTTTTTTTTTTTTAAAGGGAAATAACTCATTCTCATTTCAAAGAAATCAAGAGTGAAAGCTCTTACAATTACAGGGTAAGCCCTGAAGTAACCGTAGCCAAAACTACATAGTCACAGGCAAAATTCTAAATACAGGCACCAACGGCCAACCAATCAACCCAATTCAAGCACATCCGCTACCTCATGACTAACCAGCAGTTTAAACATTCAAATATGCACCAAGCAAATGCCATCAGCTGCACATGAAGCGTTATTTTCACAACCTTAAGAGGTAAAAACCTCTTAATTTGCAACTCATCATCCTCAACAATTCAGCTAGGATACACATTCATTCACGACACATAAGTCTGAACCATTCTTCCTCATCGACTTGAAAGCCAGGGTAACATACACATCCACGACACACAGGTCAGGACCAGAGGGGATCCAACAAAACCAATGAGGCGAGAGCATTATTACAAGCAAAAACACAACAGAAATACAGGGAAAAAACAAATACAAGCAAAAAGGAAATACATGGAAAAACCGATCGCGTTCAAGCAGATCCCAATCATTGACAGGTGCATTTGAAGTTCGTCGCGGGGGGGCGCGTAATAAAACATGGCAGTAGGTGGAGAGCGGCGAAACTGACACAGAGGAGATCGACAGAACTGCAAAAATAAAACACACACAAAACAAACAGAGAAAGACAAAGAAACATACAGGGAAAAACCAAAACCAAAAAACAAGGAAAACAAACAAAAACAAAATACAACGGGAAACAAAGCAAGAACGAGGAAATAAAACGCCAAACGATCAACCGGAGAGGCTTGGACAAGATCTAGCCGGAAGCACCGTTGAGGAAGGTGGCGATGGGAAAAAGGCGCGGTGGGGACGCGTAAATGACCTACCATAGGCGGCAGGCTA
The DNA here is from genome assembly GCA_006937295.1 of Carpinus fangiana. Lineage (NCBI taxonomy): Eukaryota > Viridiplantae > Streptophyta > Magnoliopsida > Fagales > Betulaceae > Carpinus > Carpinus fangiana. Next base: position 31,957,095 of record CM017327.1, read on the forward strand.
CGAAAACGCTGAGATCTGGAAGACTAAAGCAAGGAAAAAAGCCAACAACAAGAAAAAAGAAAGGGAGGAGAAAAAGGAAAAAGAAAGGGAGGAGCACCGAGACTAGAGCATCAAGTAAATAACTAGAACCCGGTGCGAATGAAAGGGGTGACGGCGCTCCTGCGAGGGGGGGAGGGGGCTGGAGCGAAATGGCTAGAGAGAAAAAAGGCTAGGGTTTGAAAATTATGCTAAGACATGTTACTTGCCTTACTTACCTTACTAATGAACAACAAAATTTTAGTGATTCATTAATTTGTCACCTAAAGTTTGAAAGTTATCAAATCATTCATTAAGATTTGACAAATAGTTTCTTTTATTTTCCTGTTGTTAAATTTTGAAAGGCATTGCATGACATGTGATTATTAGACCACGTCACGTCACGTCATGTCTAATAAAAAGAAGAGAAATGCTTCTTTGCAATCAAAAGTCCATATTTTTTCCATAAATGCTGAGGTGGCTAGTTCACTTGTCATTATTTTATTATTTTTTAAAATAAATTTAAATAAAAAATAAAAATAAAGAAAAGTTAGAAAAAAAACTAAAAAAAATACAAAAGGGGGTGGCCGGCCACCCCAGTATAGCACAGGGGTGGCTTCAGCCACCCCAGACCACCGGTCTGGGGTGGCCGAAGCCACCCCTTGGCCCTTGGGGGGTGGATCGGCCACCCCCAAGGACCAATTTTATTTTTTTTTAAAAAAAAATGGGTTTGGCCCTTGGGGGTGGCCGATCCACCCCCAAGGGCCATTGGGGTGGCTTCTGCCACCCCAGACCGGCCATTGGGGGTGGCAGAAGCCACCCCCATGGCCCTTGGGGTGGATCGGCCACCCCCAAGGGCCAAACCCATTTTTTTTTAAAAAAAAAAAAAATTGGTCCTTGGGGGTGGCCGATCCACCCCCCAAGGGCCAAGGGGTGGTCGAAGCCACCCCTGTGCTATACTGGGGTGGCCAGCCACCCCCTTTGGGCTGGCCGGCCACCCCTTGTATTTTTTTTTAGTTTTTTTTTTCTAACTTTTCTTTATTTTTATTTTGATTTAAATTTATTTTTAAAAAATAATAAAATAATGACAAGTGGACTACCCACCTCAGCATTTATGGGAAAAATATGAGCTTTTGATTGCATTCTAGCAAGACCCTAAAAAGAAAACGTATGTCCCTATTATCTAGTCAACTAGTTTTCATTAGACATGTGCTGCCACTTTATTGTGGTAGCTTGGGGGTGGCCCGTGGCCTCATGGCGTGACCACTTGGGATTAGCAAATGAGAGCTTGAAGAAGAAGAAAAATTTTCTTCTTTGGGTAAAGTAGTTTTTGTAAATGGTAAAACATCAAGGACCATTGAAGCATTTTCTAATAAATTACAAGAATTTAGTAACCTCAACTTCATGAAGCGCGACCTTCAACCGATTGAACTACTTCTTAAGAACAATTATATTATTAACACTTACTTATTATATACACAGTGGCAGAGGGAAGGGGGTTGAAAGAGGGCATATGCCCCCCTTCAACTCTTAAAATTTCTCTTTACCATGTATAAAAAAAATCTATGCCCCCTATCAGCCATGAATGATGCCCCTTGCCCCTTAGCCCTCATGCTTGAGCCTAACCTTGACCCCTTATCCATGAATTTGACGGATTCATAATTATTTTTTTTTCCTGAGCCATTAGTCATTTTGAGAGGTTGAAGCTTTTCAAAGGTTGAAGATGACTTTCAATACACACCGTTTCATTAAGAAACAAGATAAAAAGGAAAGAAAAAGAAAAAAGAGGGAACAACCTAAAAAAAGGTGTGCAACAGCCCCCATAAAATCTCACCCTAACCCTTTGTAACCCAAACGGCGGCATATTAGGAAAAAAAAAAAACAAAAGAGAGCTAATCCTCTCTGAGGCTTTGCTTTTCGCTGGAGGGCTTGTGCCTAGTTGTGAGTGACTGAGTTTCTTCCCTCTATTTCCTTTCCTTGCTTGATGCTTCTAGAACTAGAATTACAAGAGTTTATATATTTTATATACTGCTGTTGAAAAGAACGGAAAAGAAAAAAATGCTTTATGTTATGTGCCTGCGTGCAATGGCTGCACCGACCTGCAATCCGTGCAGATATATATATATATATTTTCCTATAGAGTGGAGAGGCGGTTTGGAGAAATATACATATAATATACCTAATACCTTGTAGATTTGTAGACGGTAGGGTGTTTACTGTTGAATAGAAAAGAAAAAACAAATTGCTTTATGTCATTACGTGTCTATGCGTGCAGCTTGCAGGGCTTGTAGTCCGTGCAGATAGATAGACATATATATTTATATATATACTAGTTAGGGGGCACGTGCCTGGTTTCCTGTACGGAAAAATTGAGATGAAAATAATATTTACCTTGATTTTGAAAATGCTCAACCAAAACTCACCAAATAATGAGTTTTCATGAGTTTTATTTAGAAAATGTGTTTATATTCATGTTTATTTGTATTTATTAAATGAAAAAANCCGTGCATGCGTGTGAAGAGAAAGGGGAAGGAGATGAGGAAGAAGAAAAGAAAAAAACACAAAGGAAAGAGCGTACCAAATGGGCGAAATTTTTGCTCCATTTTGTTTTGAGAGAGAAGAAGGTGCTGGAAGATCAGAAAGAGGAGTGAAATACCAAAACAACCAATGAGATATCTAATTCATGTGAAGACTAATGAGGACAAAAGGGTAATTTTGTACAAAAATAAAGGGCAAAATGGTCCCTTCATATCAAACATTTCTTGTTTATTCGCTCTTTTTACATAAAGAAGATATATATATATATATTCTTTTTCTTTATGAGTTATTAGTTATTAATTTTATTTTTTTTTATTATGATTAAAATAATATTGGCATTTTTTAGTGTTTTTTTTTATATATATATTTTGAGATTTTGTTAAGCATCAGCGAGTTTCAATAAATTATTACAAATTTCAGGTATGTTATTTGTTATTGTTTGTTCCTTTTATTCATACATTTTTTGTTGATTTGTTAGAGTAATTGTTGTTGTAATATGCTAATAATTTTATTATAATATTATTAAAGTATGTGTCATTAGCCCTAAATTGTTTAGTATGATAATTGATAGGTATTAAAACTAATAGTTATTAAGAAAAACAACGATCCTATTTATTAAGCTTTAGTAAAATTCTAAACGACCTCGTGTTGAAGTAGACTTAGCAAAATTGCCCGCAGATCCTTGTTCAAGAAAAAAAAATGTTTTTTAATATTTGTTTATTTTTATTTTTTAAAAATAATTTTTTAATATTTAATTAGTTTTTTTATTAAAAAAATGCCCCCCATTGTCCAATCTTCTGGCTCCGCCGCCACTGTATATACACAAACAAATTCGAAACCCAAAACCCTAAACTCCAAGCACAAACTTATATTAATGGGGTCATTAGTAATAATCTCTTATTTCCATCTAGGGTTGGTTATTTATAACCTCTTCATGTCAAAATTCGAGTTTTTTTTTTTTAAATTGATTCTCAATTTCAACCCACACACAAATGACAAAATTTGAAATCCTTATAACTCCAAGTCTAAGTCAAGGTCTGTCGGGAGCCAATCGGGCGACACGACTCAACTAATTAAGGTCGATAACCTTAGGTCAAGACGGCATGGGGGGGTCTCTAAACTTTGAACAAATGTTCAAGTATGTTTCAGCGGAACTTACATAAATATTAATAATTCAAGAGAGAGACTTTTTTTTTAAAAAAAAGGACGATCTCAATCCTTCTATTAGGCATGAAATTTAGTATCCACACGACCAAAAAAAAAAAGGCCCTATCCTGCTTACACATGGAAGTAGCCATTGACAGTACTTCTAAAGACTGAATTGGTGCCACTAAAAAAAAAATGGCATTGGATGCTAATTACAACAGTTCCACAAGAAAAGGAAGGAACTGAAGCAATTCGTTGGCTGGACCTTCCACTTTAGGAAGTAGGGAGATCGGAGACCGGAGACGGGAGCAAGGTGAGTGACAGTATTCCGCTGGCTGCTGCCGCAACCGCGCCCACCAGGAATGCCGGTAAGTTTCCACCTCCAAATAGGGCATCCCAAGGTCCACTAGCAAATGAGACCAACATCTGCAAAATAATATTGTGCATCATCAATTACCAATATTAGCGCCAAAATAACGATTTCAAAACAATTATTAATAACGCGCGTACTATTAAAAAAATGCATTTTTTCACAAATTGAAATTTACGTTATTTTCAAAACGCACTCTCAAATGTGACGTGACCAAAAAAATGAGATAACGTACAAATTACGTTGCACTCACGCACTTAATTAAGCGGTAAAAAGTAAATATAAAGTAAAATTAAGCAAGTCGATTGAGGAGAAATGAAATGTAACCTGTGGTAAGACGACTGCAAGATTCAAAACTCCCAATGAAAGTCCTGCAATATTCAAACCTTTTCAGCGTAATGCGATAACGGTCCTTATCGGGAAAGAAAAAAAAAAATCCAAATCCAACCACCAAACAAAACATCCTCAAAATTTAATTAGTTTGGATTGGAATTAATTACCTTGGCCTGCACCAGAAGTGTTGGAAAATATGGAGGCCAAAGCAAAAGGAATGCTAAAGGTCACCTGCACCAATATTAACATAAAAATATAATTACTTTATTTATTGATTTAATTTTGCCTCTTAAATATGTTTTATGGCAATATGCATGTATTGTATGTAGTAAGTAAATGCAGTAATTAAATATGCTGGAGAGAAAAAAAGGTCGGTATTTCCTACCGCTTGGGGTACACCCAACACCGCGAATAGAGCCAACGCGCCGGCCTTAATGCCCGCCGGCGGAGGAGAGGGTACGGTTTTGCCGTGACGGGAGGACTCCGCCAGCTTGGTGATCAACACGGTCATGCCCAAACACAAGGCCAGCAGGAAGTTAACGATGCCCCACAGGCGCTTTGCGCCGCCGAGCCCACGCGCCAGGGGGTTCACACAGACGGACGTGATCCCCAGCACAACCGCGTTCAGCATCAGCCCCAACGAGCCGGCGCGTACACCGCGAGCGTATATTTCCCCCTGCGGGCCCTTCCCGACAGTTCCTCCGTACACCTCCCTCCCCATCCAATCAGTGTCGAACAGCAGGAAGGGGAACCACGCAATCCAGTTGAGACACGTCACCAGGAGCAGAATCCGCATGGGTCTCTGTAGCCCCTTTAAGGCCAAAAATATTTCCCCGAAAAAAGGGACCACCTGCTTTTCCTCGCCACCGGCATTTCCCGGTTCCGGTTGCCAGGAAAAGGCTGGTTCCTTCACAGCGGTGAGAGCCACGGTGGTTAGGATTAAGAGCAAGGCAATGGAGAGGAAGAAGCAGCTCTTGAGGTCTGCGCAGTAAGCGTCGCAAGCTCCGGTGAGGGTGAAGGGGAAGAGCTTGTAGAGGTGAGTGTAGGACCCGGCGGCGTAACCCAGGACGTTGCCGACGGCCATGAAGAAGGAGAAGAGCGCGTTGCCGGTGCGCATCATTTTCTGGTCGTCGCCGGAGAGGTCGGCGAGGAGGGCCCGGCACGGGCCTTGGAGCATGTTGTTGGCGACGTCGAGGATCCAGAACCCGACAACGAAAATGGCGATGGCGCGGGTTTTCGTCGTATTGTCGCTGGGGTCGCCGAACACGCGCCCGAGGTCGGCGGCGTAGCCGATGAGGAATACAGCGATGGCAACGAGGAATGAGCCGGCGGCGATAAAGGGTCGGCGGCGGCCGAAGCGGGAAGTGCAGCGGTCGCTGTAGTAGCCGACGACAGGCTGGACGAACAAGCCGGAAATGGGCCCGCAGAGCCAGATGAATGGGGCCCACGTGTGTGGAATGCCCAGAAGCTGCACGTAAGGGGTCAAGAGCGAAAGCTGTAGCGCCCAGCCGAACTGCACCCCGGCGGCGATGGACGCGACGAGGACGATCTTTCCGAGAGGGCTCGCCGGCGGTGTGTCTTTGTTGGCAGTAGTACTCTCAACCTCCATGGCAATGTGTGCGCCTGTGCTTGAAGTGATGAGTTTCTGTATCTGTGAATGGGTATGAGATCAGATCAGAGAGTGTGCGTTGAACTGCGCTAGCTGTGGGTGGGTGGGTGGATAGTTGCATGGGGGATTTATATATATGCGATGTGGGGGATGATGAGTGATGAGTGATGAAGGCAATTGGCGTTGCCTTGTGCGGAAGTGTTAATTTGCCTTATCCGTTAACAGTTTGTGTCGTGTAATAGTTTAGCAAACAAACCCATAAATTAGACTGCCACTTCCTACGCGTGTATGATTCTCACCATTATTACTTTTTTCCTTTTCTATGAGACCGACTCTGCATTCTTGCGGTCCTGTTTTGAGAGAAAACTAGCTACCTAAACACTTTATTATTATTATTATTATTATTATTATTTTCCTTTGGGTTTTATTTTTATTGCAGGAAATATATATGATTTTCATAAAGATTAAGATAGTACTCCTATTAAAATATTGTCTAAAACTTAATAGAATATCACGTTAGCACCAATCAAATATCGACACATGTTATATAATTAAATTTAAAAAATATATTTTTTTTTTAAAAAAATGGGGAACGGCCACGAGGTTTTCCTATCTGGGTGTTTTCTCTTTATTCACAGTAGACCCATCTGGGTGTTTTCCTATTTTCCATGGTAAAAATTCTATATATGACTTCAACTGACACCTATTCAGAATGTATAGATGTTTCACACAATATTATGCAGAAATAGATCTGACCTAACAATTCATAAACAATCAAACATATATAAAACAATAAACAATAAAGAACACATATATTTTGGTTATGAAGAGGAAACCAATTAGAGAACTCTCTAAAAGTAAAACCTCCCCGAGGCAGTCAAACCCAGAAAATCAACTAACTCAGTAAAAGAATAAAGGATTACAAGATATTCATACTTACAAAACCTTTGATATGACACACTCCTGTATAAGATAAGCGGCCCACTTGCCTTCTACTGTAGTAGCCCTTTCCAAAGACAGCTGGCACAATCCTCCTACGTGATTTTTCTTCACTAGAACTTCGGTTGACTTCACTTCAACAATCAGTAAATAACGACGAACATTTACTCTAAGAGAGAAAACAAAAGCTCTAAATCATAAACTTTCTTAGTACACGACGGCAAATTCTATATGTAGAATTCGTAATCTGTAGAGATTTATATATAACACCTAAAAGACTCCTAGTTTATTTAGAACTCAAACACATTGTAAATTATACCTATAATATAATACTTAAAAGACTCCTAATCTAGTTAGAACTCAAATACATTATAAATTAGACCTAAAATCCATTTTAAATCTATTTTACTTTCCGAACATTTAGTCAATAATTAAAACTAACAAATTCTCCCTTTGGACAATTTTGAAAACAAAATCCAACAAAAGTCCTTATCTGAGACGACATACTCATCTCCCCCAACACATGGAAAAGTCTTTTCATGATTTCTTCCTTGTTTGCCGTGTCAAATATATATATATATATATACACTGTGTGGTTTGTGTTTCTTGTTAATTAATTATTTCCTACTTTGGCATGTCATGAACTCATGATCCTCAGGGTACAGTGAGAATTTAAAGGACAGGAAATGGTGCTGGGATCAAAGCCTCCTGGCTGCGAGAACAGGACCTTAATTAAATTGCAGGCATTGCATTGCCACTCGATCTTGTCATTCCTTCTTATCACGAAAAAAGGAAGGGTTTCAGTGCAATAATATAATCTCATGAAGAAGATGACTCTCCTGAAAATGTAGATGTGGAAATAAGCTCTATCAACCGCCGGCTGCCGGATGGGATGGCTCGGCCACTATCAAAATTTTTTTTTTTTTTTAAAGAAATATATATTTTTAATCTTTTTAAATTAATTATATGACACATGACGACATTTGATTGATGTTGACGTGATATTTCATTAAGTTTTAGACGAAATTTTAACGAAGGTAACATTTTAGCTAGTCTTTATAAAAACCGCATGTATCTCCTGTGATAAAAATAAAACCCTAAAAGAAAAAAAAAAATTAAGTGTACGTTGGAACTCTAGGGGGCAAAACAATATTTAATTATAAAATAAAATAAAATCTTGATATAAAATTGATAATGTTTCCTTTTGTACTTTTATTGTATGAAAACGAATAAAATTATGATCAAACGACACTGATCAAATATTATTTTTGATATTTACTTTATTTTCATTTTTATCGAAAATAAAAGTAAATATCATCCTACATCACTAAATAAATATTGTTTTCTAAAAAAAAAATATGAGGAATCAATGACATAAGTTTTTTTTCTTCTATTTTTTTGGAAAACAATATCAACCTATAATCAATAGAGCACTGGGAGAAACCGTAACATTTTTTTTAGCACTTTTTATTATTCATTTTTTAAAAAAAATATAAAAATATTAACAAACAATCAAAAGAAAAACAAAAACAAAAACAAAAACAAAAAACTCCATAAATATTGCCAACTGAGCTTGTTTTCGATGGATAATGTGATGAAAGTGGCTCAGATGAAAAAAAGTCATAGAGTACTTCAAGAAAGAAAAGAAAAGGAGAGTGTTGAAAAATAAATGTCAATAAAGAATTGATACTCCCAAGTCCCAACGTCTTTCCTTTTATGAGTGTTTTTTGTTTGGGTTCTAATTATCCTTTTATGAGTTTTGGATAACTTGATTAATCATTAATTGCTAATATTTCTGTATTTTTTTTTTTTAAATTGCTTTCGTTCTCTCTCTCTTCTTAATGAAATAATTAATTCTTTAACCACGTGGCAATGTACTATTAGTTTGACTAAATTTGGTTTTTAGGAACCTTAGCCAAATATATATATCTTAATTGCTCACCCATTGAGCCATCATAAACTCCAAAAATTAATGCTATTTTTAAATTGCTATAAAATTTAATCGGATTAGGTTTTTCTACTAAGGTATTCTTCTTCGTATTTAGACATAAATTTGTTACGAACCAATTTAATAAAGTGAATTACATTAAAAATTTATAATATATGACATGTGTTTTATATTTAGGGGTGTAAACGAACCGAACTTAAGCAAGCTTCTCTTATTTGGCCTCTACTTGTTTAAATTTTACTCGAACTCAAACTTAAGGATGAGCCAAAAAATCGAGTTCGAGTTCGAGCTTATAATAAGTCGAGCCGAGCCAAGCCAGTTCGTGAGCTGACTCTTATATTTTATTTTATTTTTTATTATAAATTTAAACTTCAAGTACTCTTAAACAGCTCAAGAAGCTAGCTTGCATATGCGCATTTGCTTTGTCTGACTAGCCGAGTATAGAACCTAAGTCAATAAAACAAGACACTTAGTTTCGAAAAAAGGGGATATGCATTATTTTATAATAAAAAGATGCTTTTAGAAGAAAAAAAATCATCAATTTTTAATATTAATATGAGCAATTATGTGAACAACTACCAATTCGAGCTGCTCAAGAGCTTAGCCGAGTCGAGCCGAGCTTGTTTCGTTTAATATTCAAGCCAGAATTCATGTTCATGAAACGCTTAATTNCTAACGTGTGAATAGTCACACGTTAGCAAATGCTAACGTTTTATAGCCTAGCACGTTAGTAAATTTCCATTTCTAACTGCCACTTTACCAACGTGTTAAAAACGTTAGAAATAGTATGTACGGCCCATTTACTAACGTTTTGAAATATCTAACACGTTAGTAAATGAGCGTTAGTAAATGGCGCCTTTTTTGTAGTGTATAATTCTTTAAATCTTAATCGTTGTTTTCAAATTAAATAATTAATTAATCATTAGTAGTTTCATTTTAAACTAATGTTGTTTGTAGAAAGCAATTTGAAAAAAAAAAAGAAAAAAAAAGGATTATTTGAAAGATGATATCTTACCCTTGGTTAATTAGGCACCACACTACACAACTTCAGATTTTGAAGTTCTTATGTAATATTATATATTCTTCTGATAATTAAAGATGAAGAAGAGTAATACATGCTAGCTCACCAACTCCCACTATATTCCAAATAGATTTATATAAAGAAATAAATATATAGTGTTTTTGATTGATAAACGATAATCCATCACTATATATATATAAAGACATATTATTAATTAGTGACCAAATACTACACATAATCAAAGAACTACCCAATAATAAGGCGACACTTGGTAGGAGCCATGTAAACGAAAAGAAAGCTCATGACGTACGTGAGCTATCAATAATTAACAAGCATGAAATTATGTTCATGTCAAAAAAAAAAAGAAAAAGAAATTATGTTATTCATTCTTTTTTTCTCGAAAGATTAAGCATCGGGATTCTCCGTCAACCCATCCAATGAAGTCAGTGTCTTATTGTAGGTTTCATTAGCTTGAAATATGTATCCAAAATCGCATCAGTAATTTATGATAATGATCATGATTGATCTCGATCTCCAGCAATCTGGGTTTGTAGATGGCATGGTGGTCGATGCTGATGAGGGTCAGGGAGGTGAATTTCTTTGACCTTATCCAGTGCGAGATTCCGCAACCCGAAGAACTGTAACAGCAATTAAAGTAAAAGGATCAGGGACCTCATTGACCTTGAAGCAATTCACAACGTAGGGAAGATCATGACCACTTGCCTGCTGCTAGCTGCATGCATGGAGCATGCATGCCCCCATTGGATCACTATATATGGATATATATTATGCGTTGTTACGTTGGAAAATGTGCTCCTATCATTAATGCACACAAATATAGGTCGGGTTATGATTCAACCGAGCTTTGTCATTAGTTCTAGTCTTCTAGACACGTTCAAATAAAGTGTCCACTCTTATTATTTGACGTTTACCGACCATTGACTTTCGGTGAAACCTTTTCTTTTTATTATACAACAAAATGCATGGATCGAGCTGTAACCATTTCTCTTTTTTACTTTCATTATGGTTTGATGGCATGAGAGAGAGAGAGATGGAGGAGAAAGGGGTGGTGTCGGTTAATGTGCAGCAAAAAACGAACAGGAAGAGCAGCACGTGGCTTGGATTATCTGCGGGAATCTGGGCGGCAAACGTTTCGTTTGCAGGGTATGATTGGCGCTACCGGAGGTGTTGCTTGCGCCTGCCACGGGCGACCGGGTCAGTTACACTTGGGACTGTTGGACACCAGCAGGCAGTAGTAATTAAACACCGGCTATTATAGCTGCGGCATGCACTATTTAGGGTGACAAACGTGAGTTGAGGTTGATAAGTGTTGAAATATGGGTTTATATAAAACTATATGTATAGATAAATATTAATTTGATATTTTTAATTAAACAGTCAGGTCAAATCTCTCAACTCTAACCCAATAATTTCATGCATGTTGAGTTCATGTAAAATATTACTAGTCCTAAATATCGCGTTTTGGCTCGAATCGTGTCCAGCTATTGCCACATAGGTAGGGATGGAACCATCAGCCTTGGGTTCTGGACCCCTCTAAATTTCTTTAAATAAAAAAAAAAAAGAAAGGAAATTTCTTCTAAGATTTAAGTATTTTTTATGAAATTGACCTCCTAAAATTAACTTTTGTCCCCAAAAAAATTATATTTTTAGTTTTGTCTCCTTCCTCTCCTAAAATTCAAGCTTTTTTAGTTCCGCTCTTACACATGATATAAGACTATTAATTGGAAATATTAGATGTTCTTCTAGTCCTAAGTGGATGCTCACTCAGTTTTTAGAAAATAATTGTAACGCCCCGATATTTGAACTAGCAAATATCGAAATCATTACGCTGCAACTTTAGAAGTACAATTTTACAGCAGAATATGTATATATATATATTTTTTCTCTAATGGGCTAGGAATAACTTGCATAACACAATTGAGCTGACTGAAATACTTCGATGTGATATATTATTAATGAAAATAGAAATATGGTTTCATTACAACATATGTACACACTAGGTGTACCAAATATATGCCACATATGGCACTAAATTAATATAATAATATTTGTCAAGTTCGCACACATCACATTTTATAATAAAAGCGATTAACATAGATGAGACTTGCTTCATAGAGGAAGCATCAATCTCGTAGCAGATGATCTATCAACCATCAAAACCAATAAAAGGACCATCGTCCTCACTTTCTATTCCTGCATCAAGGTCTATGTAAATATGACGTTATCATGTTTACATAGACAAACAAGTGAGTAATTTATTTTCTTAGAAATAAAGACTAAAATACTAGTTTGAGACAAAGTAAGACTAAGGAATAAAATATATAATCATGAATGAGATTGCGAATACAGCGTAGTGACATCTTAGTTTGTGTTTATGATAATCTTTCTTCAAACCTCTCGTCATGAGCTCTCAGCCCGTTCACGTCCGTTATGTCCATCACACTTTAGAGTTTTACCTATTTGGTGCTGACGACTACACCACCCTAGCTTAGTTATATATTAAGCCTGTTGAACGGTTATATACCCCCATCCACTGAGATACCGACAGTTCCTCGCGGCAATCCATTCAGCTTGTTCTTAAGGTGGCTATCTTATCAGCCCATATTATTAGACACATTATGCAACAGTTGTAATGCAAAATTATATTAATAAGACAAAATAAGAATTCCTATGATAATAAAACAAAGCTAATACTCAGTAAGTACATCCATACTTACACTCCTTAGTATGAAATTATGCTCCACTTCTGCATACAAATACATACATACAAACAATATTTACATATTAGTTCATTCTCAAATAATATCATTGTTTAAAGACCCTCATCTTTTTATATTTATTTATTATCCGTCACTTCATCTTTACTTATTCATTTTATTATATAACTCTAAGATAGTTACTTATAAATAGTTTTATTTCTGAATTTGTTTTTCGTGACAAGGCTAATGGCCAGTATCACTAAATAAAAACTAGTATTATAAATAATATATATAAAGCATGACTCATATTTCAGGGATGAGACCGATGGTCTGTACCGCCAAAAATATGAATTAAAATTTAAATGACAATAAAAGAAATAACTGAATATAAATACTGAATTCATATTTCAGGGTTGAGACCAATGATCCGTACCGCTAAAAATATGAATTAAAATTTAAATGACAATAAAATAAATGATTGAATATAAATACTGAATTCATATTTCGGGGTTAAGACCAATGGTTCATACCGCCAAAAATATGAATTAAATTTTAAATGACAATAAAATAAATGACTGAATATAATTATATAAAAGCTGTAAAGTAAATAATATATGTAATAAATATAAGTAATATCATAAGCTTTTAGTCAATTTGTCTATGAACTCTTATCATTAATTCATTTATTACTTTATTTTACATCATAAGCTTATTGGGTCTTAAATAATTAGATGAGAACAAATAATACAAACAATAAATCATTATAATTACACAAGAAACACTTACCCAATAAACCTTGAAGTAGAACTCCACCAAATCTTCTCTAGGTAACTAGTTTAGAAAAGCAAGGACACTTGAACACTATAGAAAGATTTAGGCCATATGATTTTTGACTTAGAGCTAAGAAAGAGAATGAAAGGAGGAACAAGTAATCTTTACTTGCTAGCAAAGTGAAAGAGCTTAAGTGACAAATGAATTTACTTAGGCTTCTATTTATAAGAGAATGAATGGTTAGGATTAATTTTCACACTTTTAATCTAAGGGTTAATACAAGCTTCTATCTATAAGAGAATGAATGGCTAGGATTCATTTTCATACTTTTGATCCAAGGGTTGAGATGTATTCAACCAAAACAATGAACCTAGTCTACTTTAACATTTTCGTCCAAAATGAGGGCAGTGTACTCCGATCCATTTTTTGATATCTAAACATACTTCGATTGACATGAAATTTTGAAGGTAGGTAGAGGACTCCGAGACAAACATTTTCTATTTTTAGTTCAACTTCATCCGAGTTCATTTGACTCTGTTTTTGGCCCATACAAAGTTTCTAACTTAATTAGACTTTAACAACTTGCATTCACACTTGGCCACTTGCCACATTAAATTCTCATGATATTTTCTCATAATCATTCTTACTAGAAGCCTTCAAGATTTCAACAAAAGTGACTAGCCTTGGTACCTTTTCTTAGTAGTTTTAATCTTTATTAGACAGTATGAAAATTAAGACACTGCTTTTTAGGCAAAGAAAACTATAAACTTCAAATTAATTTTTGACTTCACCAAACATTAATATAAATAATGTATTTACTAAATTGGGTTTAATTATGCCCATAAACATACTTATAAACATACTCAAAAGAGGTCAATAATCAATGTAATATATATCCTTAACATTAAATAGTTGTTTAATATCGTTAACTCATATATTATTTCTCTAATTTATTTATTATCATTTTAATCTATTTAATATTATTTCAATAAGAGTTTTAAAATCTAGATCGTTACAATAATATCCACCTAGGATCAGTAGAAATGTAAAATACGTAGCATTTAATTTACTATTTTTCATAATACTATACATGTTAATTTTAATCCGACTCATTAACTAAAAATAGGTCAAAATTTTCAATTCTAACATGTCAAATCTTATGTTCGTGTAAACATTATAAGCTCTGCCCTAGCTTAGACATTTAATAAAAAGTTTTATAATATTATTTCAAAGCTAGCTATCACCTTTTTTTTATGGAAAATTGGAAGTGCTGGCAATGGTGTCTGACATAGCAAGCCATTAATTTGAAGTTTTTAATGTCAATTTGGTCTCAGCAACAGGTTTACATACAATTTCCAATCGATCAGCAAGATGAATGTTTGATCCATTACGATAATCACCCAATGGATTTTTCTTCTTCAAATTAAAGTAAGCATTTTGAAGATTACAGGGAAACAAATTAAAAGAACATGCAGCACATGGAGAACGGAAGCAAAAAGAACATGCAGCATGTGGAGAATGGAAGCAAATTAATGGAAGATTAGATTTGCTGCCTAGTGTACACCTAGGAGGTCACAATTGTCCAAAAAGATCCAGCTAATTAATCGACTCATGTCTTAGCCTTGTGCTACTTTCATCTCTCCGATTAAGAATTAATTAGTGTATCTTATTTATTGACACGACAGAACGTGACATTTTACGTCAGTTACATTATACTATAATGGCATGGACCGGGTTAGGATGGCTAGACCACTTTTAAGGTGTTCATAAGATCTGTTTGAAAAACTACAACTTGCGAACTTGAAAACCTACGGCTTACGAGCCACCTCCTATGCTTGGGATATGGTCAACTTGAGCCACCCCTTCTCTGGAAGAAGAGGAGGAGACGAGGTAGTTGGCGTTCTCGGTCCAACCGTACAAGTGTGAAGATATATAGCAACGAAGGAGGCAAGCGGAGGTAACGGAGTAGAAATGTACTGGGACGGACCTAGAGGGGTTGGAGGGGGACCATAAAAAAAAATTAATTAAAAAAGTTTTTTGAATCTTTTAAATTCTATAAGAAGAAACATTTTAGGTTTTTTTTTTTTTTTTTTTTTGCCATTTGAAAAAAATTTAGTACGGTTTGGCCCCTGAAGTTGAATTTCTAGTTCCATCCAATCCCTAGGGACAAACATGATAAGTTTACTTTCTTAGTAGGGCGATTAGCTGATGTGGCTGTACGTGTCTCTTTACATTGTCTGTTTGTAAAGGGATATAGCAAAATTTGTAGTATCCCAAACATTTGCGTTATGCATGAGTAATTATATACCATATTTTATTTCACAATTATCTTACAATGTTGACGTGGTAATCTTAGCTACTTATTATTACGTGATCCAAAGGTTGGTTAGGACTACCTAATATTGCTCATTGAGCATATATTCTCTGGTGCTTAACTTCTTTCAAATCTCCTCCAAGTTTTATGTTGTTTTCCTTTTTCAAACTTCCATATTGGCCGGCCACAATGGCCAGCCATGTCTTGCAGTCATCTTTTCAGTCTTTAGCCGACCAATAATTCAACTTTCCAAATTGAACTTCAATATGGTGTTTTTCTTTATTAGTCAAGAATATAATGAGGATGAGCAAACAAATATAAACATTGTTCCTAAGGGATGGACAACCCAAACAAAAAGTTCGTAAACCACCAAAACAGTTCAAGTAAACAGAAAAAGAGAGGCAATGCATCAAATGAATAATATGGGCATATAATTTCTTGGTATTCCCAAATAAATTTGTCGCTAGTGGCAGTAAGACTTGATGTGTCAAAGTTGATACAACCAAATAATCTAACGAGAAATATAGAACTAAAAAAGTTCCAAAATCCTCCCAAATCACAAAGATCATATAATTACAAACAACGGCAAGAATTCTTAAAAAGATAGAAAATAACAACATAAAAGCAAAATACAAAACCCAGAACAAACTAGATAATAGCATCGAACGATGGAAGTGCACCGGAGGTGGAGGCGAAGGCAAAGGTGGATGAGGCGGAGCACTGGAGAGGACAGCGCATGGACTTCGTATGGGGGCGGTTCTGGCGGCAGACGGAAGTGGCAACACCCAGGAACAAGGTGGAGGGGCGCGTATATGGTAGTAGCTTCCCAAAATGCAGACCTAATTTTGAAAAAATCAAATTCAAAAATTTCAAGAAGGGAGCAGATTTGAGGCTGTGGGCCATCAATGACGCCGTTGAACGGTGGATTTATAGTGGAGGATTGGCGATGCAGTTATTGAAAAAAAAAAAAAATACACGCTAAAGACGTAAGATAAGGCCTCCGAAGAGACAAGTTTGGCCTCAAAAGAGGCGAGAAGGGTAGGGAAAGGAAGAGGGAGAGCCGGAGAGGGAGGGAGGGGGAGGGGGAGGAGGAGGAGGAGGAAGGAGCCAAGACTCCCTCCTCCCATGGCAGCCGTTGGAGGAAGACATGACTACTTCACATCTGCAGCAAATACTGGCTGCTGCATGCATGCACACAAGAAGAAACGACACAGAACCATAAAATTTCAATTATTATAAAATGCTATTCTGTACATATAGAACTAACAGAACTACAGTTCCATCTCTACAACAATAAATTGCCCTTCAACTCATTATCACCTTAAATTTTCACATTCAAAAAAGTGATGACTTGTATCATTCACCATCTACAAAAGTAACTCCAACGAGATCTCCCTTGCCACAAAGCACCCTATATCGAAAAATGCAATACATGTACCACGGATACATACACAGGACCTCTCTTGTGGTGCATCTTGAAACGCCATAATAATTATAAAGTTCGCATTGTGTCCACTCGGTCCATGACATCCATGGCTTTGATCCGGTCGATTTCAAAGTTGATGACAGGAACAGAAAATGGCCTCCTAATGGGGAATGGGTCCCTTTTAGTTTCACTTGTTGGAGAGTGGCTGCTACTCTTGCTGAGCCTATGGTGCTTGCTTAACCTGGTCTTTGCAGTGTCAAATTCCTGACTCTTGCTTATTCCAGGTGTCAATTTCCGTTTACTAACATCCCGAAGCATCTCTTGGTCTTCAACTGTCAACGCGGGGGATGGAGAGTTGGGTGTGTGTGTAGACAACTGTATTGTCGTCTGGTTTGGGGAGCGAATTGGGGATTTAACAGGAGACCTGATTCCACCATTACCAGCCCTAGCTTGGCTGACTAGATGGTGAAGCCACACTACCAGTTCGAGAATATAATTTTCAGTTTTCTCCTTATCTGCATGGTGTAGTGTTTCAATCCGCAGTAAGTCGGTCTGGCCAGCAGGTTTTCGGTTCATCTCAGACCTAAACATATATAATCCAGAAGGCTTAGCAAAATCATGAATGGGGGAAAAAAAGATGAATGAAGAAAAAGCACCCACGTTAAGAACTCACCCCGTATTTGCCCATTCTCCAACCCACCCAAAGCCATGATGAGCTCTAAATGGACCATATCAAAAAAAAAAAAAAGACGTTAAAAGAAAACAAGTAAAAGTAAGCCACTGTCACCCATTTTAAGATATAGTCACAACACGACAAAATGGCAGAAATGGCCTTTTGTCACCCATTTTAAGATTCACAAAAATCCCATTGGCAGCAGCTAGATTACAGTTTGGAAGGGTATATCAGTTATTTTACTTAGAAATAAAATAACTTCTGTCGTACCCTTCTGTGCATAAGTGATTCATATTCCCTGCTGCAATGGAATTGAGCAAATGATAAAATGGGGTACCAGATGCACTCAAAACCCAAAAAAGTTGCTCTATGTAAGGGCTGACAGATTTACTTCGTTGTGTTGGTGGCAATAGGAACAAGCCACTGTAGAGTTTTCTCCATTTCAGCTTTAATTTGTGGGATGGTAAGCTGCAAGAATACCATTTGAAGATTATAAATCAGCAGATATAAACAACTAATATATCGGCAGCTCACTTATTCTTTCTTTTTCCCCTTGTTACTGGGCCAGAATCATGAACTTACTTTGAAATGATTTTTGCAATAGCAGCCAAATTAATAATATAACCAAGAAAAGAAAAGAAAATACTCCAATGAATCAGATGATTCCCACTTTCCAAAAATATATACAATACATACCTCTTCCTTAACCTGAAATGACTGTAATTTTGGACGCAAAGCGGCCTTTATATAAGGCGGTAGCCCTTGATATAAAGCATCCCTCGTATTTGGAGGTACAGAACTTGATCGAGACACCTGATTACAAGTTTATGTTATAATATATATATATATTATCAAAACACCCATATTAAAGCAAAATGAACATAACTTAATATAGAGCATCAATTCTCATCTAACTAGTCACCAAAGCATCACCTCTGAATTGAAAAGATAGATTATTGTGCTACTAAAAGAAAATTTCCGTTTATAATCTGGATAATTACCCCCAAGGAGCCATCTATTACACACACACACCAAAAACAAGCAAAATTATCAAATAATATGCCCAGTATACACTTTTCCTTCACACATGGGCTAGTTTTTCCATACGTGCTTGTCATGAATGATACATCCCATTAGTACCAAAGAGTACCTAAGAGTTTGATGCATCCTATAGCTACCCAAAAGTTACTATTATGAGTTTCTTGGAATTCACCACAAAAAACCAACAAAAATTAAGTGTTTCCAAAAACTAAGTTATTATGAGTTTCTTGGATCATTAAACATGAGAGATGTTGAGAGGTGAGACACGAGAATGAGTGTTTCCAAAAATTGACAAGAACAGTACACACCCTCAAGCTCTCTTAGACAGTTGGTTCCGCTATGTGGGCTTACAATACAAAAAGAACATTTCTTTGTAGTCTATAGACATTCTAGGTCTGCCAACAAAATATCATCTTACAAGTTTGTAGGGGAAATGCATTCTTTTCTCCCTTTCTTCGCCACTCACTTCAATAAGTAAATATCAGAATATGTTCTAGAGCAACAACCCAGATTCTCAGAATTACAGTAAACATGAAACAAAACATAGTAAACGTAAAATATCTATCAAGATTGGGTGAATCATAAACTTACAATGGTATCGATTTGCGTAATAATAGTTGCATAATGCAATGCAAGACCAGCTGCCCCTAATTTTTTATGGTTGCTCTGAGAACCTTTTACAGGCTTGTCCTCATCTGCAAGGTCAAGAGGAAAAAACACAGGAAATCCAATGAATTAATAAAACCCAATTAATAGTGTGTAAATAGGCTTGTACAAATAGAGTTGTTTAAAGCAAGATAGGTCATGTCAAGAAATAAATAAAATGAAACATAGCACCTTTATAGATGAAGATAAGCAAAATATGTTTCAGAAGAGTTATTTAAAATAAAATAGACAAAGTATCATCCTATCAGATAGATCTGCAATCCAATTTTGAAGAAGTTTATGCTTCTTCACCAGGCCGAGAAATGATCAGATTTGGTTCCATAGAAGGTGGCAACAATCCAGCTAAGCTTCAATATTTGCAGTGACACTTATGTCACTGGCTTTCTATTGAAACACAAACTCCATTACAGCAACTACCCAAAGAAGCAATTCGTCTTTCCAACCAATATGGGTCTTCCTCATCCATTAAGGTAAACTTGATTGTTCTGTTTGTTGACCCTGGTTGAATGCAAATATACTTCGGAGGTTTTGCAAGTTAAAGCAGGCACAAGAAATGCCAAGACTCAACCGTTCCCATTTCCAGGAGGAGACAAGGAATTAGAGCAGGACAAGCCTTCATATGGCCATAATAAGAAATTTCATTAATGTTTTCAATGCATACCAGCACTACCAAAGGCTTCATGAATCTCCAAATGCAAAGAATGGACAATGTCTACAAGTTTCTCCATCACCTGTAAAATACAAGATGAAAGATTGGTGAAAGGAATAATGATAATGTGAAACAACTTCAAAGATAAGTGACAAAGAGATTCATCATGTGACTATCACTTAAGAACCATGGAAGAACAGTCCACTGCATACTGTGTATACAGCTGCTGAATACATAGTGGTGATGGTATCAGAAAACAAATGAACTAACAAGGTTGAATCATTCATATCTTGAAACACAAAATTTTGTTGTTGCACATTTTCTCCATATGCAACTAGAAAGAGCAACATAAAGCAGTACTGACTTGCTACCTCTTCCAAAATCTTGGACCAGAGTGATTTTTTCTTCAAACTTTTTACATGCTTCCTTTGACTCTTTAACTCGCCTCGTAAAATTGCAAGGCTGTCACCTACTTATCAAAAATAAAAAAATAAAACAAGATAAGTCGCACATAATAAAACAAAGTTACTTGTGAATAGTGATATTTGCTATAATAACAATGAAAACAAGATTTAAAACAAAAGGTATCCTCCATAAAATTTCAGGATTTAATACAGAGCATAATTAGTTAGGAACTAAGGCAGACTATATATATATCAATTCAAGAAAAGCTCATAGGCTAATCAGAGGGCAAGACCCAAGCTCTGAAATAAAGATTATTAAGGATAATAAAGATCATTCCCAGGCCTGGCACTACAACGATACAAACATATTACAAATTTGAGAACACAAAAAAAATTAAGGACAAAATAATGTAAATTACTCACTATAACATTTTACCGTTATCAATGTCATAATTAGATTTCATGCTTTTTGTTTTTGTTGATAAGTCACAAATACCCCCATTTTTATATTAAGGAAAAAAAAGAAAAACAAAAAAAACACACACACACACACAAACTACTACAAAACTCGTAATATGAAAGATTAGTAAGCTGGATATAGCCAAGCCTAAGAACTGCCACAACCCATTTTAGATAATTAACAGGACTAGAAATTCGCACATGTCAATAAAATTTCTAACCTTTTATGCTTTAGAGTTTGTTTGGCCTGCCAACGGCCAAGAGTACTTTTTAAAACAAAATCACAAAAATTGTCCCATCTGGGACTGCATTCAAAAAACGAAATCATTGATTTTTTCCACGTTTTCAAATCGCAGATAAGGAGGTGTGTTTTAAAAACGCACGCCTAAGCATATAGGAAGAATACAAAGGACACCAAAAAAAAACACCCGCAAAAACCCATGACAGAAGAAACACCAAGAACCCCACAACCAGCAAAAAACCCTGATCTACATTACAACACAACAAGAGATCTCTCGCCTTTTCCCCGGCTAGAATCAACTCCCCTAGCATCAAAGTTGATCGAGCACTCTAAATTCTTAAGCTTCCTACTCCCTTTTGGTTTGGAAGCAGAGACTAGAATCTCTTGACAACTTTTTCTAATCTACAAAACCCAAATAAGCTAGAAATGCAAGCATGTTACCTTTTTGAGCACCATTTGAGTTATCCTCTTCTAGAAGCTTACGCCGATAATCCTGTTCAAATCTGTCCAACGCATGCAACTCATGATATAATTCCTGCAGCCAAGAAGCAGATTTGTATTCCTTCAGTAAAGTTCCAACACATAACAATTATGCAGCATTAGGGGGTGGCAATCAAATACATTGATTGGTTATTGTGGTATCAAAAGAAGGTACCACAATCTATTAACAAAATCAACCTCTCATATTGTTTCCATCTTCCCCCCCAAATCAGGATGTACATTTATTTCAATTCAGAGCACTCATTGACGTAACAAAATAATTAATGTTTTGGCATCCAGTCCAACAAGCACTAGAAAATGAAGAATACAAATTATACATTGTTGTACAAATAAATTCGCCAAAAAAGTGAAAAAAAAAAAAAAAACAAACAAAACAAAACAAAACAAAACAAAAATTATCCTATTCTTTCCATTTTGGTTCAAGCTGTGAGACAAAGGTCTATTATGACTAAATTATGAATTTACACCACTGCAACTCAGTGCGGCTGTTGCTATGCAATAGTAATGTGAAAATACTCACAGCTGTATACTGAACCAAAATCATCAATTGCTGCATCACAGTCTCTGCTTCTTCCTTCAATTGCCTCTGGGGGTTAAGTTCTGAACCCAACCTAAAATATCAGAAAGATAATACAAGACAAAACGTGAGAACCTCATTTGAGAGGTTTAAAGAACACAGACAAGGTACTATACACAAGTTCTATTAGGATTACTTTTCAAAATAGCGATCCAAGTTGTGCCATTGAGGATCTTTGCAACGATTTCCAAAACGCACCACTTCTCCAGAGAAAATTTTCAATTCTTCTCTGCCAGAGTTGCAGAACAAAATGATCAATTTTCTCAACCATGTAACAATCATAAGAAGAATTACTTATCAAAAAAACAATCATAAGAAGAATTAACCAGTCCAAAGCCAATAACAAAAACAATATAACTATCTACGACTATACACCTCTTGTCGGCTGCAGCAATTCTTAGAAGTTCATCCATATCTCTTGAAATTAAATTTTGCACCCCTTCCGATGGAAGTACCACATCTTTTAAATGTTTGATGTTCTCTTTGGAAAGGGATTGCATTAGACTGGCACCCTTAACAATTGTGTTCGCAACTTCAAACGCCAAAATTGAAATTTTATTCCCTTTTGTTGTCACCCCTGAGGTAAAACCACCACTAGGGTTCAAATTGGTCATGCTACTACCAAGCGTGTCCAAAACTTCCACTGCCTTCCCAAGCCCAGCAGTACCAGCTCTGCCCAGAAGTGAGCTCACCTCAGAAACCTATAACACAAAAAAGAAAAGATTACTATGCCAATTCAACACCATAGCGATAATATTTACACATTATCACAATATTTGTTTAATTACTGACAAATGCAAAAACCACCATCTAAACTTCAACAATCATGGCAAATATTGAAAAAATCTCTTGGCAACTTACAAGCATAATGTCAACAAGCACTTAGGTTCGCAAGTACAGAGTAAAAATAACCATTGAAGCAATGATAGTAAAAATATCACAAGCACTTAGGTTCGGCAACTTACAAACACAATGCCTCACACTGAAGAAATGACAGTTTCTGGCAGGGAAAGAGGAGGAGGGGGAGGGAGAGGCTAATTCCCAGAAAAACAATCAATTTTTTAATAATGAAGCATATTTACCCCACAAAGAACCTCCAAAAATCTTCCTCTTTTTTTTATGATGGGAAACCTCGACAACGTAGGAAGGACCGGGTTCAAAAAATCTAAAAACAATCAATCAAGTAAAGTAGCTAAAACTTAACAAGGCGGTTGGTTTGCAGGATCTAACATTCCTCATGGCATTCACATTCCTGGGAAGGTGATGCATGGGAATCCAAATTCTAAAGAATATGACTATTCCCAAGTTTGGGAATGATTAGGAATATGATAGGATTCTAGAGAATATGAGATTCCTGTGTTTGGTTTACTCCAAGGCATCATGGAGGAATAATTTATTCTTCCTAAAATATCTTTATGTTTCTCTTCAAGTGCATAAGGTTGTTTGATACAAAATTGTTTAAAATTAAACAAAAAATGGCAGGAAAGAAAATTATATACAAACCGTAATTTTTCTCTCACTTCCAATATATAAATTGTCTATACTATTTGATTTATTTTTCATCTATAATCAAAGAAAACCTGTTTATTTCTATTTTGTGGAATGAAATAGTTCCTCAATTTTATATACGTATTTTACATTCACTTCCGTTTTTCTTTTTTTATAAATAAAATAGTTCCTCACTTTTGTATATAAATTTACAAATGATCATAATTAAACCCAAAAAAATAAACATGACAGAATTATCATATAATCTAACTTTTCTTGTATGCTAAAAAGTTCTTCACCTAGAGAAAGGTTTGGCACCTTATTCATAAAAACATATGGGATGTGGGCATTATTGTCATTTAAAAGAAAATAAACATTCCCAAGGCCAAGGGAATGTAGATTCCCGCCTCTCTAGAAGGGAATCCACATTCCCTTGGGTTTTTGAATTCCCTCCACTTAAGTGGGTTTTTGAACGAGCTCACCTTATTTATAAAAACATATGGGATGTGGGCATTAAAAAACATATGGTTGTGGCGGTATGCTCATGAGGAGGGCGCTTGGTGGAGGTTGGTCTTGGTGGCTAAGTATGGGTCTTCTCAGGGCGGTTGGCGCTCTTGTGACATTACTGAGTCACATGGGATGGGGCTTTGGAAGTTTATTTGCATGGGGTGGCATAATTTTAAGGGGCATTTTAGATTCGACCCAGGGAATGGTTCCAAGATCAATTTTTGGGAGGATGTTTGTTGTGGGGAGAGCTCTCTCAAAGACACATTTCCTTGTTTGTTTAACATTGCCAGTTTCAGGGGGGCATCCACTGCGGATAATGTGGAGCATTACAACAGCTCCATCCAGTGGAACATTGTGTTTACTCGCTTCATTCATGACTGAGAGGTGGAGGTTCTGGCTTTGTTTTATAGCCGCTTGTATTCGTATAAGTTTAGAGGGGTTGGGGAGGAAAAATTGTGGTGGGTTCCCTCGAGCAAAGGCTCCTTCGAGATGAGCTCGTTCTATCGGGTTCTCTCTTCTCATGGGTCCCTTCCTTTTCCTTGGAAAGGCATTTGAATGACCAAGGCTCCGCCTAGAGTGACCTTTTTTGCTTGGACGGCTGCTAGAAGCAAGATTCCCACCATTGACAATTTGCGCCGGAGAGGAATGATTGTGGTCAATAGATGCTGGTTATGCAAGTCGGATGGGGAGTCTGTGGATCATCTTCTTCTTCATTGCGGAGTGGCGAATGCTTTGTGGAATGTTATTTTTAGCTGGTTTGGGTTGTGTTGGGTTATGCCCGGCTCGGTTAGGGAGTTATTCGCCTGCTGGTGGTCTGGTGGTCGCTCGAGGAGTGCGGTGATTTGGAAGATGGTTCCTCTGTGCCTTATGTGGTGTATTTGAAGGGAACGTAATATTAGATGCTTTGAAGACTCGTCGAGGTCTTTTGAGAAAATTCTTCATTATTTTCTCTTTACTCTTTACACTTGGACTGGATGGCTTGCCCCGATTGTAATTAGCTTTCCGGATTTTCTTTCTCGTTTCTCCTCCCCCCCTTAGGCTCTCCCTTGTATACTTCCTGTGTACTTTGGGTTGCGCCCCTTTACGCCTTTTATATATATTGACTTATCAAATAAAAAGTGCAACAAAACGGGGTAAGCTTTTAGGATTCCCCTCATCCAAATACCCATAAAAGTTAACAGCAAAAAGTAGCTAGAGCTCAAATTAAGACCTCCTCAAAAATGGAGGGTGCCCTTCCACCTCCAAAATCCCTTCTTCCCAAGGGTCAAATCCAAGACCTCCCCTTTTCATAAGGAAGAAAGGTACCATTTTGCTACTATGGCCGGTAACATAAATATATAATCACAATGTGTCAGAAACACACAAAAGCTCTAATAGCCTCCTTCAAATCTTAAAATTTCTCCAAGTATCCTCAATTCCCTAGCAGCCCAGGTTAATTCCAGACCTATCACAAACAAAAAGGCATTTACAAAAGTCTTTATTTTTGGAAGAGATTAAATCTTTATTTTTCAACACTTATAGATTTTTGGACAGTTGCTTATGTTTCTCCTTTGGTGATTAGTTATCATGATTCTTTTGTTCTTTGTGCCCCTACTAGTTAGGTGTCTCCTCTTGTATACTTCATGTGTACTTAGGGGCACCTTACGCTTTTAATGATATCTCGATTACTTATCAAAAAGAACAAAAGTCTTCAACTAAGCAAAAAGGACGTCATCCAATTTGAAAATGACGGGAAAGGTGGGTATGAGGAAGTAAGGAGTGTCATGAAATTTATTTAGGCTGCTTTTGTTTCAGCAAAAAGGACATCATCCAATCTGAGAATGAAGGGAAGGTGGGTTTGAGGAAGGTGTCGTGAAATTTTGTTAGGCTGTGTTTGTTTCAGTGTAATACGTTTTCTGGAAAACATTTTCCCCATTTGTTGGTGTTTGGTGTGAGCGAAAAATACTAGTCAACGGAAATAATTTCCGAGTCAACAACGAGCTGTAAGCCATTTTCTAGAGCATGTCTTCCCCTCTCTCCCCCACCCTCTCCCCGAACCACAATACCATCCACCACTCCCATAAAGGAACCCAATTACCCCCCACCTGAGTGCCACTATGCTCTGCCCCTCTCCCATCATCCNCCCCTTCCTGCCCCCCCAAAAAAAGGAAACTCTCACTCCACTGCCAGAGTCCCCTCTCCGTATATGGATTTTTGTGGCATTTTATTATTATTATTATGGTTGGCAATGGTATTCAGCATTATCTGAAAGCTTTGAATGGCTTCCGATTGGTTTTCAATTGTAGTGATAAAATATTTTTTCATACAAACGAAACAATGGAAAAATATTTTCAATATTATTTTCAAGGTCTCAATCAAATAATGAAAAATTAGTGATTTTCCCAAAATATATTCAGCCAAAAATATTTTCCCTCAAAGTCATTTTACATCAAACAAAAGTAACCTAATTGGTAAGTTAAACACAAGGACCTCACCCTCCACCAGGTCCTTAAAACAGTAGAAGATGTTATGTGAATCCAGTCCTTACAATCCTTCTGGACATGAACCTTGAACAATCATGCCACTTTCAAAATAAAAAAAGGCATTTTCTTATTACTTCCTTGATTTTCATCACTTTGTGTTCTTATAACACGTTTCTAAATTGTTTATTCAACAAAAATAAACAACACAGGATAATTCCAACATCTGTACAAAGAATGGACTGTACCAGAAGGGAAAACTCTAATCTTTGCTCCCCATGGCAAAGAATCGCAAAAGCAATGACACAGGACAAGGTCATGATTTCCAATGGGGTTGCGGTTTTCCAAATATGCTTCTGATGATTGGAGACATAGGATGTCAAACAAGTTCATTAATCTTTGATTATTTAACATTGCCTTGCAAAATTCTATTCCAAGTTAACCCAGATTAAGCATGGACGGAAAGGTTTCAGAGAATTTGTGAACTGACATCATTGTGACATTTTATCCTATTTCTAATGGCACCAATTTCTAGTAATGAATTCCTTCTATAAGAGAAAAGTCTATAGCTTCAAATGCTATTGAAAACAAGCATAACTGCAAAAAAAAAAAAACTGCAACTAGTAACCCTATCATAGCATATTTTGTTCAAACTAAAGAAGAATTATTGATTCCAACAAAAAAATATAGCAAAAACATGCATAGAACATATCAAGGTAAGACTTACCTTTGCAACTGCCTGCTTGGACTTGGTTGATCTAGATTTGTGTGATAAAACCCTATTCAAGCGAGGAATCCCGTCATTGAGATCATCCGGAGCCAGACCATATGGAACTACATTTGGCTCCGGAAACGAAAAGGGCTCTCTTAACTGCTTATCCATGTTTTCGCCAACCGGAGATGGGGTCAAATGGCTACTTATTTTCGCGGGCAATGCATGAGACTGAAAAACCACTCCAGACCCATTATTAGAATGGCCATTAGCATGCTGAAAGCTTTCAACGGGAGCATTATCAACAATCCCACGATCCACGGTGGATCTCCCTGACCTCGAGCAAATCCCACCCATGGTATCGATCACCGCAAACTATGCCTTACCTTTTATTTCATCCACAAATTCCATACAACAGCCAAGAATTTGGACTATTTACAAGAACTAACACCAACCCTCGTATTCAGCAATTCAACTATGCCAGTTTGTACATAACCAGAGCAAAATCAGAAGCTCCTTCAATCTCCGCAACTAGGAATTCAACCAGACCAGTTTGAAACTAAAAATGAAACTTCTACTTCCGCAAACATCCACAGTACCAATTCTGACCACTACTGAGTGTTCCAGCCCATCAACTCCCAGATCACCAAACTGTCAATCAAGAAAACACCCAACCCATAAATCAGAAACCGCAAGTCGAACACAAAGTAAGAATCCAATTTCTTCAAAGAAAAACATGTGACAGAATCACTAAAATTAAATCCTTTACTTAAACAAAGCAAATAAGCAGAATTTGATCAAAACCCACAAACCATTATCACAATAAGAATCAAAATTTAAGATCAATCGCAGTAATCAACAAATAGGCGGCTCTGCACACACAAAAACAGATTACCAGTCAGAGAAACTCACCAGGTCACAGAAAAGAAAAGCGGGTGGATGAGTTGAACTTGGATCTACTAGAAAATAAATGGTGCTGATGATGATGACGGTGATGGGCAAAGGGGTAGATGGGGCAGCATAGGAAGAAAGACCTTAAAACCCAAAGACAGAGAGAGAGAGAGAGAGAGAGAGAGAGAGTCAAGTCAGACTCAATCAAAACCCGCTCTTTGCATTTTTCTCTCTCTTTCTTTTTTCTTTCTTATTTTTCTCTTTGGCCTTTCTTGGCTGCGGCAGGCTGCAGTTTGAGTCGTATGACTAGTACGAGTTGTGGAACTCTCCAACTCCTGCCTTCCCGAAGGACTCACTGCCTTTGCTTTGGTCAAACCCCCACCCGCCTCCACTTCCGTCTCTCACCACCCACCCTTTTACCATTCTCCTCTTTCTTTTCTTTTTTTTACCACCCTCCTTCTTCGCGCCTGCTCTCCACGCTCCTCCCTCTCCTCTCCCAGTCGGCTGTCACAGACGAATATTTTGGAAAACACATTATTTTATATCTTCCTCCATGATCAATATTTATTTCATTTTCTTTCAAAAATAAAAATATTCATTTCATTTTGTGGTCTAGTTGGGATATGCTTGATAATTTTTGGCACGATTCACAATCTCAACATAAAATTAAAAGATGAAAGTTAAAAAAATTGACCCGTTTAATTAAATTGACTAACACTTTTTAACATAATACTTAAACTCGACATAAATTTCAATACAAAATTAAAAGATTAAGGTTAAGGCATTTAACCCATTTAATTACAGTTTATTTATATAGTCTTATACTCACGTTTCGATACAATCCAAACCCAACACTTTTAATCGGGTTGGGTTTATAATGATCATTTTTTCAGTTTGATGCGAAGTCAATCTGATTAATAGATAACACTAAATTATTGGCAATGAGTCTTTTAAAAGTGATGAAAGTTTTGATGTCTAGACAGCTGTTTCTGTGATGGACAACTGTACAGCATGTTTTGGTATTTCATGATCAAATCCAATCCAATTTCAACCATATTTTTTTTTTAGCTAGAAATTTAAGCCTCTTCTCCGTGAGTTAGGATTCTTTTCCATTAAAATGAATAGTAAAATATCTAATTAGTTATAATAAACGGTAGTTTTATTCAATAAAAAATGAAAAAATAAAAATATTACTCAAGTATAACTAACTAGAGAGAACCTCGTTCCCTTCTCCATGAAGTATTGTACCACATTGATTTAATATTTTTTTTTCTCTGTTTGATATTTTTGAATCAATTTGTCAAATCTGAAAAATATACCAATTATTTGGCCAAAATATATATGAATAAGAATAATTTAAGCAGGAGGATTAGAAATTATTAATGTTTGTTTGATTTTATTTGTTTTCCTTGATTTGACCAAACGAAAGTTGCTTGCTGCTTAGAATTGTTCAAACCCTAATATTACAAATTGTAATTCACGCGCCTGGTGAGCTAATCAGTAATCACGACGAAACTAATTAATTATTTAAATTCAACACATTGATTGATGGCCTCCCTCCTTTTTTTATTAATCTAATAAATCGTAGCTCAAACGTTAATCAAAGTTTTTATAATTTATATAATATATGTATGCTTTTCGGTGATTAATATATACGTACACTACTTAATGCTTTCTACGTATCGTCTTGTTCGTGTTATATATATATCAGGCTCTATCACTACTAAAATTAGGCTTAATTAGCCTTTATCCATCAGGGTTAAGGAGGTCGATCTTTCCCAATTTTGAGTTCTATGGATGAAATAAAAGGACCGAGGGACGAAGGTGAAAATGCTTTTATAACAATTATGAAAAATGGTTCATTTGGCAACGACATGGGCGAGAGATTAACTCACAAAAGAAGTGAAGAAAGAAGCCACCTTAACAACAGATAAAGCGGTTGGCTTCATGAGCATCCCGGCATTGATGTTCAAAACAAGAAGCTATTAAATTATTGGGCTCAAACTCCATTTTAGTAAGGGAATGATTTGATAGAGTCAAGATTCGATCTTATAATATTTGGTTCTGATACCATATTAAATCACAAATTATCTAAAAAGTTTAAGCTTATAAGAAGATGTAAATTTAATCATTTAATTAATACTTTAACAAAAACGTTTTAGCAAAAGTATAGATGATGTTATATCTCCGCGGTCGAAGACGACGACAACAGAGACAATGAAGGAATTTTGTAAATTAGAATAAATAAATAAGTCGTAGAAAAACATTTCTCTTATTCTTCTCTTTGTTTCTTCTTCTTCTTCATCTTTCTTAGTCTTTGTTTGTGTATTGTGCGTGGAAGATGTTCTTCCTTAATTTCACTCTCTTGTTTAGTTGCTTAAGATGATTACAAGAAGTAGAACACATTCTACCAACCCTTGTAATGCAAACGGAATTTCCAAAGTCAACCGTCAACTTCTTTAACAGTCAACGGTAACTTTTTAAATTTAATGGGGTGTGTGTGTATATATATATTCCTCTTTTTCAAAGACAATATTTGAGACTCAATTCTATGATATGGGACTTATGAAGTTAATGATCTTTTATTACATGTTTAAGAAAGAAAAAAAAAATACCCTCATGTAAGAGTTTCTAAAAGCCCTTTTTTTTTTTTTAACCTACTGATTAGTTTGGTTGAGCAGTTTTAAAAGTAGTGATTTCAACATACAGTTAATGAAAACATGATTTTTAAAAATACAGTTAAACGTTTCAAAAAATTGCAGTACAACCTTTAAAATATTGCGTTTTTAAAAGCGCAACCCTTGCATGTGATTTAGAAACATATATTTTTTAATGTTTTCAAAACCGTCATTTTTTTAAAATGCACTCCAAACACGACATACTTTTAACATGCGAAAATCGCAAGGCTAAATGGAATTGTAATAGACCATTGATCATAGTTCAAGCATCACTCTCAATGTTAATTTTCTTTCAATAATTAGAGCATATTGGTTAAATACAATGCATCCTTCGATCTAAGAACTCTTAGGTTATGTTTGTTTCGACATAAAATATTTTATGTTGGAAACTATTTTCAATGTTTCAGCTACATAATTCATATTAGCAATGACGGCCAAAAACGATTGGCAACTTGTAGAAAACACCCCTGTGGCGGATTCTAGCAATTAATAATAATTTGTGAGAGAGTGTGCATAAGAGAAGGATAAGTTAAAACTTAAAAAATGATTTACAGTTTTCAAAGAAAGAAACCATTTTACATAAATTAACGAAGGTTTTACTGGCCAACCAAAAATGTTTTAGTTTAACCACAATTTTTAGTCGTATTTTACATTAAAAAAAGAATAAAAAAGAGCCTCAGCTATTTCTTGTCGACATTAACTCTGTGTGAGGACATAATCACTTGCAAATTACATGCACCTTGCAAAGTTGAAGGAGTCCAACTGTTTGGTTCCTACAAATTTATTTCTTTGATGGTAATATATTTTATAGAAAGGCAATGATTATTGTCGTAATCAATCTAGAAATAAGTTTGAACCAGAGAATTTCTTAAGCAAGGAGAAGGCATACTACACTATTATCTATCCAAATCATGAGAGCAAAACTTCAAATTAGCGGGTGCGTTTAGCGATTGAGTTTTGATAAAAGAAATGAAGAAAGAATTGACTGACTTGATATAAAATAGAGAAAATAAGTGAAATAAATTGTTTGTTAATGTACAAAAAGACCATTAGGAAATCCATTTCTATTTTCTAGAACCATTAACATGCAAAAAAATAAAAAGCAATCACAAAATACTGAGATTTTCGTGATTCACCATTAAGGATTACGTCTTCAAAGTTTTAGCAAGATTTATGACTCACAATCAAGTCAAAACACTGAAACGGCCCAAATTTTTTTTTTTTTTTTTTTTTTTACNAAAAAAAAAAAAAAAAAAAAAAAAAAAAAAAAAAAAAAAAAAAAAAAAAACCTTCTCATTTAAAACCGTAGCACTTCCAACGTTGAACAGGGTCAGGTGCAAGCCGGGTAATATATAAACCAAGCTCCACATAGCCTAACAAAAACATGATCAGAAACGAAAAGAAAAATCTTTGCCAAACATCCCTATAGCTTGCCATCCTTGTTGGTCCAGCAGTATGAACACTAGAAATTCCCCATAGCAAATGAGACTAAAGAAATAGACATGAGGAGGCCTAAGTTTTAGGCAATTTGACCAGCAAATATGAAAAATGGACACTTCTTCGTGTAAACAGAATCATGTGTATGAATTCATCACCGCCGTTGAAAAAGTCAACCATGAACTTAACCATCGATCAACTTATAAACAAAAACTTAACATCACGTGATAATATCTCATAGCAGAATTAATTATACCATTGCCTTAATTGTAAGAAAATCGGTGGTCCAAAGCAAAACGTGCAGTCAATCTAAGACAACTACTAACCATCAGTGATTT
Organism: Carpinus fangiana; assembly: GCA_006937295.1. Taxonomy (NCBI): domain Eukaryota; kingdom Viridiplantae; phylum Streptophyta; class Magnoliopsida; order Fagales; family Betulaceae; genus Carpinus; species Carpinus fangiana. The sequence goes on from CM017327.1 coordinate 31,989,966, forward strand.
TCATCCAATGGCCCATGTTCCACGTGATAAACATTGGCCTACTTGCATTTGCATTGGGCACTGTCAACTTACATTTTGCTCCAGAAGTTTTTATTTTTTTATTTTTTTTATTTAATATTTTTCTTTGTGCATGAATTTAAACTCTTTCTCAACAAGTGAGCTTCAATTAATATGTAAATGTTTAATTAAAATAGAAAACAAACCGTGCATGCAAAGGATCGAACTTAAGATATATACTCTGATACTGTGTTAAATTAATAGATATATTATGTTACAATTCTTAGTATCGCATATGACTTAAGTTTAATCTTAACCATGTATATATAAGCTTTTGGGCACCCTTCTCTTGTAAGTCGGTTTTCAAGGGTAAGTTATACCCCACGTTTGTATCATTTGGTTTCAAAGTTAGCCACCATGTTGAGGAATTTGAGTCACGAAGAGGATGATTTATAGGCTAGATTAAAATAATGATAAGTGAGTAGAGCCACCAAAAGAAAAAGGGCTACCATCGGATTAGTGTTAATAGAATGGAGTCGGTCACGGAAGCATGGTAGTATGTTACGATCTTAGTGTCTCACATAAGTTAAGTTTAATAATGTGTATATAAGGTATTGGACACCATTCTTTTTTAAGCCGACTTTTAATGGTGAGTTCTACCCAAGATTTGTAACATATTAAGTATGACTATTCTTTGGCAAGAGATTTCGTTAAGCTCTTTTTTCTTTTTTGGAATGTACGGCTCAATCC
>CM017327.1:31990897-32087108 GCA_006937295.1 Carpinus fangiana
AAAAAAAAAAAAAAAAAAAAAAAAGAGCCTCAGCTATTTCTTGTCGACATTAACTCTGTGTGAGGACATAATCACTTGCAAATTACATGCATCTTGCAAAGTTGAAGGAATCCAACTGTTTGGTTCCTACAAATTTCTTTCTTTGATGGTAATATATTTTATAGAAAGGCAACGATTATTGTCGTAATCAATCTAGAAAGAAGTTTGAACCAGAGAATTTCTTAAGCAAGGAGAAGGCATACTACACTATTATCTATCCAAATCATGAGAGCAAAACTTCAAAATTATAAATTAGCGGGTGCGTTTAGCGATTGAGGATTTGAGAAAAGAAATGAAGAAAGAATTGATTGACTTGATATAAAATAGAGAAAATAAGTGAAATAAATTGTTTGTTAATGTACAAAAAAACCATTAGGAAATCCATTTCTATTTTCTAGAACCATTAACATGCAAAAAAATAAAATGCAATCACAAAATACTGAGATTTTCGTGATTAACCATTAAGGATTACGTCTTCAAAGTTTTAGCAAGGTTTATGACTCACAATCAAGTCAAAACACTGAAACGGCCCAAATTTTTTTTTTTTTTTTACAAGAGCTCTGACTTGAGACTATCAACCCATGCCAAGCCTCCGCTCCATGGACTAAGTTAAAGGAAAAATTTAAAACCGTAGCGCTTCCAACATTGAGCAGGGTCGGGTGCAAGCCGGGTAATATATAAACCAAACTCCACATAGCCTAACAAAAACGTGATCAGAAATGCAAAGAAAAATCTTTGCCAAACATCCCTATAGCTTGCCATCCTTGTTGGTCCAGCAGTATGAACACTAGAAATTCCCCATAGCAAATGAGACCAAGGAAATAGACAGGAGGAGGCCTGAGTTTTAGGCAATTTGACCAGCAAGTATGAAAATAGATACTTCTTCGTGTAAACAGAATCATGTGTATGAATTCATCACCGCCGTTAAAAAAGTCAACCATGAACTTAACTATCGATCAACTTATAAACAAAAACTTAACATCACGTGATAATATCTCATAGCAGAATTAATTATACCATTGCCTTAATTGTAAGAAAATCGGTGGTCCAAAGCAAAACGTGCAGTCAATCTAAGACAACTACTAACCATCAGTGATTTTCATCCAATGGCCCATGTTCCACGTGATAAACATTGGCCTACTTGCATTTGCATTGGGCACTGTCAACTTACATTTTGCTCCAGAAGTTTTTTTTTTTTTTTTTATTTAATATTTTTCTTTGTGCATGAATTTAAACTCTTTCTCAACAAGTGAGCTTCAATTAATATGTAAATGTTTAATTAAAATAGAAAACAAATCGTGCATGCAAAGGATCGAACTTAAGATATATACTCTGATACTGTGTTAAATTAATAGATATATTATGTTACGATTCTTAGTATCGCATATGACTTAAGTTTAATCTTAACCATGTATATATAAGCTCTTGGACACCCTTCTCTTGTAAGTCGGTTTTTAAGGGTAAGTTATACCCCACGTTTGTATCATTTGGTTTCAAAGTTAGCCCCCATGTTGAGGAATTTGAGTCACGAAGAGGATGATTTATAGGCTAGATTAAAATAATGATAAGTGAGTAGAGCCACCAAAAGAAAAAGGGCTACCATCGGATTAGTGTTAATAGAATGGAGTCAGTCACGGAAGCATGGTAGTATGTTACGATCTTAGTGTCTCACATAAGTTAAGTTTAATAATGTGTATATAAGGTATTGGACACCATTCTTTTTTAAGCCGACTTTTAATGGTGAGTTCTACCCAAGATTTGTAACATATTAAGTATGACTATTCTTTGGCAAGAGATTTCGTTAAGCTCTTTTTTCTTTTTTGGAATGTACGGCTCAATCCGCATTCTTTTTCCCTCCTTCATCTATTCTTCTTCTTCTTCTTCCAAATTCATCAAACATGCATCAAATTTGCCATGACGACACATACAAACCATGCGTGTTGTGACAATACATGAAGAGCATGCGCAGCAGAACGGGTAAGCAAATCCAGAGCCGATTAAGGTGGATAGGTGGTGTGGTAGGGCTAGAAGATGTGGGTATATAGAGACGGTTCTTTTTTACCCTCTTCTTAAAATTGATGTAACTTTTAAAATAATAATAATTTTAAAAGTTACATTGACATTGGATAAAAGATAATTTCTAGCATTACTCAATAAATTTAGCTTACAAGTTAGATAAAAATAAATAATTTTTTTTTTTTTTAAAAAAAAAAGGGACAAAAATTCCCTCGGAACCAAGTTATAGACATTCCCTTTTGTTAGGGATGTTTACTCGGAAGGGAAAGATAGAAGAGAGGAGATATTTTCCACTTTTGTTAATTAAGGATGTTTTCAAGAGGACCAAGTCAACGATGACTGCATGGAAGATTAAACGTGAGTTTGGAGCTTTTCAATTTGTCAAAGCATTTAATAGCATTAATTTTTTTTAAGAAAAAAAAAATAGAAGGAAAAAGAACGAAGAAGAAGAAGATAGAAACAACACAAAGATGTCAAACATACGTATGCATCTTTCAACCTTAAGGAAAGATTATTATTAAGGCCGGTGGTTTAATGATCCAAGAAAATTTTTAAAATGGTTAGGCATGTATTAGGGTATGAGTTTGAATCTTCTCTAAGGCTGCTTAAATGGGGCGGTTATCTGCAAACCGTTAGCCGCTTATAACCGTTAACCGTTAACCACTTAGGACGATTGCAATTAGCAATTTTAGGGGGTAGGACAAGACGGTTATAATCACTAACCGCCTTCATTTATATAAAATAATATAAATATATATTAAATATTTTATATTAATAGAATATATATTAATTTTTTTCATTTGTAATTGGATTAATGGATTTGGGCTATTTATGAATATGTATATGAAATATATAATGTGGTATGTAATGTTTTGGGCTAAGCCATAATCAAAGCATGCTTTTTTCCTCTATCTTTTTTAGAACAATTTGGCCTTAAACCCTTAAAATAAGCCTAAAAAATAGGTCAATCTCATAAAATAGCCATTAAAGGCCCAAAACACTTAAAAAAATTCAAAAGCCCATATAAAAAAAGCAATTATAAAACCACTAACCATCAGTTATAAAATAACCGCTAACCGCCTAAGCGGTTGTGATTATTAAAAATCAATAACCGCCCAAGGCGGTTGCGGTTGCGGTTATTGCTAATAATCACCGATTATAACCGTCTGAGCACCCCTAATCTCCGTAATTGGAGAATCCTCACATATGCCTAATTAGTATTAATCATCTTGGTTTTTATTGATGCCTTGGTGGGACTGGATCAGGTTATGATTTAGTCGGACTTGAAAGAGCACCTGTAATTCTCACCATCTAAACTCTTCATGTGCGACTCCTAGCAGATAAGTGTTACTACGATCACGCACACCTAAAATAGCCACAATTGATCTCCGTGGCCTACTCTTTTAATTAGGCAAAAGAAGAAGAAGAAGAAGAAACGACGATGAAAAAGATAGCGGAATAGGGACTTGATGGTGGTGAGGAGGTGGCAGAGTATTAGAGGAAGAGTCAATAGTGGGGGAGATCAGGAGATGAGGTTGAAAATGAAATGCAAAGTTTTTTCAACCTCAATAGATGAGGAGGCGGATTTTATGTTGTACTTTTACACTGGGAGATTATTCTTCTGTTCAATTCTTTTAAAAAAATCACGAAAAGAAAAACAAAACGTTGTATTGTGACTAATTGAATCTAACTTCTTCCATCTTTTAAACTAAGAGATGGCAGATATCCATCAATGCAGTATATTAAACTAACACGTGTTCTTAAAGCATGTGATTCTCCGGTGCATTTTTAAGCAGAGTGAAACCATTTACAGCATCACATACACATCAGAAGCAGAACTATCTAGATCTTTTGAAGCAATCAAATTTATAGTAGTTGTACTCATCATACAAGATGGAATTATTGGCCTCAACAGAAAACAACTTCAAACTGTCTAAACTCAATGAATCACGAAGCCTACTGTAGTTACAAAGTTCAGTTCATTTTTCCAAGAATCAGCAGGGAACCATTATAACATCAAGTACAGGCCATTTGAATTTTTCAACTCCTCGGCTGCCTCTTATGTTTATAGGGATAGAACCAGAGGGATTTGAGGAGAATAAATTACTTGTTCAGCAATGTTTTTGGCTCCACTGTCATGACGAGGCACCAGATCCAGCTGCTGAAAAACATGCCGGGAGAAGCATAGAATTGACTTCGGAAAAATAAGAAGGCAGCTAGAGGATTCTGTCAGCCTTATTCAGCATTGGTACTAATGAGAAGCAACAGTCACTGATCTAGCTGCCCAAAGAACAAAATAAAAAAACAAAACGAAATCAATGTTATAAAATTTATTATTCTAGTAAAAGAATTCTACACCATGTTGGTGCACAATCTACGCAAAAGGCACAAAAGCTTGAAGACATGGACATACCATTTTCAACTCCTTTGAGTGTTGAACTCTGAGATTAGGTCTTCTAATTCTTCAATGATTGCTTTATAGCAGAAACAATATTGATCCTAAGAAACAGTAAGTTAAAAAAGATGGAGCATCAGAAGTCGAGCAGACTCAGCATTCGTTTTTAAGAAAAATGAGAAAGAGAGGAGGTTGAGGAGGAGAGGGGGAATGAGAATGAGATTAATCTACATTCTTGTCACATAATTTTAGGCCTTTTCTCTGCGTTCTAAAGGATATTAGACAAAAAAGAAACTAAAAACACTACTGCTTGCTCCCCTATAACCGTCGTGTGCAACTCTGTTAACCAGAGAATCAAACCAACCCAATCATGGTTGGTTTACCATGCGACCTGTCAACCAACCAGGGCCATAATGCAAGGGAGAAAAAACAAAAACAAAATAGGGCTTTCTGCACAGGCTACTAGGAAAGGACAAACTTGCCCCCCAGTACACACAGACAAATTTCCCCATCTACATGAAATAAATCGGGTTAAGGTTTCTACTGGTCCTTCGTGCTTGCACAAGTCCATAGTTCAATACTCAGGCCAAACCTTAAGGTTGAGCCATAAAATTAGAGCTCTTCTTTCAGGCCAGCAGAAGTCACTAGTGTAATAATGGATTAATTATATGACATTACCATGGATATCATTATAAACTATACCTGCGTTTGGACCATTCCAATTCTCTGAGACCTGAACATGGTTATGGTATTAACAAGATCTAAAGCAGACATGTCTCCAGCAAGAATTCTTTGAATTGTGTTATGAATGGTGCAATATGTTCCTGTTCTCCCAATACCTGCACTGAGAGAGAGAGAGACTGTTTCAGAAAAAAGTGCACATACGATATATGGAGCATTATCATGGCACATTTAGATTATATAAACTTGAGCTGAACCTGCAGTGCACCACTATTGGACCAAGACCGGGTGGTACATGATATAGTATTTTCAAAATTTCACGCACTGCAATTGTGTCCTTTGGAACTCCATGATCGGGCCATTCAGGATACTGAATATGCAGAACAGACATGGGTGCCTCCTCGGACTGCAATATAGATGACAATGGCTAGGAGAAAAGACATTTCGGTAGGCAGGAAATAAATTACAAATCACACAATAAGAAAACCAATTTATATAGCAAGGTATACATTTGAACACTAGTAAATTCATTTGGTAATTGATACAAATTAAGAACAGCATGAATATACAGCATATATTCAGGGGCTCCTTGATGTCTTTCTGTGTTCTTTTTTTTTCTGCATTTTTTTGGTGGAATAAATGAATAGTATCACTAACATCTTGGAGGACAAATGCCTCATATATGGGACAAGTACAAGGACCTAGAAGCACATAAGAAAATTGGACAGGAGGGAGAAGAGGCAAAAGGAATAATAAGGGCTTCAATTTCCAGAATCAATTTGGTTGCAGTACTTCCAAATGAAATCTAGAAGGCAAAGAAGGGTTACTATTCCAGCTGTGAAAATGAGAGGATTCAACACTTCAAACCACCACTTCTTTACAAAGAATGGTATCAATCCTCCCTCTCTCTCTCTCTCTCTCTCTCTCTCTCTCTCCCTCTCTGTTTCTTTCTTTGATTTCTTTTTTTGGTAAGGGGGGTTGGGGGTGGGGTTGTAGTTACATATGCCAACTATCTACAAACACTACATGAACAAATAATATATAGATAAGTGCCAAACACCACAGACCAACCTGAGAGAATTAAGGAGATGATGTTATGCCTGTTTGTCTCTTCACTAAAGCATGCATTTGGTACAGGCTGATTTCAAAAAAAAAAAAATCTCATACAGACAATCTCTAAGGAGAAAATATGTATAGAGGGAGACAGAGAGAACAAAATCCACTTTAGAAGGAGCTACTCTAAACACAATTTGCCGGGCAAAAAGAAAAAGAAGAAAAGAAAATGGTACCCTAAAACATGGGCAATTAGCATAACTATTTGCAGCCGCACATAGAGATCCAAAGAAACTTCAAAAAATGCCCATTCCCACACTAACTCTTCTACCATGCCATTGAGAACTCCAGCCAAAACCGGAATATTGTCACCTTAGAAACTAGATATTTGCCAAATGAACAAGAGCTTATCACACTAACTCGCAGATTAACTCAAGGTTCCTACTTCTAAGCCTCAAATCTAGATGGTCATTAGCATGAGAAACACGTATAAAATTTATCACTTCCCAACAAATGCAACTTGATTCTGTGAAAGCACCACATTGATTACAGCGATATTTTTTTTATTGGTAAGACTCTTTACAACTTAAGCTAAAGCAAGGGCCTTGAATGTACAAGCAAAGACCCTATGTTATTACTTTAAGATATTCCTTACCAAACAGATTGGCATTTAATATTCATTACCTCCGTTTTAACTTTTAAAGGCTGAAAAAAATAACACAGCATTCAAACTTTATCCCTAGGCACACAAAGAGTATCCAAGAGAAGCCACCTAACTAATAGGAGCAAAAAGAACAAAAAAATCACAATAACTTATCACTAAAGGAGAAGTAAGAACCACAAGGAACTGCTAATGAGCATCTAGATTAGCCTTCCTCTTCTTCTTCTTCAACCACAAGGAACTGCTGCCTATAAAAATCCTGCAACCTCTTTTCTTCTTCTTCTTCCTTTTTCTTTTCAACCCATAAATTCTTTAAAAAAGAAGAAAAAAAAATTAAGACAACCCTTTTTTCTATTACCAATAATTAAATTAGCCTTCTTAACCATAGAATCCAAAATCTAATACTTTCCTATCCCACTTATATTGATCACTGAAAGATCTTAATCTCAAAATTCCTGAGCTGTCAGACATCAGGATGCCTTACCTCTAAATTAATCTAAGATAATTCATGTTACTCATCACAAGGAATAGATGTTTTTCAAACTATGTTTACATAACTTATGGGAGAAACATGCATTCTCACTTTGTCAAACAGAGTCTGTCCCTGAAAATATCACGCTGGATTTCCCCTATATGGTATGCCAAAAGAATCCATAAAGCATCGTTTGCATATTATCAGCAGTATTTTCAAAAACTCATCTTACCTCCTTATGGTTCACCTCCAAGAGGTGTAACTCTAATGAAGTATCAGTAGTTCTTATCCATTTAGTGACTATACATTTATCACCAAATTCCCTAGGACCATCCTCTGCCTGGAAATAATCTCCACATTTTACCATCTGCACATAAAGTTTAAATCATAAGGCATCTAACAAATAAGTATGAAATAAGAAATCTAAAACTAAATTATGCAAGCTTATAAGAATCATCAAATGAATATGAAAAGTCGAGACAATGACCATAGGTTTGCACATCACAACCACATAAAAGTAATATAAGCAGAAATAGTTTTACTAATGGCCACATTACAAGCATGACAATAATATATTCATTAGTAAAGTTAGAAAAGATCACGCTGGTAATAAATCAAGGTGTCTATGAGCCTGCACATGTGAAGTGAATATACACATGTAAAGTAATTTATCATAAGAGTGTCCCTCAAAAATAATAGAAAAAGAAAAAATGAAAGAAAATGAGAAAATGATGCCCCAATAACCCTGTCAAAAGGGTTTACTTTATAGGTGGAACAATTGTTATTCTGATGAAGCCCAATACATTTTTTGATAAGTACAATACAAAGGTAATCAGGTGAAGCCCAATACTTAAAGATAGAAAGGTAACAAAGTACCCAGTCAATGAAAAGCACTGGATAAGTCTTAAGTTTTTTAAATATAAATACTTACACACAAAACATCTAAAACTGGCTCAGAAACATGAATATGTTCAACCAATGAACCAGACTGAGTGCCGATTCCATGTTCTCATAATTGATGAAATACATCATCTGGGGTTGCCCCTTTAACATTTGTAAGTGCTATATTAAACCCTTTCCAGTTTTTGATGTAAAAGTGCTAGTTTTGTCATGTACTACTTATGCTAGATACCAAAGATTTGGGTAATTATATGCAACTGCAAAATACAAAATTTCCATAAACTCTACACAGTGAAGTACCTTGTAATTGTCGACCAACCTGGTCAGCATCACAATCACAGGGCAATGGTACTGGAGTACCATCTCCCAGAAATCCTCATAGGTGTGCGGTAGTGGACCTTGCGTGGCAATAAACTGAGAAACATTTTCCGAGGAAGAAGTCTACATTGAAATGAATCATTATCGAAAGGTCAAGACAAGGAGATAGGAGACAGTTCCAAACACCTTAGAATATTCTTCTGCTGAGAGACACACTATCAACTAAATATTGATTATATAAGCTTGTACCGTGACAAGGCTCGCATTTATGTAGCCCCTCGCTTCCGGTCTGTAATCCTTACACGAGTTAAGAACAACCCTATTCTTGTCAACTGAAATCAACAACAATACAGCAATCTGGTGACAAAAAACTTGGTCTTCAAACTTCATATATGTATATATATCCATTTGTGAGAAAGAAAATTCAAATTGCTTAAGCATTGAGGCCTCAAAAGAAACAAAGATGAGATATACATGGTACGACATCCGTGTAGCGGTTTTTGCTCAAATTGACACTGTCAAAAGCCACAGTACAGCTTCTCCGCATCTCAGATGGTGTTATCCTATTGGCCTGACATCAACTTTAACACTTAGTACAATAACCAAAACAGAACCGCATAAACAAAAGGTAAATAGTAATACAAATGATACCCCCTCAGTCCTAAATTCTATGTCCACCTTAAAAGATCCAATCTTTTTCAAGAGGACCATCCTTAAATGCATTTGTCTTTGAAACCAAATTCTTACGTAAACGTGTTTTCCAGTGACACTTTCCAAAGAGAGTTTAAGAAGATCAACTTTCTTGAAGCAGAAAATTAATAACATGAACCGGCACGTTTCAAAACCCTCGTGAATTTTTGTATCTTTTCTTTTCCTACACATTCTCGGGAGCACACGATGAGCAACCGAAAGAACCAACCTGCAAGCGAGCGAACTCCTTCGCGATAGTCTGAGGCGCGGAGAGCTTCTGGCGGAAGAACCCGAGCGCTTCGGAGCAGCGCGCGAACTGATCTGGGGTGAGAGCGAGCCTGGGCGGCGAATCGGGCGAGAAATCGAAGCGGATGGGCGGTGGGGTGGAGGTGGAGACGGAAGCGGCGGCAGAAGAGGCGGCGGCAGAAGAGGCGGCGGCCATGCCGGATCTTCCCCGGCGGTGGTGGGGCCGTCGAGAAATGAGGTTCCCCAGTTGAATTGAATGTGGGTTTTTTCCTCTGATTTTGGTATAGAAATTATGGGAAGTGGGCGGTTTTTTCCCTGTGATTGATTGGGTTATGATGAGTCTGTACTCTTGCTTGCGCTGGCACAATCTTTGTCGCCAAGCACCGACCAACATTTTTATTTTGAAAAAATAATAATAATAATAATAAAAACTCTGAAAATTACTGTTAAATTTAAAATTATTATTATTAACTTATAATTTATTAATAATTTTAAAAATTACAGAATATCAAAAATACTCCAAGAAGGGGCTGCTGAATTTGGACAAGTGCAATAATAATGGTGTGGTTTGGATCATTGGAAACCATCCATCAAACTGCATTGAACGGTGGATAGAAATCAAACAGAATTGTTGTTGGCACAGTTCTAGCTGATTGGTATGATCCAATGGTTCACTTTGGTCCATCAAGCCACGTGTCTAAATCTTTTTTTTTTTTTTTGTGATTTTTTAGGCTGTGTGCTTGATAGGTGAACTTTTAGGTATTATCAATAATAAATTGCAGCTGTAATCAATGGTTCACGAGCAGCTAGACATGATTGAAACTTTAGGGTGTATCGTGTCTTCCAAGTACGTCNAAACCATCCATCAAACTGCATTGAACGGTGGATAGAAATCAAACAGAATTGTTGTTGGCACAGTTCTAGCTGATTGGTATGATCCAATGGTTCACTTTGGTCCATCAAGCCACGTGTCTAAATCTTTTTTTTTTTTTTGTGATTTTTTAGGCTGTGTGCTTGATAGGTGAACTTTTAGGTATTATCAATAATAAATTGCAGCTGTAATCAATGGTTCACGAGCAGCTAGACATGATTGAAAACTTTAGGGTGTATCGTGTCTTCCAAGTACGTCATCCCGGAAAATAAAAGTTTATCTTGGGTCCCAATAAATAAAATAAATTGCTAATAATCGAAGTAACACGTGGAATATAATTTGAGAGCCCATACCATCCTATCTATCTTTAAAACACCCATTTTATAGTCTTTAATCAAAATTTGACACCTCACTTAAAAATACCAAAATACACTTAGATTACAACACTTGATTACATCCTAACCCTCCAACCGGTAAACCACCCCCACCCCTCTAGCCAAATGTCGCCGCCGTTGGAATTCATGGAGCCACCGTTGGAATCCGCCTAAGAGAGAGAGGTGGTAGATGATGCTAGTGACCTAGGCACGTGGGTCTATTGTCCCACGCTGAACCAAAAAAGTGATAATGGGTTGGATCAAGTGTTTTTGTTTTCATTGTATTTAGTACTCCTAGCTGACGTGTCCAGTGTTTATTTGAGGCCGTAAAATGAGGGTTTTGCAGAATGACCGGATTAAAGGTTTTTCCAAATTTTTCATAGGACCTATTTGTTTGGAAGACTCGAATAGATAAATTCTATTTAATCATTCAGACAACAAAATTATTGGAAATTTCTATATGTTCACTTAATTCAGTTTGTACTCTTATGCTAATTACATGTGATTCGGACAACTTAATTTCAATCACAAGTCTAATAATAATTTTGAAGGTTACATTATTTTTAGGGCAACATAAGAAAGATAAAAATAACTTCCATAAGGTCTTGGCGCAAATCCAAACCTTTGTACCCTTCCAATGAAGGCTTGACAAATCAGCGTGGAATATCTTAAGCAAAATAAACAAAAATACTAAATTGTTATATTCATATTTCTCATTTGTGTTAAAAGTAAAAACCTAAAAAAACTTATTTCTCACTTTTCCTATTCATCTACCCAAACCTGCCGCTAGCCACCGCCAACCATCACACCGGTCAGCCCAAACAACGGCGGTCACGACGCTCTTCCATGCCGGTAATCTTTCTCACCAAGAGTATGTAGAGCATACTGAAAGAAAACAAAAAAAAATTATGCTTTTTGTGTTTATCTTTTGTTTGTTTTTTATGCTAATGAATTTAGTACTTTCCTCTCCTCAACAAAGAGGTGCCTGCGATTTTGTTGAAAATTTTCAAGCTTGTGTTTAAAGGCACCATCTTTGTTGTGGTAAAAGATTTTTCGTGCTGGGCAGCCAATATATATATATATATATATTGCAATATGCTCTGCTCTCGATGAGAGAGAAAGAGATCACCAGTGTGGAGGAGTATCGTAGGTGGTGGAGGGGTTGGTGGCTGGCGCACGGCGGTTTGGGTAGATGAATTATGAATAGGAAAAGTGAGAGATGTTTTTTAGGTTTTTTACTTTTAACCCATATGAGTTATACGAAAATCTAGTGTTTTGTTTATTTTGTTTAAGGTGTTCCACGCATATTTGTTAAGCCCTCGTTAGAGGGCACAAATGTCTTAATTTGCGTCGGACCTTATTTTTAAGAAAAACGTATAGCATTATTTTATACGTTCCAACATCTTAAAAAAATTGCCGACAGACAAAATTTGGACTAAAAAAAAATAAAATCATACTTTATATTTTGTGATTAAATTAAACAAAAAAAAAAAAAATTGTTAAAAAAGGAAAAAGAGAAAGAGAGTAAGAAGAGTAGTCCAAAACAAAACCCTCCTAAAACCCTCATCTTTACCAACGTTCCCTTTCTGCAGAACGCAGCAAACAAAACAGAGGAGGCACTACTTGGCAGCAAAGAGCAGAAAGATTGACCAAATGCAGTTCATCTTCCGCTCTCTCCCAAAGCCACTCTCTCACTCTCAATCACAGCTCATCCGCCACCGCCGGACGTTCGTGGAAGACGCCACCATCAAATGGGTCCGAGACCGCGGCCTCGACCACGCTGTGGAGAAGGAGAAGAACCTCAGGCCCTTGCTCAACCTCAAGAAATTCATCAAATCTGAGCCCTCCAAGTCCGTCCCTATCTCCGTCATCGCCCAGAACCGAGACTCCCTCCAGATCCCGACCCGCCCCATCGACTTCGTCCGCGGATACCCTTCCGTTTTCGAGGAGTTCCTCCCCGGCGGCATCCGCATCCACCCACACGTTCGCCTCACCCCCGAGGTCCTCAACCTTGACGCCGAAGAGCAGTTGGTTTATCAGAGCGAGACCTATAAGCAACAGGCTGCGGACCGGGTTTTGAAGCTCCTGATGATATCCAGGGCCAATAGAATACCGCTCAGCATCATCGAGCTCTTGAAATGGGATCTGGGTCTTCCTGAAGATTACGAGAAAACAATAGTCCCCGAGTTCCCGGACTATTTTCGAATTGTGGGTCACAGAGATTCTGCAAAAGGGTCTGAGGATACGCGCGCTTTGGAACTGGTTTGTTGGAGCAATGAGCTTGCCACTTCGGTTATGGAGAAGAAGGCAATGAATGGGAAATTGGGTTACACAAAGGGAATGGCTTTAGCATTCCCTATGCAATTTTCGAGAGGATTCGAGATGGACAAGAAGTGGAAGAAGTGGGTGGATGAGTGGCAGAAGTTGCCTTACATTTCTCCTTATGAGAATGCGTCTCATCTTCCGCCGAAGAGTGATGAATCGGAGAAGTGGGCTGTGGCGGTTTTGCACGAGTTGCTTCATATTCTAGTGCCAAAGAAGACGGAGAGGGATAATATACTATGCCTTGGAGAGTATTTGGGGCTTAGGTCGAGGTTTAAGAGAGCACTGCTGCAGGACTCGGGTATATTTTATTTGTCGAGTAAGATTGGTACCTACACTGTGGTTTTGAGAGAAGGTTATAAGAGGGGTTTGCTAGTTGAGGATCATCCCTTGATGAGCATGAGGAATCAGTATATTCACCTCATGAATACGGTGAAGGAAAATAGTAAACCGGTTAGCGTTCCAGGTGCAAGTACTCAAAAGAAAAAGCAGACAGGTCATGATGAAGAAAGAAAAGGAGAGGAAGAGGAGGATATTGAAAGTGGGGAAGAACATGAAGGGGGCTTGTATGATTCTTCGGATGCTGAGGTTGAGGAGGCTAGCGACAATAAATACGAACATGAGGATGAAAATGAGAGTCACAGAGGTGTTAGAAGAAATGTTGCAGATAATAGAGGAAGTAAAGCTAGGAAAATGAATTTGGATGCGAAGGGGCATTCGAAAAAATCTGAAAGAAAAAGGGCAGGCATTGAGGAGGCTAGTGACGATAAATACGAACATGAGGATGAAAATGAGAGTCGCCGAGGTGTTAGAAGAAATGTATCAGATAATAGAGGAAGTAAAGCTAGGAAAATGAATTTGGATGCGAAGGGGCCTTCGAGAAAGTCTGAAAGAAGAAGTGCAGGTGTTGAGGAGGCTAGCGAACGTGAGGATGAAAATGAGAGTCACAGAGGTTTTAGAAGAAATGTTTCAGATAATAGAGGAAGTAGAGCTTGGAAAATGAATTTGGATGCGAAGGGGCCTTCGAGAAAACCTGAAAGAAGAAGGGCAGGTGTTGAGGAGGCTAGCGACAATAGATACGATCATGAGGATGACAATGAGAGTCACAGAGGTTTTAGAAGAAATGTTTCAGATAATAGAGGAAGTAAAGCTAGGAAAATGAATTTGGATGCGAAGGGGCCTTCGAGAAAACCTGAAAGAAGAAGGGCAGGTGTTGAGGAGGCTAGCGACAATAAATACGAACATGGGGATGAAAATGAGAGTCACAGAGGTTTTAGAAGAAATGTTTCAGATAATAGAGGAAGTAAAGCTAGGAAAATGAATTTGGACGTGAAGGGGCATTCGAGAAAATTTGAAGGAAAAAGGGCAGGTGGAAAACAACATGGTAAGACGATGGAAAAAGTTCAATCCAAATTTTCTAAAAGAGCAAATATGCACGGTGGGAATAATGTAGGGGGAAGCTCGCTAGAGAGATCAAGTTTACCTAAAAGCAGAGGGAGGTCATTGCCGGACAAGAGGATTTCTACTTCGTAAAGATTCAGATTATTTGCTGCAACCACATGTAAGCAGGTTTGCATCCTGTTCACAATCTCCCTTATTATGAGTTTGCAAATTTAAAGTTTACCTGCTTAGAATGTTTTGATTGTGAGATTGAGTTAGTTGATTACATCTATAGGAGGGCTTCTATGAAGACATACCTACAGACAGACATATTGGAAATATAATATCATAAGAGGGAAAGTAATGTATTGAAGAGGTCCAAACCCAAGTAACAAACTGAAGGACAAGTAAAGAAAGCAACAAATAAGATTAGATAGCATCCAAAGTGTAAAACAAGGACGAAGTAGAAGGTGGATACAACATTGTTGGCCACCGTCTGACCAAGGTTATCCTGAAACTTGATAGAGACCTAACCCCAAGAAGTTGGCTCAAGCGATGAATACCTTGGTCTTTGGTGGCATAATCATTGGATCTGAGGTTCGAATCTCCTTGGATGCAAACAACTCCTTGGGGCCACACCCAACGTGAAATCTAGATTTAACTGATTCGTGTGGTGGGGGTGTGTTATACGGGTCTAGGGTTTATCCTTCAGGACTAGGTACATGAAGTGGCCCTGTCTTGGGAGTTTCCCTATCATCAAGAAACTTGATAGAGACCTGTTCTTACCATGTATCTAATTTTTTGAAGGAAAGTTTGGGTAAGATGAGATACAAAGATTGATATGCATTCCTAAGGCTATATGCTTACTGGGTTGGAATCCAACTAACAGGGTTCCTTCCATATTGCTTGAGATTAGGGAAAAAACCAGGATGTTTATCTGGCGGAGGGGGGCAGATATAATTCTAGAGTAAAATCTTCCTTGACTTCTCGAAGATCTGTCCTTAGAAATTTATTAGTAAGGCATTGATAAAATATCAACTCAAATAGATAAAATATTTGTAGCATATTTAAGACCCATAACATACATATCAAAGTGTAAATAGTTTGATGTTTACGTTGCGCTGGCACTAGAAATTTCTGGATTGGTACAGGGCCTAAAAAACAATATAAACTATTTTTGACATGTTCTCTTTTTTTAAAGGAGTTATTACTTTTCGTTGTCTGCAAATTCATTTACATGTTATTTTAAAAGAAAAACGACATAAGAACTAGGTTGAAGAGGTTTCCATTACTTTTCTTTCTATGAATGTAGATATGTGTTTGGTATAGAGAGCCAAAGGAATTATAAAGGCTTTGTTCTGTCTTTCTTTCCTTCTTTTTTTTTTTTTGAGTAATTTAAATCTACTATCAATAAAACAAAATATTTTATTGGAAAAGCATTTTATAGAGGTTAGATTATTTGCAGTACTAATGATAGTATTTCTATTAAATATTAAGGTACAACTAAATGCGCTTAAAATGTGTTTAACAAAGCACTTTTTTTACATTTTGGCTTTTCTTTTTCTTTGTTTGGGGGGGGGGGGGGGGGTGAAGTTTTCTTGCGATCAAAAGTGCATTGTACACATCCAGTCATGCAGAAATGTTGTGCTTGATTATATGCCCTCCAATGATGGTTCTCTTTTTCGTAAATACAAACTACTGCCTTGAGTGGTTTTTGACCCCTGCATCCCACAAAATTTCTCATTCCATTTTCTCAAGTATTCTCTTGAAGCTTTCAATTTATGAGCATAATAGCATAATAGTCATAGACAAGTGTAGGAAGTGATTGTTGCACAGAGTTTGCAAAAAAATCCTTCCACTCCACTAAATAAAAGGCCTGATCATGGGAACCATAGATTGCAGGTCTTGATTATTAGACCAGGTAAGCAATCTGCCTTCTAATGGATAATCCACCCGATTACCTCTGGAAAAGGATGTCACATGTAGGTGAGAAATTTAGAAATAAACACTGAGAAAAGGAAGTAAAGAGAGTGAGAGCATATGAAGTGGAGGAAATGAAAAACCTCTTATTTGCATCGTAATTTGATGGCCTCTATCATTTGGCATGTAAGGACTGAATGAAAACAAGGTTAAATGTGGTTCTTGACGAAATTAACAGAGGGAGTGAGTAGTTGCGATGAAACAAGGTGTATAGCTGGAAATTTTGACGTTGTTGTTTTCCCTAGTGAGAAGCGAGGGGATGATAGATTATCAACTGGGATGATTACATTTCAAACTCATTTGGAAACTGAATTCGGTGGAATTTCCATTGGGAGGTGGCTTGTACACTTTTGTCTCATCAAGGATTCAACATCAATTTCTTGAAGTTTAGCTTCTCTAGAGTGGTAGGAATATTTTGCAAACTCACTTATAAAAAAGGAATATTTTGAAATCTCCTTGCAATTGTTACTCCCAAGTCTTATCTTTAACCATTTCCTATTTGATTGTTTATGCGAGTTTGAGAGATAAATGGGAACATTGAGGTGTAAATATGTGGCTTAATGTGAAGGATTTTTTTTCTGGGAAGTGCATAAATGGTGGATGAGTTTCTCCATTTACTCATGTAGGGCTTGCCTAGTTTTGTGTTTGCTAGAAGCCGAAGGCCTTTTAGAAGATTCAAGAAAATAGAATACAGTGGTCTTTTGGAATGTAGAAACTAGAAAGGGAAGGGTGTTGGTGACATTCAATGTTTGGATTTAAAGGAGGCTGTAGATTTGTCTTAAGAGGAACAATCTAGAAGGGAAGAACTTAAATCTAAGTTGGAAAGGGCATCTTGATGGAGGTTGGGTTGGTGGATAAAAATGAGGGTGACTTGCTTGAAGGAGATCATGTCACATGATTTTTCCATTGGCTTGTGAATTTCTATTAAAGAGTTTATTTCATTGGGTATTTTGAAGTTGCTGGTGATCTTTTTACCAAAGAAAGTAATGATGAAGGATCAGATAGTTCGATTTTCAGAAGAGCCTTTTTAAAGAAACAATAGATTGAAGACCTGTGTGGAGGGTTTCCTGCCTAATTCAATTGAGATATAGGCGAGGGTGTGGTTAGAGTGGTCATTTGAAAAGGAGGTGGTTGGAGCTTTTTGAGTTACATGGAATGGGATGAGGCTTCTTGTCAGGATGGGTTCACTATGGCTCTATTTCAGCATTGTTGGAGGGTAGTAAAGGAAGATATTATAAGTGGTTGTTTCTTCAAGAGTTCCGTGGGGCTTGTATGTTCAAGAATTCTTTGAACATCTCTCTCATTACTCTAGTGTCAAAGAATGTTCAGGGACAAAAATCATATTTTGGCCTTTTTTTAATTGGAGATGGCCATCTATTTGGCACTATGACTTTGTAGTTTTATTCTGCCTTCTGGGGCATATCATCTTTGTGCTGCCAGTTTCGAGGTTGCTTTCAAATTATTGCTAGGACCCTGTAAAGTTCAGTTTCTCCAACTATGGAAAGCATGCACATGCTTTTCTTTCCTCTGCGCAAAAAGAGGGGGGTGGGGTTTGCTTTTGAATTATTGCTAGGATCGTGTAAAGCTCAATTTCTCCAACTATCCAACTATGGAAAGCATGTACATGCTTCTTTTTTTCCTTGGAGCAAAAAGGGAAAGGAGGGGAGGGGGGAATCAGAAGTTGGAACTCTCTGTGAGTAGAGATTAATGGGCATGAGTCTCATCCCTTTTAGCATCGTTCACCTAGAGACTTGAACCCATATCCTTCTTTTCACCAAACCACTTGGGAGTAAGCTTCCTGTTACTTAGCCAGTCCCTTTGGTGGTTATAACATACTAATGAATTAAGTTGAACTAGGATTTTCTTCCTTCTGTTTTCTAGGGAATTTGCTTGACATGCATTTGGCTACAAAGAATGTTGAGAGTATTTGTTCTTTGATGGAGATACAGTTTTCTTAAGAGTATTTTTTTAAGACTTTTTTGATAGGTAATCAAGCGTCTATTAAAACTGAATCTCTGCATATTCTTTACAAGTGTTGCGTGTCTTGACGGATTATACTGGATGCCCATTAGTCTCCTATCATAGACAATATGGTTGTAATCACCAAATTATTAAAACTACCCTTTAGAAAGTGTAAATCAAGTAGAACACCATCTTAAAATAAATGATTATGGTTGTGGTCCATCTCAGTTAATGGGCTTTACTATTTGTGTCTTCTTTAGATAGTGGGTTTTAGTTTGACATAAATATAATAGAAAAGGCCATTGGAGAGTAAGAGAATACTAAATTCAAAGGCCCAGTAAAGAAATATCTTTATCATCTGCAAATGTCCCCTCAAAATTGTTTATGCACATGCATTTTTTTGTCTTTTGTTTATACGCAAGCATATGGTAAGGGGTTCATTGCTTTTAATAGGACTGCATGTGCTCAAACAGAAGCTTAGTCGGTCAAAAAGAATAATAAGGATAATGAATAATAGTCTTGACATAAGCTAGGAATCATCTCAACATCCTCATTGAGAGGTAATTCTCTTAGTGTGCTAAATTGCAAGCTAGAGATATGTTGCTCTAAAATTTTGGAATCACTTGTCTTTCACTGTAGTTCTCTCTCTCTCTCTCTCTCTCCTTGGAGGAAGAATATTATTTTGATCCCTCAAATTGGAATAAATTTTTTTGTAATCACTTGTCCTCCACTGTAGTTCTCTCTCTCTCTCTCTCTCCCCTTGGAGGAAGAATATTATTTTGATCCCTCAAATTGGAATTAAATATACATACATAAATCACATATAACAGAAGGAAACAAAAGAATTAAAAAACAACTCTTGGATGGCCCAACTATAATTGCTTTTATAACTTTTGCTGATTGAACGGATTAGCTTCTAGTGGAAAGCATCTAGGAAATGAGCAATTTTTCATATTTTGGTAATAGGGTACCTATATGAATTAAGCTAATGTCTCTTAAAAGAGAAGAGTTGGGAGCCTTTTGGTTTGATTGAATATGCCTGATTACTCTCAAATATTATCTATGACTTATTTGTAGTTGGAAATGAACTTGGACTTGTAAATTCCCTTGCGAGGTTGAAATTATCTTGATAGGTTATTAAATTACTTACAAAAAGAATTGTGTTGGTTTGTTGATTAATTTGCAGATTAGATATTTTTCGAGTATTAAGGTTTGGTATATATATATATATATATATATATTTTAAAGTAGTTAATGGTTTGTGTTGTCACTGTTCTGGCATGCGCTGATATGAAACAGCTTTAGGATATCCTAACTAAGTAGTTGATGCGAGGGTGATTTTGTTGCCCCAATTTTGATGATATTGAAGTGTCTTCTCAATTTTTATTTTTTATTTTTATGTATAATCAACATAGTTCAAACTATATGCTTTTGTAACGATTCTTCTTTTCTCTTGGTTGGTGGTGATCATTCAGGCCTTTGTTGGCTTTCTGGGGAAAATGGCAATCATGCATGATGCAGCTTGAAATAACGAGTGGTCAGATCAAACAATTACTGGTGTGGTTATTTTGAAGAAAGGCTGATGATTCATGAAAGAGGAGAATGTTAACTTTGGTGACTTCAGCATAGCAAGCAGAGGTGTTATATGAGAAGCTACATTTTGGGTAAAACAGAATTCCTGAATACCATAAAAAAAAAAAAAAATTGATAAGTGCTAGGTCTGCTTTGCAGGATGTTTGCAATAGAAAGCATGGCTGCTGGGAAGTGAAGGGCATCTCACAGGATCTTGGCTCTTTGGACAGTAATCCCTATTCTGCTTGAAGCATTTTCTTTTTCTGGTAAAGCTTGTAGGCTAAGGTGGGGGATGAAAGGTATGTAGATTGCTAATAAGAATTATGTTTGAGCATGTAAAATACATGCAGACCTTTGGTTTTATATGTTGAAAACTTTAGGGTTAAAATCTTGTTCAGTAAATTGTCTAAATAGATTCATTTTCCTTTCAGTGAAAAAACAGTATAAGGATTACAACCATATAATCAATACTAGAACAACTTTAGAGATATGAATAAAGTGAAAACAAACATGCAATCTTTGATTGCTTTTAACAAATGATGTATAAAGGTTGCTCCAAGGTCATTGGTGAAACATAAAGCAGGGTAGATTTGCTGTTTTATTGGAATGTTCCCCTCTATTTGCTTAACTTTTGTATAATTAAAGCCAAATCTCCCAATCCCAGAACAAGAATCCTGAGGAAAAAAAAAAAAAAAAACCCCACTTTATGTCCTCGCTTTTCTAAGGAACACCCATGTGACCCAAAGATTGAAGAACCCCAGCCAAAATAATAGTACCAGACACAAGCAAAAAGAAGCATAATACATCACATCAATGTCAACCCAGAGGAACCAAGAGTTGACCCCATAAATAGCTTTGTCTTCTTATAATTGAAGCTCACTGTCCGTACACGTGGCGTGGTGGGGGATCTTTCCATCTTATTCTTCTTCATTTTTTTTCATACCTTGGGAATCGTTCTCACAGCTTTTTCATGTAAAAGAGCCCATATCTATATCTATGTATTTGTATGTATATATATCATTTTCTTATCAGATAATATTAGTGTCTGATCGAATCACACTATGAAAATCTGATTATTATTACGTGATTTAGATTACTTATATATTATTCGTTCATATGGCTTATAAATAGAGGAATACTACGGTTCTTTTGGGCGTTTTTTTAGTCATGGTATACATGAATATTATTAATTATTATTTTTCTTGAGGGACAAGTGGAATAATTTTTTTTTTTTTTTTTCTGTTTTTTTAGAAAATTATATTTACGTAAGACCAGGAGAACAATCGGAAAATACCAAAAAGAACTGTAAAATTTATCTTATAAATAGGCATAGTGATACTATGCTATCAAATCTATTTTCTTTCTTCTTTCTCTTTTCCAAAACTTGCTTCTTTCATTTTCTATTTATTGGCTACTTTCAATGTTATATTTGATAAAACGAAAATGATTATTTTTATAATATTCTATGAATTTTTTTTTTTAAAAAAAAAAGGTTATTTATCACAAATAATTATATAAAAATAATTTTCGATTTCACATTTTCTTTCACAAATAAGCCTAGACTTCATGGAGAATATGTTGGAGAAAGTCCAAAAAAAAGAATAAAATTTTACAAGTGTTTTGAAAAAAGAAAAAAAAAAAGTGGTCACCCCTTCTCTTAGTTAGTAGTGGCGCGCACTAGAGGCATCCCTCTTTTGCTGGAGGTGGCTGCGCAGTCACTTTTGTCTTATTGGAAGTGGTTGTGCGGCTACCCTTCCTTTCTCTTTTGTTGAGGGCGACTGCATAACTAGTTGGTTGCCTCTATTTTGTTGTAGGAGCTTCTTGTGCCTTTTTTGGTTGTCTTTGGGTTTAGTTGGGTTCTTGCAAGCTTTCGAGCCTCTGGGCCTTTTGGGTTCTTATGACAAATAGCCTTCTATGAAGCTCTCCTTGGCATTAAGGCTAGCAAAACGTATTTGCGTGTCGGGTTTGTGTCCGACCTGACACATTTAAGCCTAATCCGAATACGACACGTTTAACTAAACGTGTCGAATCCCCAACCTGAACGCGACACGGTCTATAAACGGGTAACACGACACAAACCTGTTTATGTAAACGGGTCGTGTTACTTGTTTATAGATTGACCCGACCCGACCCGACCCGAATGTAAACTTATTATAGTTTTTAACCTTTTATATTCATACGATTTTTATTTTTTATTTTTAACGGGTTGACACAACACGACACGTTTACTAACGTGTCACCCGTTTACGACCTGAACCCGTTTAAGCCAAACTCTAACCTGAATTTCACGTGTCGTGATCATGTAGGGTTCGCGTGTTATGGGTTAAATTCCTAACCTTATTGGGCATGATAAACAATAGTTTCTTACCCGGTCTAAATTTCAAGCCAAATAAAACATACACCATTAATATAGTAAGGGTACATGTAATTGATCTTGGAAAGTTACCTTTTTTAACATTTACCAAGAGAAATTTTACCCTTTAATGTGTGTGAAAATGAGAATGAAGCATTTTCATAATTTTAACGCAATTTCAGGCACCAGTGTGAAAAGATGTTTCCCTTTTAAATCACTTGGTTTTTTTTTTTGGTAACATTTTTTCAATGGAGAATTAGTTGGCATATTCAGTGGAGAATTATCTATCACCATTCATTGTCAGTCGACTCAGTCCCATCTAATTAAAAGCCTGATTTGCATCCATATATATCCTCAACATCGATCAAACAATATTGGCCTAACACATGCAAATCGCCAAAGTAATTCATTTTATTTTGTTTTATATATATATATATTATTAAATCTGTAGAATATAATATAAACTGTAAAATATATTTTCTCCAACTCAATTACAACATATACACAATGGAGAGGAGAGGATCCTGATCCGTGTTTGTAAGGGTTTACCAACTGCATTGCAAACACGTGCTCTATATGTGTTATTTAATCATATGAAATTTTCAGTATCTTTTTTTATTTTATTTTATTTTTTTACATGTCCGTACAAGAGAGGAAAGAGAAAGTCGAACTAGTAACATTCAATTCATAAGTTGTCAGAGACGGATGTATATGAAAACCGAGGTAGGCTATGGCCTACCCCAAGTTTGCAATTTGTATTAAATATACTGCAAAAAATACTAATTTTTTAAGAAAAACAATTATTTTCTGTCTTTTATTTTGCTTATATTTTCTTTACACTCAACAAATACTAATTTTATTTTTTATATGTTGATTTAATCTTTAATCTTAATATATTTTTCATCTATTTTTTGGTTCTCTGTTTTATATATTTCTCCTTCATACTTTGGCCCCGTTCAATATAAATTCTTAGTTCTGTCTCTGTGAGGCGTGGTCCGCAGTTGATTAAACTACTCATTGAGGATATGTATTCTTTTTATTATTAAATATATGCCTTATTATGATTTATGTGTCACATTCCAATTTTTCGGTTCACAATCCATCAATTGCATTGATGCACCGAACATATTCACATGTTATCTCTTTCACCGATATTATGTGAACAGAAATTGTTGATGTAACAAACCCTTTTTCTCCCATTTGCAGAATTGACATGTTAGGCTAAAATAGTTTTCACAAAATTAGTGAGAGAAAGAATCAAATGATGTGCACATAACTCATTTCTCTTGAGGAATTATTAGCGGGTAAATGCTACCATGGTCACACTCTAATAGAGTAGTTACAGTTGGTCGCCTTCTCCTACCATTTAAATTAATGATAAGTCAGAATCCGTTGATTGCTTCCTCTTTGCACACTTTTCTTCTAGGTATTGCATTGAGTTATCCTTCTCCCGCAACTATATCAAGAAACAAGGCATAAAGACTTATCGGGATGATTCGGCGAGAAATACCTCTGATACTTAAATCAGTAAGATTATTTAGCAGAGAGAATTCTAACAAAAGGTTGATCATCTTTGGGTTAGAGTTTACCTTCCTTCTTTATACCTATGTTTACTTCCACAAGTCTTACCGGTGTCTCCCACTCCTTTACTACATGTCATCCTGCTACTGGGTTAAGTACGTAGTTGTTCGAAGGTTGCATCCTAACTCGGCTAAAGGGGTGTCCTTACTCTTTTCTTCCCATACTGTGGATCATATGACATTAAATAAACAACATGCTCTTTTAACGAGTAATGTAAATGAGATAATTAATGCTTTACCAATCCCATATGTGGTGGGAAACAAGTCGTATCTGGTTGAAATCAACCGGAGAAGAGTCAGTCCCTTTTAAGTCCCTTTTAAGTGAATGACAAAATTGTTATTTTTATTATCTATCACTATTCAACTAGAAAGAATCCAAATACTTTTTGGTGGGAGTGGGGAACGCATTTAGTAAGGGTTGTACGAGTAAATCTTGAAGTTTCTTTTGTATTCCTCCAAAAATAATATAGTTATTAAAATCATCATTTGATCAAAATCTAATAATGATCATTCACAAGTCTAATGATGATTTTAATAGTCACGTTATTCTTGAAATGACTCAAAAGGAATACAAGAAATTGTAACATTACTCGTGCAGTCGCATAATGGGTTAAAGACCTCGACTAGGGCCGGGTCAGTAGCCCTTTTGGGAATGGGTTAGTACTTAGACCAGACAGTTGGGTCCAGCCGGGAACCATAAAGTTCCCACACAAATGTACACAGCTAGAAAACACCAAACCGGCTAAAACTTTGGTGCTTTCCCTACAATCTTTACACTAACTAGGATCACAATAAAACAAAGGGATGAGAACAAAGTAGGCCATTCCTTTCTTAAAATATGTTAGCACTTGCATGGGGAGTGACTCACTCGGCTAACAAAACAGTTCCATGACAGAACCCCCCATCAAAAATTGAAAAAAGCAACCCACAAACCAACAAAAAACCAAACACATCCCAAAATCCAACAACATCCATCCATCCATCCATCCCCCCCCCATACATCATTCTCTGCATGCTGCTAATTTCTCTAGCAAACATCATGTACGTTGTTGTTGTTGTTGTTGTGATTTCCATTTACCAGCAACCCTTTTCTCTCTTCGTCTTTCACACATTCTTCAAGATGAACCCCATTCCATTTATTCATTTCTAACCCTGTAAGCTTCTTGGCCTTGGTAGCTTCAGCCTCCCAATCGGTGCGGGCAAGCACAACATAGAGGATTGAGACAACACAGGCCACCTGAGCAGAGAGGAGGCCGAACCACAGCCCGCTGAACCCGAATTTCAGCGAGAAGGCTAGGCCGACGGCCACAGGCATGCCGACGAAGTAAAACGAACCCAAGTTGACACGGGCGCCCACGGCCGGCCGTGCGGTGCCGCGGAGGACACCGCACCCGGTTGTTTGCGGGCAATTGCCGAGCTCGCAGAGCCCCATGATGGGCATAACGGAAGCAACCAATGCCTTGACAAGCTCATCTTTTGTGAAGAGACCAGCCCATCTTTCTCTAAGGATCACCGTCCATGTCACGTTGATGACGCCGATCACAAAGGCGCACCCCAACGCAACCATGGCTGCTAGCTTGGCTTTGTATGGCTTCCCAGCTCCGAGATCATTCCCAACCTGCATGTACAACAAAAACACTTTGATCATCAGTTATGGTCCAGATTTCTGGGAACCAGCCACCTTTTCTAAAGGATAAATACGTGGGATTGGTGAAAATGCCAGGTGGTTCACATTGTCTCGTCACATCCCCATTTGACGCAACCTCATAACTGAAACCCCAAGTAAATCAAAAAATTTGTAAAACTCGATCAAAACCCGACAAGCAAACGCAAACGCAAACACAACACAAACACAAACAAACAGAATTTTCACGTTGGTTACTAGCAGCATTCTAGAGAAAACTAAGCACATGATAGTTGAGCCCAATTAAGGAGAGGCGTTATTTTATGAAGAAGAACTGTTGGGAAAAAAAAAATGAATTCCTTGCATAAATATTAATTGATCAGGTAACGTAATTATATCCCAGTATCCAAGGACTCCTGAAAAGACGGGTCATGGCAGTGTGACCCGGACACCCTGTCCAACAAGAAGACCGACCATGTCCGACACGAGAAATGGACGCACAACCCCCCACTATCAATGACCGAGTTGACCGAGTTGAGGGCGTGGTTCAGCCCAGCAGCAGCTCGATCGGTCCTTACCCAAATTGGAAAAGAAAAAACCAGAGGAAAAAAAAAAAAAGCAATAATGGGAGGGGGGGAGGGGATTGTTGATTGATTAAAGGTGAAAGCAAAAGTTACTCTGGCAGAGACGCAGCCAGCGAGGGCCATGGGGACAGTGTACATCATGCTAGTGGTCTGAATGAGAATCCCAGTGGCGGCGACAGCCAGTGTTGGATTCGGCAAGTACCCAGCCATCACCGTCACAATCTCGTACCACCACCACTCCAAGCACATCCCAAGGCAGCTCGGCACCGCCAGTTGCAGCAAGGGACCCACACCACCCCAACACACCTCTTTCAGGTCGATCCCACCCCTCCATCTCATCTCCCCTCCCTTCCTTCCCACCCACCACACGTACCCCACCATAAGCATCACCATGTTCAGGTTCGTCAGCACAGACGCCATCGCCACCCCCGGTACCCCAAGCCCCATCACCACCACCAGCAATATGTTAAGTGGCACGTGGAACGTCACCGCCAATAAGGAGCAGTACATCATCGGCTTCGTCACCCGCTGTGACCTTAGGAAAACCCTCAGCGGCTGCATCAGAGTGTTTGTGAGAAGGTCCGGCAGGGAGTAGATGCAGTAGGTCGCCGCCATTGCGGTGATGTGCTTGTCCTGCCCCATCGACACCATGATGCTTTCCATGTTCACCCACAAGAGGCTGATGGGTATGATGGCCAGCAGCAGTATGAAGATCATGCGCTGGAGGGAGAGCGAGAGAAGGTCCCAGTTTTTGCTACCGTAGGCTTGGCTACACACCGGTTCCAGCCCTGAGGCAAGGCCGGCCAGAACAGAGTACCCGGTTATGTTGGTGAAGCCGATGGACAGCGCTCCTCCGGCCAGCTCTAGACTGCCGAGGCGTCCCAAGAACAGGACCGACACCGCTGACCGAAAAAAGGCCATGAAGTTCGTTGCTGTGGTCGGCAACGCCATGAGCCATAGCTCTTTCAGCTCTTCTACTACCTGTTAGCATTAAATTGTAGATATGTAAATAACAAGTTAATAGGCAGAGAAATCTTGCAAGAGCACAAGTTTTACCTGCGAAGATGAGGGGTATTTATGGGAATAGAAATCCGGGTCTCTATCCGCCATTTGTATTTCTTCCTTCTGAAGTTTCAATTAGTGATGGTTTCAGGGAGAAGCCTCCCAAATGGCATGTAGTCTGCAAGAAGATTCAATCAAACAGTGAACCAAATATATTGAAAGCCCAAGTTTTGGTTATTTGTTCAAACACGAAGGAAGCCTTCAAAAATGGCAAGCAACCAACTTAAAAATTCCATCAAGCAAATTATAAACAAATTGAAACCCGGAAAGTGCTTTCTTCACCGAAGTTACTATATATAATGGCACATAAACTAGCAACATAACGGAAACCAAAGGTTCTTTTTTTTTTTTTTTTTTTCTATCTAATCTTCATTTCTAGGAGTGAAAAGAGCAAGAGATACCAAAAAGAACCCACCTTTTTTCAGGTAATTACTCTTTTAACTGTAAGAGGACGTGATGGGCATGGGTAAAAGATGCAGAGGATTTCAAAATGGTAGATGGTGGAAAATAGGAGTAAAAAACAGAGGATGGTTGGTGGGTTGGAGTAATTCCAAGAGCCAAAGAAGGAAGGGAAGTACAAAGTAGGGCCTGCTTCACACACGCTCTGTTTTCTCGTTATGCATCAGAGGAAAATAGAAAGCCAACCAAGCCAAAAGCAATAGATGGGTTGGATATATATTGGCGTCTGCTTACTGAAATGTACAAGTAGGTTGCGTGAGTAGAGAGAGAAAGGAAAAAAAAAAAAAGCATAGAGAGAGAAACGGAAAGTGGGAAATGGAGAGGCAGAGAGAGGGTTTCTTAAGCTCTCAATTATTGTTGTTGCAGAAAAAGAAAGTTACGGTAAGAGAGAAGGTGAGAAGGGAAGGGACTAGAGAGGGAAAAAAATATAGTGGACGAAGGGTCGGTTTGTGGGATGGATCAGGTGATTCAGAGTGGATGGAAACGACGTCGACTCTGTTTGTTAATAATAACAGTTTTTTTTTAATTGTATTTTTAAGATTTTTCTTTTTTTTTTTTTTGACATGCACAAGGAATAAACAATTAATGTTCAAAATTTACTATGTCATTTATTAGCAGGAAAAAAAAAAAAAACAAGTCCTAGTCTTATTTACGGCGACTTCTTTGCTCGCGACGCCTTTTCATATGCTCATAATGCTCCTCTCTCATCTTTCACTACGTTCCTATCCTATTACCTTCTTTTTCGTTATCTTATTGTGTATGGGGGGGCCGAAACATCTAATTTAGTCATTAGGGATGGTTTGGCCTCTTCAATTAGCAAAGAAATGGGAGGCGCCCTTTGAACGAAGAAAATGGTTTAGTCGTCTACAACTAGCCTTAATTTTAGGTGGTCTACATGGGATGATTTGGCCTCTCTCATACTAACTAAAAGGGGTAGTCAACTATCTTCTTTGCCCAAAAAGCGCATTCGAGAGTAATCAAACCATCCCCAATGGCTCGGAGGACAACAATGGGATAGGTGGCAGGACATGAGCTTGACGGTAGTGGAAAGGTAGTGAAGAAGTAAAGAGAGAGACGACAATAGGCAAAAAATTAGTTATAACGTAGAAATGAGATACAAATTCCTTTTTTAACTTAATAAATGACGTGACAGTTTTTCAGCCATTCATTTAACCAGATTAAACCTATTGCAATCCATGCAATACCTTAGATATTGCACGGGCCCGGATATTGATTCTGGGTCGGGGGCATCCATTAAGGTTACGAGCTTCTTATTCAAAATGCTAGTAGTCAAAGATTTATCATCCTACAATGTCTCCTCCAAAGTATATCAATATCTTCATATTTCATTTTGATGCCAGAATATATTACAAGTAGAGGAGGAGCAATGGCCATATACTTTCTAATGGTTGAACCACTATACCCTGCAACAAAATCACCGACCCACTCCTAAAACAATCCTGTTGGGAGTGGGGCTTCAAAGAGTACTGAGGAAGAGCTTCCTCAATTTTGCTAAAGGAAGAGATGATTTTAGGTCAATTATGCCTTTCACAAGGGAGGGTTTAAAAAAATTTACCCTTATGGTACACTATGCATTAGGATTGGGCGAGGCAAGTTAAATGCTAAATATTGTACTTCTATCTCACATTTATTTTATTTGGTTGATGCTTATCGGTTCTTAGATTAGTCATCTTAAAAATAAAAAAATAAAAAAAATAGCGTGGTATATAATTTACTTTTGTCGAAAAAAGTTGCAAGCTTAGAAAGTGAACGGAATCGTCACATTGAGGCACTTTGTTGCAAAGAAAGGCTTGACTAATATCCGTATACAAACGTTACATTTCTATAAAATTATTTTTAAAAAGATTTTTTTTTTTTTCCGAATACAAAAGTATTCTAATTTGCTATAGAAACGTGTAAAAAAGAAATCCAAAAAAGAACACAACATCTCCTTCGAATTATGTTCGACAATGGTATTTCATAGAATTAAATTCATCGGTTGTCATTGATGTAGTTAAATCTTAACAGTTTCTTTATCAATATAAACTACCAAATAATGAAATCTTTAACAATTTCCTTCTCAATATAAACTACCAAATAATCTGATAAAAACTTTTCGTTCATTCTAACAAGTATATAATCTAGTTTTTACAAGTTTCATGACAGAAAAAGCTCATTCAATTATTGTGGAGCCATAATATTAAAAATTAATTTTTTATAAAGACTTTCAAATTTGTTAGGGTTGCCAAGGACCCCCAAATACATTGATAGGATGGGTTCACTTATCTTTTTTTTTTTCTAATTAGGTTCACTTATCATAAATAGATATATAGAACATTTTATATAAAAGGTAAAAGATTTATTTTCATGAGCATTTACCCTAATCAATAATTCCATCAAATTTTTGAATCGAAATTGCATTGGTATTGCGCACAATACAATAGATCTAATTCCGTCACAACAACACATAAAAGAAAGAAAAAAAAAATGGACAATTTGCATTAGAAGGATGATCATTGGAATAATCGAACCGACAAAAGGGTGATTCGGCCACCACTAAAATTTAGGAATTCATGCGATACAAGCCATCATTTCTTTTTCACTCAAAATAAACACGATATTAATTTATAACGCAACAGTGTTACAACTTTCCAAGCCATCATTTCTCTTTCGCTCAAAATAAACACAATATTAATTTATTACGCAACACAACAGCATCGTGTATATCGTTAGATATGTATAAAATAAAAATAAAAATGAAGTACATTAACATGACAGCATTGACAGGGACCGGAGGATTCAATAGGGTAGCCAGAAGCAGAGCACATAATTATATGGTAGACGAAAGAGTAGTCCATGCACAGAGCTTGGCACCTGTAAAATTGGCCTGTGCGGCGAACCACACGTGCCTGGGGGCCTGCTTTTGTTGGGTTCTTGAGAAGCCAAGGAGCGTGATGGTGACACCCAGTGACCCAGGCGTGTAAATTTGTCAACTGAGAAAGAAAAGAAAAGGAAAGGGCGCCAGTGCAGTGCCCATTTTTGGCGGTTTAGAAAGCGCTGGGAGGCAGAGTAACTGTAACTGTAAGTCTGCATCAGTGACATGTCAGGCCGCCAGCATGGGCGAAAGGGAAGCTCTCGAAAGCAATATTAAGCTGAGCCCTTTTTTTAATTTATTTATTTATTACTCTCTGCCTCCGTCTTGTTAAATCATTCATTTTCCTGCGCAACATGGAGAAAATGATGTATCGACCCAGCATAATCAAAGATGGTGACACCATTCCAGGCCAGCTCACTCACTCTTTACATACTTTAGATGGTTTGTTTTGGTTTGGTTTGGTTTTTTTTTAAAAAAAAAAAAATATTTTGATGTGTTTGGGTTCTGGGGATATATAGTAGTTTGGTTTTTTAGAGATGAGTTCACTAGGGTGGAACTAGGATTTATGGTGTGAGGGACGGAGTTTTTTTGTTTTTGGTTGGGGAGATAGACAGACTTATATAATATAAAAGCACATAAATACATATAATATCTTCATATGCGTGTTTGTATGTGTTTATATAAAATAAAAACATAGAAGTCCTACATTTAATCTCATGCCATCACAAACACGTACACAATAGTATAAATAACTAGCAAAATAAACTAACTAAACACGATCTATAGAGTTCAAGAAAAACGGTACATCTTCCCTGAAGCTTCAAATAATAACAATACTAAGAGTTGAGCCAAACAATAGTAACTGATTGTTGGTTAAAAGCCACTTAAAGAGCGTCCCAGACCATTTAACTTTTTCTTTTACATATTCAATCAGAGCCCCAAATCAAATTGAGTTTCTGGTTAGAAGCAAATTAGAATATGAAGGGAAACAAAATGAATTTGGTATTTTAGGTTTTTTATGTTGAAAAAAGGGGTAAAATAGAAAAAAAGAATTAAAAGGGGACACAATTTTTTTTTTTTTAATTTTTGGGGGGGAAGTGGGGAGCAAAACAATACAAAACAAAAAAGAATTAAAAGGGGACACAAAAAAATTTTTGGGGGGACAAAAATATTATTTTGGAATGAAAAATTTATAAAATGAGTATATTTTAAGCAAATTGTTGTTCCGCCAGGGGTTCCGTTTCTTAATGTGTTTCGGAGAGTGTTTTTGTTTTTTTTGTTGGAAGAAATATTTTGATGTGATAAACCAAAAAATGGATAATATCTAGTTAGTTATAGTGAAGTGATATTTTAGTCAACTCAAAAAGTGAAAAGACAAAAATACTCATCCACTATAACTAACCGAATATTATTCAGTTCAAATAAATTGGCGAAAATGATATTATCCGGTTCCTTGGGAATAGTTGCTTGGTTTAATGGATTTATTTTTATTTATGAGTAATTAATAGTGGTTAATTAAATGTGAAAGATGTGAAAAGGGGCATGAAAATAATAATCAAAGTGAGGTATATATTATAGTTAGT
The DNA here is from genome assembly GCA_006937295.1 of Carpinus fangiana. Lineage (NCBI taxonomy): Eukaryota > Viridiplantae > Streptophyta > Magnoliopsida > Fagales > Betulaceae > Carpinus > Carpinus fangiana. The sequence continues at coordinate 32,022,950 of CM017327.1, forward strand.
GGTGGCCATAGAAAATGGGGGACAAGCAATTCCTTTTGGGGAAAAAGGGCATGATTTTATAAAATCAGATTCGCTTTAGAGGTACTCATGATATAATAAAAGCTCCCAATCAACTCTTTTTAGGGGAGAATTTTGTGTGTTTATATATAAAAGATATTCAAATTAATTGAATCCATATATATGATGAAGGACTAAACTTTGCTTTCAAAAGTTAGGGTGGATCCGATCCTTATTCGGTTTAATAGTTTAATCTTAATATTAATTAATAATCAAGAGTCTTCCATTACAGCTTAGGGTGGCATCTCCACTTTTCACCTAAAGTTTGCAGTAAACATACATATGTAACATATCATATGCTTCTTCTTGGTATTTCTTGAGCTTCTTTTGTACCTGATAGGCCGGGTGTGCAAATTTTAGCGGTTCTCACTGTTGAGACAGTCTCGACCTGCTTCTAATGACAAGCAGAGAGGCAAGGTCAGGGTTAGACACAATTTAGGGTTTTTGATAGAATTTAAAGGCGAGGACATGAACATTTATATATATTTTCCGATCGTTTCCAATTTGAAATGCTCGGCTCGGATTAATCAATCATGTTGGGGCTCCTATTTGTATTGATATTGGGAAGAGATAGATTGATTAGAAAAGCTTAATAGGTGAGGTCCAACACTAATCAATACTTTAACACTTTCTCTCACGTGTGAACTCAAATCGTCTTTTAATAGGTGATGCATAATATGTGAAATATTTTAATTAACCCTAAACATTACTTGTCACAAAAGCTTAAGTTGATAGGAATAGATAAATTTAATTATTTAATCTGTTGGGAGATTAAAGCGGTTATGGAGTTTTTACCAAGAGTACATTAATATACATAATTGAACACAACTTTAGCCAAAAAGCCTAAGCTAATGGGCTAAGGTCCACTTAGGTATATTAAGCACTCTTTGTAAAAACTCCATAACCGCTTTAATCTCCCAACAAATGGTATCAGAGCCATGGTTACTTTCTTGGAATGGGTGTTTGGATGCGTCGGGTTTAGAGTTGTGTCAGCCATCCGCAACTCTTGACTTGAGACACTCTTGAAATGTAGAAAAAATCACAAGCAATGAGGAGTTTGGTCAATGTGAAGAGACTCACAAGTGAGAGAGAGATTGTTGTAAGTGCACTTGTGAGTGTTGTATCCCACATAGGAAAAATATAAAAGAAAAGAGTGCTTAATATACTGAAGTAGACCTTAGCCCATTAGCTTAGGCTTTTAGGCTAGAGTTGTGTTCAATTATGTATATTAATGTACTCTTGGTATAAAACTCTATAATCGCTTGAATTTCTCAACATAATCAATACTTTAACACCTTCCATTATACTATTTCTTTTTGTTTTTTGTTTTTTTTTTTGCGACTTTCATCAAACGAAGATAAATCTTTATCTTTTGCCCATCTCCGACACTTTTGTCCGACTCCGCCTCTGACATTTTAGTAGTAGAGGCGGAGTGAAAAATAGCCTCAATCGAAGGAAGGGTCAAATGTACCCTTCCAAATCTGGCAAAAGTGGGATGCAAAAACCTAATTTCCAACTCCGAAACCTCATATGCAAACCCTAGTATGAATATATATATATACACACACACACTTTTTTGACATGTCTACATAAGAAAATGGAGATGAAGATTTAAACTAATGATCTACTCTTCATGAGACGTAGTCCACAACTCAATTAAACTACCGCTCGAGAATGGAGATGAGAATTTAAACTAATAATCTATTCTTCATGAGACATAATCCACAACTCAATTAAACTACCGCTCGAGAACCCTTTTACTTACACTTTAAAGTGGAGGGTGGTACATTAATGCTTAAAACTTTAAAAGATNCGAAGATAAATCTTTATCTTTTGCCCATCTCCGACACTTTTGTCCGACTCCGCCTCTGACATTTTAGTAGTAGAGGCGGAGTGAAAAATAGCCTCAATCGAAGGAAGGGTCAAATGTACCCTTCCAAATCTGGCAAAAGTGGGATGCAAAAACCTGATTTCCAACTCCGAAACCTCATATGCAAATCCTAGTATGAATATATATATATACACACACACACTTTTTTGACATGTCTACATAAGAAAATAGAGATGAAGATTTAAACTAATGATCTACTCTTCATGAGACGTAGTCCACAACTCAATTAAACTACCGCTCGAGAATGGAGATGAGAATTTAAACTAATAATCTATTCTTCATGAGATATAATCCACAACTCAATTAAACTACCGCTCGAGAACCCTTTTACGTACACTTTAAAGTGGAGGGTGGTATATTAATGCTTAAAACTTTAAAAGAAATGGGATTTTGCATTATACAAAAAGGCAAGCACGTGGGCCAAAAAGTCATAGGCTTTGGAGTGAACTTTCTACCATACCATAATATTTGAGCATGCACGAGATTGAAACATGCCACCTGCACTTTCTTATTCTTTATACATTAAGGTACCAAGTGACTTGCCCACTATTATTTGTTTTCTATTTCTTTCTTCTATATTCCTATTTTTTAACCTCTTTTTTGGGGAAATTAAAGGTGATGACTAGGTAATTAGGTAGTGGAACTTATGCTAAACAGTCCAGAACGGCATCTTGAGGCAATTGAAGTTGATTACAAAGATTAGTGTGCCTCAAAAGAAGCAAAGGGACAAATTATATCCTCATTGTCGAGATCTTAAGGTTTAAGAATCCTTCACCTATATTAAAAAAGATAAAAATAAAAAAAAAACGTTTAAGAATCCTTCATATGGGGCTGCACAGCCCTATATTAGAATTATTTTAATAGGAGTGTAAATTTGGTGTTTTGCACCTTTCAATAAGAAGCAAATACTTTCTCATCAATCGTTAGATCAATCGACGGAAAACCACGTTTCATAAAGCGGAGATTACTACTTTGAATCTCATTCTCCCATTCTTGTGTGAATATGTCTATTCTGAACACCAAAAACTAATATAACCATCCAGAACAAATAATTTGCTTTCTTTTGACTAAATACTTCATAGACAAAATACCCATTGATAAAATTACTAGCGCTACCATTTTGGTTGGTTTTAGAGACTATGGTGTTGAGGGCTCAGAGGTGGGCGTGGGGTTCTATTGTGGGTGGTAGGCCTTGGGTTATAACAAATGATTTAATCAATGAGATTGATTTAAATTAAAGACACGGTGTTTTCATCTCCAATATATTTAATGTTTTTACCTGATGTGTCAAATTTTTATTAAAGGTTATAAAATAAAATTTTACACCATGTCGGATAGAATTGGCTCTCATAGTTTTATGTATAGATGCTTCTTTGCCTTTATTTATTTATCTTTTTTCATACTTTTGAAAATAATTGATGCATATATATATATACCAAAAGGAAGAGAATTATCAAATAAAAGTTACATCGATATTGGATCGGCCCTATTATTAATGTTTTCGCATACTAATGGTGTAATAATAATATAATTATATGACTCAACGTTCTTTTGTTGTCCCTTTTCCTCTTTGCTTAGAAAAAAAAAAAAAAAAACGTTCCATAGATAGAGAAATTATTTACAAATGAATATACAGTATCTTAATCTCCAACTTCATGACTCTTTTAGAGTATTCATATCCGATCCTTTAAACAACATTTTTCTTCATATTATGGTTTTTACAATGATCTTGAGGTGTGTTTGGCATTGCAGTTTCATGGACAAAACATACAATTTTAAATTAAAATCGCAAAAAAAGGATTGTTTGAGACCCACGATTCAAAAACATTGAAAATTTGCGTTTTAAAATCATATGTAATGTGATTTTTTTTTTTTAAATGCACAATTTTAAAGGGCTAAACTACGATTTTGTCAAACTCTTAACTCAATTTTTAAAAATCACGTTTTCAAATTGCACATTTTATAATCATTATTTCAAAATCGTACTTTTTGAAATCACATACGTAAAGAAACTCGATAAGAAATGATGAACGAAATTAGATATAGAGTGATTTCAAGATGGTGGTTCTTGTTCTTCATAATTTGGAGAAAATAGTTATTTAAAGGATCGGATGTGTGGATGGTCTTAGACATTGTAGGTGTATTTTTAATAAAAATATGTAAATAAATAAATATATCCCTTTTTCACAGTTTTATTGGTTATACAATTTAGTATAAAGTTGAACAGTTACTACCCAAAAAAAACCAATAATTTAATTTCATATAAAAAAAGCCTTGGCACTCTTTTTATAAAAAAAAAAGTACTATTTTGTTGGCCAAAAGTTGTGTTTCTTTGGTAGAGTTTATTTTATGGAAAAACCTCCTATTCAGTCTAGTTGCAAAAGTGGCCTTTTGCAGCAACCAATAGAATTCATTCCCCCCACGTTATTTTTCTACTGCACTATTCATAGANATTGTAGGTGTATTTTTAATAAAAATATGTAAATAAATAAATATATCCCTTTTTCACAGTTTTATTGGTTATACAATTTAGTATAAAGTTGAACAGTTACTACCCAAAAAAAACCAATAATTTAATTTAATATAAAAAAAGCCTTGGCACTCTTTTTATAAAAAAAAAGTACTATTTTGTTGGCCAAAAGTTGTGTTTCTTTGGTAGAGTTTATTTTATGGAAAAACCTCCTATTCAGTCTAGTTGCAAAAGTGGCCTTTTGCAGCAACCAATAGAATTAAGATGTTTGTTAACAAACATCACATTCCCCCACGTTATTTTTCTACAGCACTATTCATAGATTAAAAAATAAAAAATAAATGATTGATATGAAAAAAAAGAAAAAGTGGTATTGAAAAGTGAAAAAATTTGTTAGGTAGTGATTTTTTTATTTATTTGAATAGTAAATGATTTGATATGTTTTTTTTTTTTTAAAAAAAAAAAAATGAAGTGGATAATGTGATGGAATGTGGGGGAATGTGTTGTAATGTGGTGTAAGTTAACAAACAAGCGTAAAGCACAAAAAATACACAAAACTAACTACAACCTAAAACAATAGATTTTGAAGGTTTTCTTTTTCTTCTTTATCCTTATCCATCTGCCGATAATTCCTTTCTCTTAACAGAGAAAGAGAGATGATGTGAGAGAGAAAGAGAGACGCAGAGATTGTGAGAGAGAACCCGAACTACGGTTGGGTCACGGCATGCGGGCCATGCGGCATTTGAAATTGGTTAACCTTCCCCCTAAAGGGCTAACATTCCCCTCTAGGATTTAGTTTTGAAAGAGAGATGCAGAGATTGCAAGAAAGAACCCAAACCATGGTTGGATCATGGCATGCGGCATTAGAAACGAGTTAACCTTCCCCCTAAATGGTTAACATTCCTCTCTATGATTTAGTTTTGAATCAAAAAATGAGTTTTAAGGCATTAAAAACGGGGTTTAAGGCACTAAAATAGAATTTTGAGGCTGGATTTAACAGAAAAGTGGCCAGAGAGGGTGACCCAAGGTTGAGTTTGTGGGTTTGGCCTTGTCTCACCGGCTAGTTTTTATTTTTTTTTTTCCTTTTTATTTTTCTTTCTCTTTCTCTTTTTGATTTGATATGTTCTCACTTTTATTTTTTTGCATTTTTCTAAAATTGATGATGTGTCACATGATAATTGGAAGCTGCAAAAAGGGTGTAATTAGGATGGACTTGATAGTAAGAGCTCTCTTATTTTATTTCACGGTACAAACTCTTGAATTAGGATTCTCTCCATTTTATTTGAATTGGGCAATATTCAGTTAGTTATATTTGAAATTATTTTTGTCTCCTCAAAAAGTGAAAGACAAAATTACCTCTCAAATATAACTAACTAGATATTATCCCGTTAAGGGAAATGATCATGTTCCCACTCATGTGTACATAAATTTTGGGGTTGGGGATTTTGACATGAAGGAATAACTTTTTATTTTTTTTATTCTACGAAAGAATAACTTTGATCTTGGGGAATCACTATAAAAAATATATATTGATGTAACATGATTGATCAAGGCATTTGTATGGAGGATTGAAGAAATCATTTATTAACATGATTTTGATGATTGGGCCAACTCCCACTGTTGGATCAGTTCCTAGCTATTCTTGCCTGCCCCAGCAGTGAGAGCCCACAGCCCAAGCACAATTCTTATTTTTATATGAATAAAAAATAAAAATTATGTCAATAAAAATGCTTTGCCTCTCTAATAAAAACAATTTGTTTATAACTTTTTTTTTTAAATGAAAGTGGCATAGTAGTCGTTTGGGTGATCCTGCCTGTAGAAAAGGTATCTAAATTCAATAATAAATTATTCCTTCCTTCTTTGTACTTGATTTGAAATAAAATTCCAAAGAGAGTTCATAAAATTTTTTTAAAAAACAAAATAAAATCCAAGGGCGAAACTATGGGCCTGCACATTCTAAGCCCAACATTTTGGGCTTGCCTATGGACTTTCATAGGCTTGAGGTAGGGAATGCTACAGAATCAGAACTTACATTAAAAAATAAATAAATAAAAACTATCTCAACTACAACATCAAAACTAGCTTTGAACCCATTTAAAAAAAAAAAAAAAAAAAAAAAACTAGCTTTGAACCCTTGCTCAAGAAAAAATAATGCCAAATTTAGTCCAAAAAAAAGAAAAAAAAATCTTCCGCTAATCTATGTACAAATATAGTTAAAGAATATATCTGCTTTGAGCAGACTAGATCTAAGACATTGATAACCAAATTTTTTAACAAAAAATCGGTCGTGATAAATAACCTCTCACACCTAATCATTCCTCCTTACCTCATAGATCACTCGTGATGGTAGGTATAGAGAGAAGAACCCTTTTATTCAAAGCAAAAAACACAAATAAACAACAAACAAGTAACAATAGCGGCTAAAGAGGAAATGAAAGGCACAACACAGTAAAATATGCACAAATACATAGCGAAGAGACCGAAGTTGTTGATTTGGTCGGAAAACACCTACAAACATAAAGAAAGAAAGAAAAAACCAGAAGGGGAAGGGGAGGGCAGGAGCAGGGAGCAGAGGAAGAAGGGCTCGAAAACACTTATCCTAAATAAGGATGAAATAATTTTTTTCAATACGATTTATTAAAGCATGATGCAATTCTCATGTGCATTTTTTTTAAAAAATGCATGTAGTATTATTTGAAGAAAAATTTGTGAAAAAGGAAAAAAAAAAAAAAAGTGTAAAAGCTAAGATGGGATTGGGAATCATTAAAATGATAGCACGTGGTCCCAAGAAGTAGCTCAATCGGCTGAGATCACTCCTTATGAAGTGTCAAAAGTGAAAGTCACTAGTTCGAATTACCTTCCTCTTTTTGTGTGAACATGTAAACAAAAAAAAAAAAGAAAAAAAAAAAAAGCACGTGAGCTCGAATTAATTGTAGATCACGTCACCAATATCATCAAATTTAGTACAGAAATTGAAGATCTGCTGTTGACTGCAACCATTTTAATATAAGCAAAACCCCAGATGATCTGATCTCGATAATCCAACAGATATAAAAAACAAACGAGGGCTTGGATTACGTACATGTACAGCAACAGAGCTACGAGTTTGCACATGCAATCAATTCCCCTTCCTCTCCGCGAATGAAAGAAAATGTATATATATGCTACCAAAGATCCCTGACCGTCCCTTTGGACTGGCAGGTGGAGGAGCTTCCATCTTACTCCCTATTCAGATTCACTTTGTTCAAGTTGAACCCATCGCTGGATTTCTCCACTGCTGCACATTCAGTCTTGATATGCATACATAGGTGATAGGTGGAGATATATTCTTGGTTTGTTGGCAAGTTTGTGTCTTTTTCGGGTGATTGTTCAGATGAGAAATTGTACCCATCCATGGCTGCGTCTTTGGTGAACCCAGAAGCAATATACGTGTCGGCCTCCTTTGACGATAATCTCAAAGGGTTTATTCTTGCTGCTGTTTCTGGTGTGTTTATTGGGTCCAGCTTCATCATCAAGAAGTTGGGTCTCCAACGGGCTGGCGCCTCAGGGACTCGAGCCAGTAAGCGTTCTTTCCCAGATTCAATTTGCTGATTCTGTTCATCTTTTAAACATTTGGGTTTGGTTCATTTTCACTTTAGAAGAATGCGGTTAGTTAATTACAAGTTCTGGTGTTATGCCAGCACGATGAAGAAGGATACAAACCATTAGCCCAATTGGGCTTTTTTTTTTACTTAAAAAAGGGTTAAAAGTAATGCACCATTCATTTATCAAGTCAATATCAGTATTCACTACCCAATTGAGCTGATTATTAGAACCTTGCTATGACTTATTGGGATGATTACAATGATAGGATCGTAATATTTTTCTTCGTGCTGAGAGGCATTTTTTTATAGCAAAGCCATTTACTTGTTAAATTGAAATTGTGTGTAACTTGAGTTCACTAATATGAATTCTGGTTAATGGAATAAAGGTTCGGGTGGATACGGGTATCTGAAGGAGCCCCTATGGTGGATTGGCATGGTGACAAGTAAGTCTTGCATTGTTGAATTGTGAATGTGTTGATTTTGGAAAGATTTGAGGAAATATGAGCCAACTTTTTGTTTTTATCTCAAATTTTGACAGTGATCGTTGGTGAACTCGCCAATTTTGTCGCTTACGTGTTTGCTCCTGCGGTGCTTGTGACGCCACTTGGAGCTTTGAGTATAATTGTTAGGTGCATCAGATGTCCTTAGTTTAAATTCTAGTGCTGCTGTGCTTGGTTGCAATAGAACCAGATTTTAGTTGAAATTCAAAATCTTTGAAAGTCAAACTACTGGATTAGTTGTGGAATAGTTGTGATTTGTGATCCATTTTCAGTTCAGTTTATATTGTTCTCATAACCAAACAGATTTTGGAATTAGAATTTGGCTTCAATCCCTATTCCATGGCTTCATTTCCTTGCAACCAAATGCAACCTGCCAACCTTTGTGTTTCAGATGAATGAATTTGTGGTTTTGACTTTGTTGTTCATTTTGTCGCAAGTGCTATTCTAGCACACTTCTTCTTGAAGGAAAAATTGCAGAAAATGGGTATACTGGGGTGTGTCTTATGCATTGTGGGGTCTACTTTGATTGTGCTTCATGCTCCAAGTGAACTTAGTCTTACTTCGGTGGAAGAAATTTGGGAGTTAGCGACTCAACCAGGTAAAGTTTTTGAACATTGTTTAGCTATTTCTATGTTTATTTTTTCCCTTCTCTCTGTTGATTGTTTTCATGTTTTGGGTCCAGCTTTTCTTTTATATACAGCCTCCGCAATAGCTGTATCTTTGTTGCTGATCTTGTATTTTGAACCACGCCATGGGCAGACGAACATAATGGTGTATGTTGGCATATGTTCCATAATTGGATCTCTAACGGTTAGCATTCCTTGTTTCTTCCATAAAGAGTTGCTGAAAAATGCCTTTTTAATATGATAGTATATGCATATATGTTGTGTTGCTCCTACTATCATTTTCTTTTTCTAATTATGGGCATATGCTGTCTGTCCATCTTATGAAAATATCCTATCCCTAGATAATCGTTGGAAGCACGTGCAGACAATAGATTTTATGCTTCTTCTGCAGGTTATGAGTATTAAAGCTGTAGGTATTGCAATAAAACTCACATTGGAGGGTTCAAGCCAGGTAGCATGCTTCCAAACATGGGTTTTCGTAATGGTTGCAATTACATGCGTTATCACTCAACTGAATTATTTGAACAAGGTCAGTGAATTTAATTTTCAATGTTTAGTACTTCATTTTCCACCACCTTCAAATGCATCTGTCCTGTTAAAACTCCACATTCATGAATAGCCTTTTATGAAACTGTATCCATGCTGTATTTGATGGAAACTGGTCCTTCATATCTGTAATGCTGGGTAATCAGCCTGAATTTCTCTGTTAAAAAGTAAAAACTTAGATAGGGACTGCACTTTAAGTTCTTAGCGCCAGGTCGAGAAACAACCACATCTAACATCAGTCTAATTATATAGGCATCCAACAGCTAAACCTTTGAGTCAATTTCAAAATCTTTACACAGGTTATCACACGCATTTAATTCAGGATCCATTTTTCTCCTGAAGCTCACTTGGAGCTTCTCTGTGATCTCCTATCTCATGAATGTTAGAATAGGGGATCTATTGAAAACACTAGTCTACCCGTTGCCATCAACAACTGTTGGTTTTGATCTCTTTTAATCTTTATATGGATTGCAATTGCTTTCCCTAGGTTCTTTTTCTAGGTTATGCCATTGGACCCTAGTTCATTTATTTATATATTTCTTGTGTCTTAAGGAACATACTTTTGGATCCTAGGGATAGAGGTAGTTAACTTTCTTTGTCAGATGGACTTGCAATCCAAGATTTTACTCTCTCTCTCTCTCTTGGTCCTTGGTGTCTAATTGAGTTTGTGGACTACACAACAGTTGGTGGCCCTTTGAGTTTTTGGACTTCACAATGCTTGGTAGTCTTAACCCTTCCCTGGCGTAGGTGGGATTTGGTTCCAGGCCTCTTGATATGTATTGAAATAGGTGCCTTTCAATTATTTGGTGGTTTGTGTGTGTAGATAGACATTCAGCATGTGTTGTCCCAAGTGCCTGTTTGTCAAGATCTTTCAACTCAAGTCAATATATGTTAGTGATGATCAATGTTGGCCAATTTGTTACCACTAGAAGTATTCACGTGTTTGAGAATCATTTAAGCTCCTGTCTGTGCGGTTTTGTAACAAGAATGGTCATGGGATCGTAAGTCCAAGAAAAAAAAATTAAGAAAATGATGAGGATAGATGCATAACTTGTTGCCTTTCTCATAAATGCCTTGATGTCTTCTTGTTCTTTTTATTTGTTCATCTACTTATTTTCCTTTTTCTTGGTGTAGAGGTGGTTAGTGTTATTCAAATACCAGCAAAGTTCTTTCTGAAAAGGAGGATTTTTTTGACACTTGGATGTGTGGATTCTAGATATCTTAATTTGACTGCAATGGTCTCTGCTCCTCTGTAACTTTTTGTCATATTTGAGATTTATCAAGAATCGTTGGCATGGTGACCATATGATTTTGGACAATAGTTCAGGGAGTTTTTGTGGTTCATTCTTAATATGAATGGAATGAGATGATAGAAGAGAATATTATGTTTATGTAACATAACCAACGTTCAAAACACCCACAATTAGGAGTGGGCAAATACCCACACCGTCCTGCCTGATTTTCCTCACAAAAAAATCGGATCCAGGTCAAATATTAGCATACCCGTGCAGGGTGGGGTGGGTTGCGGGTAGCATTTTTTAAGAATTCCGGGTACCCACCCCGCCCTGCAATAACTCTAAACCTAAACACCTAAGACCCACAAACAATAACCCATCTCTTTCTTCAAGCCGCCTCTTCTTCGTCTTTCTCCATGTTCTCCTTTCTTTCATTTTCTTCTTTCTTTCCTCTCTCTCTCCTCTGCGCAGCTGCCCCTCTCTCTCTCCTCTACACGGCTGTGGCCCTCTCTCTCATCTGCGCCTCTGTCTCTCTCATCTCTGCGCCTCCCTCTCTCTCATCTGCACCTATCTCTCACTCTCTCTCATATGTGGCTCTCTCCTCTCTCTGGACCTTGATGATGTCCAAACCCGCATCATCCGCCCCGACTGCCCCGCACAACCCCAAACCCGGTGGATATTGTTCATTATAGCTGGATTGTGGGTCTAATTTTTAATACTCGCAACCTGCGGGGCGGTTACTAAAATACTCAATAACCGGCCCAATCCGACCCGTGCCTACCCCTACCCACAATTGTAACTTATGAAATGATACATTTCAATTTGTGTGCAACATTAGAAAGTTGTAAACGGATTCAAAATGTTTTTCTGTAGATATACTTTCACTGTTGTTTATAATTGGTGCTATTTGTTTGTCCTGTCTTTATTTAGAAAATAATGCAAATCAATGACCCAGGCTTTGGACACATTCAACGCAGCACTTGTTTCTCCAATCTATTATGCTCTGTTCACATCACTTACAATTTTTGCCAGTGCCATAATGTTCAAGGTATCTTTGATTCATTCACTGGAAGCAATCTGCATTTTTAATTTCAGAGTGTATTATATTTTTTTCTTTCTGTTTTTCTAGGATTGGTCTGGTCAGAGTGCTAGCAATATTGTGTCAGTGCTTTGCGGACTCATAGTTGTGCTTTCTGGGACTTTGGTATTGCATAGTACAAGAGAACGGGATCCAGCTTCTGTTATAGGTATGTAATTGTGAACATGTTGACATACACCCATGCATAGACACTGACTAAATGGATGCACATGATTTTCAATTGTATGGTTTAATTTTTGTGGTTTTTGTTTGCGTCTGCCCAGTTTATCATATTCTTGCAAAAGTTAAGTGCCCAGGTTAGATTCCAATATCAATAAATTGGCACTTTGGTTATTTGTAGGAACCTCCTGGTGCAACATTTTGTGTACCGAAGCTCACCTTTCTGGGTTTCTCAAAAGCCCGTTAATTCTTAATAATTAGCACACTGATTATGTATATAAATAGGACACAAATTTTCTACAAACTAAGTTGGAAGATTCCGTCTCTAAAAGTGACATGTGTCTTTTAAATATATGAGAAACACATTTTTTTTTACTAATCTTATTAAAAAAGCATGTGAGAAGCACATGCTGTTAAAAAAAAAAATGCTTCTCAGTTCTCACATGTTAAGGAACGCATGTCACTTTTAAAACACTGGGTTGAAGAAAAATTCCTCCAACCTAGTTTGTAAGAAATTTCTATCCATATAAAATAATCAAACATCATCAATAACTTTCTCAGTGCGTTTGCTTGTGTGTATCAGTGTATGTAATTGATTGATTATTAGCTTTTTCTTCTAATCATGTCCTGTAATATTCTCGTGTGAAAAAATGTCAGTATTTGAGATCTGAACTTCTTTGTTCTTTTGGTGCGTAGTTAGGATCAACATTCAAAGCCTAAAGACAAATTCCTTGTCCTAAGAGATTACAATAGGAAAAAAAAAAAAAAAAGGAGAAGAAAACTTGTCACTCTGGTTTTCTTGAACTTTCAATCTAACACATTGAGGTTTCATAAGCAGCACTGCTAGATGCCACTAGACCAAGGCGCTTGGCGCTTTTTTTTGGTATATAATACACTGACTTATCAAAAAAAAAAAAAGGTTTCATAAGCAGCACTGCTAGATGCCACTAGACCAACTAGACCATTAGAACCTGAAGTCATTCTAATTGGTTTTAGTAATTATGGTGATTTCTCCATATAATGGACTTAAAGTACCGATTAGTTATTCAGATACTCTATGAAACAAAATGAATTTGATTTCTTCGTGACTTCTTGACACCACCTTATAAGTCAACAGCACTTTGAGCATATCTGCATTATGCTTGTATTATAAGTTCAGGTACAGACATCGTGATGGTTTTCAAATGAAAACTAAGCATACACACAAGCATACCCCATGAAGTTCTGAACACGGACCAGATAAGAAATACTTATGCGTAGGCAGACTTGTCAGTGTCGGTAATAAAATTGGCATGTAACTTGAATTAAAATGGAGGAGGGCAGATGTCGAAGGGGGGAAATTGCCTCCCCTGATCGTTAAAACTTGTCCACACATGTGGGCTGACCCAGGGTTAGTGGCTCTACCCCTTCTTGTAACACTAGCAAAGTTTAGTTAAGCTACCAATAGTCAACCATCAGTCATTGACTTGTTCTTTTTGAATGGTAAGATTGAGTTAAGAGAGAGCCTTTTTATGTTATAGAAGAACGCAGTGAAGGTAGTGCTGCTGATGATGATTCTGGTCACAATTGATGATATACATATTTAACATAGGCTAAACTAATCACAAAGAGAATTGTTGCTGAAGTAACTTATGAGTTGTTGCTCTTCTTTCACAATGAAAACTGCTTCCAATTTGCAGATCCCATTTAAATTGGAGTTATATGTAAGGCTTCTAAATTATCATCAAATTTCAAGCCAAGACAATCCACTAGTGGAGATTTCTATATACTCTGCACTATTAATGTTACGAAACTCAAGTAAATAGTCGTGGTCAATAAGGATAAGTTATACCATAAATTAAATGCTCTTAAGCTATTTTCTATAGCCAGCTTCCCTTTAATTATTTGAAAATACTTTGTCAAACAAAAAAAAATTCAAATGAGTCACCAGTGATTTCTAGTTATCTAGTGAGAATGTTTTCAAATAACTTTGGAGTAATATGTGGCTATTTCGAATATATGCAGATATGTATGCATCCCTGTCTCCCCAAGTATCATGGTTTGTCCATATGAATGGTGAAACTTGGAAACAGAATGCTGATGAACTATGCCCTGATTTTGAAGCAATTCTTAAACAAGACCATTTCAAATAAGAATGGAAAATATCTGGGAACATCCATTCAGCATCTCTAGCAGCCTGCTGAAGCCTGTGTAGTGCATAAGTGGCAAAAACCTGCAGATACTTTTGCGTACACCGGCATTTCTTGATTCCAGATTCTATTTGGTTCTTCAGTTGGCGGCTTGGCATTGACTTGTGGAGGGTAATAGTTGTTATTTAGTTGGTTTTTTTCCTTTCCTTCTTATATGCTTGTAGGGTTTGACAATTAGCTGCAGCACTGTGTAGCTAGTTTAGTTTGTGATTAATACCTGATAGTATCGATTTTGTTTTGTATTCTTACCATAGCTCCTTATGTCTTCCTTGTACGAGTCTGGTCACCAGCACACAGATTGTAAAATTGATTCAATTCAATTCATTATCACGAGAGGAATTTTTTGTTTGATTTGTAAATTCAATATTTTAATTTGTTGTTCCTGCTCCTATTCAATGCTTTATTTTTGGTCAGTCTGCATGGTGCCAGTCTCTACCCATGAGAAATGCCACACATTCCTCCTCACACTTTCAAGTGCACGTTCTTTGACGTGATAGTAAAAATTACAATTGGATCTAAAATTTAACAATGATCCATCCAAAATCTAATGGTAAATTTCACTACTACACCAAGGAGTGTGGAAGTGAGAGTTGTGTACTTGTGTGTAGCATTTCTCTTCTTTTCATTGCCAATAGACTTGTGACTTACTCCACACAAATGCATACCGAAAATTGCAATATCCTCGCAAATTTTAAAAACTTGCAATGTCATCCCAAGCTACCTGGCTCTTTCACTTAACTCTCTTTGTTATGATTTTTTGTTAAATCCAATGGAAAATGGGTCACTTTTGATAAAGCATGACCCAAAATGACAATAATACCCCCTCATAAGATTTTTTTTTTTTCAAAGATTAAAAAAAAACTTCATAGTGTCTTCCATGGGAGGAGTTGTTGGTCTAGTTCTAATTAATTTATTTTAAACTAAGGCATACTTGTAGTTTCACACTTTTTATAGGGGGTATAATAGACATTTTAAATTATGGATAGAAAGTCCCAACTGCGAGGGGCTAAGGGAAAGGACTAAGTAGATTGAAGGGTCAATTGCAAACTCTATAAAATTTGGATGTAAATTTGAGGATAACAAGTACATTTTCTCCATTATTATACCGTACTTGTCAATTTGCCCCGGATCCATCTGATCTAGCTGTGAGAAGATTTGATTAAGGTGCCACAGCCACAGCTAAGAGGGCATCGGACGGGAGAGACTAGAGAGGATAAGATGAAGGGCAAGGTGAGACGATTAATGTTGTTAATCTCCAAATTGAAATAGGTTGGCAAAGAACTGGATTGATTAATGTCAGCAGTTGGGAAGACATTCACTACTATTTTAAGAGATTTGCAGTTGGTTTTTTTTTTTTTTTGGCCAATTTCACTTCTTATCCACATCATATTTAGCATGCAAAATGTGTTTTTTTTTATTATTATTATTTTATGTTGGGAAATCTCTCCAAGGCAAGGCCTAGTATGCAAAATGTTTTTATTTTTTATTATTATTTTTTTTATGTCAGAAAATCTCTCAAAGACTGGGCCTTTCGGACCTACTCTTGTAGAGTAAACCCCGATCTTGTGCACCACACTTTCTTACACGGAATTGGTTAAATCGTTAACTTTTCACCACGGGGTGTGGCCCCAATGAATTGTTTTGCACTTATAAGATGTTAAACCTTAGACCTTGAAGGGAGCAACTCAAGATCAAGGCCTCCACCACATGGGTCATGGACCAACCCCTTGGGGTTTTAGCATGCAAAATGTTAAGAATACTATTATAATTTTTCAATCTATCTACAAAATGGTGTAACAATCTAGGTGACACTGCGGGGTCAGCCACAATCAAATTTAATTGTTTAGTAGTTAACTGGATAAATGACATGTGAACTTACAAATTAACGTGACAGTCATGTGGCACTACCATATCAGCTACAATTAAATTTAATAGTTTAGTAGCTGACATGATATATGTCATGTAGATTGTCAGTTAGTTTGCAACGAAATTATGGTAAAAATTGTAATCCCCAAACAATACCCATTTTTTAGAATCTCGACAAGCAAATAATACCAATATAAATAGAAAAACGCTACATGTACTTCCAAATGTTTACTTTTGATGTGGCAGTGCAAACCACCATCAATGTGAAACATACAGATTAAGTCGCTCATTCAAAATCTAATTGTAATTTTCACGCTAACACATTAGAAAGTATAAAGACTTAACATTTCTCATATAAATATCAAATGTAAAGGAAACTACAAGTAACGTGCCTTTTCTTTTTTTAATGAATAATAATTTATTAGAAAGAAAAGCTCAACTACATAAGAGGACTTTTGACTTCCTTGGCATTAAACAAATATGCAACAAATAAAATAATAGGGGGTGCATTGAGCTTTCAAACCGTTGGAAAAACGATCTTTCACCATACATCACAAATATTCAATATTCATTGTTGCAGGACTCATTCCACAAAGGACTACAGCTACACATTCTCCTACGTTTGGATTTGGAAAAAGAAATGGAGGTCACAAACCAAAAGAATGCTCATGAGAATAGAATAACCTGGTTTTTTCAGCAATTTCAAACCTTCACCTTCTTCTTTCTGAATTCTGAGATCCAAGCAAGACAAATGGCCTGCAATCAACAAGCACTAGTAGGGTACTAATATTTTTATGAAAGTTTGTTTAAAAGGGTCATCAGAGATCAAAGCCCTAGTGGACTAAACAATTGTCTTTCCCTGACTCTGATCATTTTGGATGGTTTACAGTCATCTATTCTTTCCAAATTAGGAGAATCAAGAATGTTATCCCGCTATCCAAATCTTGGAAACTGCAACAATGACAAGAGCTGGGAAGAAAAATGTATAGCATACAATGGTTCTTGTCACGATTAATTTACACATTCAATGGATTAACTCAAATTGAACCTATACAAATTGCTTATCCATTCTTGCAAAGAGGATGAGAACATTATATATACTATGGTTGTAACAATTTCTACAAGGTAACATACCAATATCATGTAATGGTACTTGGACCACAAAACCTTACCTCTTTCAAGCTTTTCTGTGGTCAAATCTGGATGAGAAAATTGAGAACTCGAATGCAGTTTGCGAGGAAAAATATAAGCATGCAACTAAAATTGACTCTGGCCCTCTGGGTATGATCGTAAAAGGGATGACGATGCCCTCTCTATATTCTTCCCTGAAGCATAAACTGAAACTCCTGCGATTTGGAATGATGAAGAGGAAGAGGGAGCTGGGACTGAAGCTGCAGTGGTGGAGAAAGCGCTAATGTTGCTGCTCACAGTCATGCTGCTTCCATTAGACCCTTCAGTCAAGGCCTTAGGGGCAGGTGGCCTCTCAATCTCTGTAATCCCTTCTAACATCTGCACCACTTTGCTCATCATTGGTCTGTGTGACGGTTGCTCCTGGATGCACCAAAAGCTGACTTTAATTGCCCTCACCACTTGCTCCATATCAACCTCTTGGTCAGCGAGCCTCTGGTCAAGAATTGCCTTGATATTACCCTTTTCAAACTCTTCATAAGCCCACACACAGAACTTTTGCCGACGGGTTTCTGTGGATACTTCGAAATTACGTCTCCCACTCACTATCTCCAAAAGAACCATACCATAACCATAAACATCAGATTTTGAAGTTATTGGAAGATTTGCCAGCCATTCTGGTGCCAAATATCCTCTTGTACCTCTGACGCTTGTCAAGGTTCGGTATCTATGGTCCTTTGGATTAATCAGCTTGGCAAGACCAAAATCTGAGACTTTGGCAGCATAGTTCTCATCCAAGAGAATGTTTTCTGGCTTTATATCACAGTGGACGATGCAGTCTCGACACTCCTCGTGCAGGTATGTCATCCCCCTTGCAGTACCAAGGGCAATGTTGAACCGGTATTCCCAATTCAAGAATTTTTCTGACTGGCCTTCTGATACAAAAAGGGAATTATCAAGAGACCCGTTTTTCATGAACTCGTATACTAGAAGCCTATGGCGCCCTTCAGAGCAGAAACCAATCAATCTCACCAAATTCAAATGATGGGTGCTACTTATAGTCGCAACCTCCATTCTAAACTGTTTTTCCCCCTGTTCAATTCCCTCAAGTTGCTTCACTGCAGCAACTGTTCTGTTAGGAAGAATCCCTTTGTACACAGCACCAAATCCTCCACTTCCAAGCTTCTCCTTGAATCCCTTGGTTGAGCGCTGGAGCTCCTTATATGTGAACTGGACTGGAGCACCAGAAGCATACTCAAGAAGGGCATAGTGAGCTGACAATACTCCGAACTTGGGGCTGTTTCTACAACACCACCACCACAAACTACCCTCCAGGGCAACCAAACCCAAAATGGTGCCTATAACCACAACAGCTACAACCCAAGGATGTATCCTCCAACCGCCACCCTTCCCAGTAAGCTGCTCATTAGGTGATGGGTTTGGATCCACCGGTGAGCAAACCTTGACGTATGAACTGCTCGGCAGCGCCGGACTCTGATAGCCACTAATAAAACCTGGAGTCTTGAAATAACACAACCCCGTCCCATCTGACAACGAAGTTGAAGCATCGCAACTAGGATTCACAAGACAATTCGACCGACAGGCGGATATACCCACAAAGAAAATCTGCGACTCTGTCTCCGGAGGGTATGTTAGGAACTGTGTATTTTGCATATCCAACATAGTCGGATTCCCTGGACAATTCACAGTCTCCACCTTCCTCTTACACCCTTTCCTACTATCTTTTGGATCAACTAGCTCGAAATTCTGAGATGGGCACCCGCAAATCGTGCCCGTATCATTGTAACTACAAATTCCCATATTCCCACAGTACCCAAAAACCTCACATTGATCCTCAACAGCTGCCCATCTCGGAATTGGAGTCCCACTCCCACGATCGGAGCTATATATCCTCAAATTCCCATCATCATCCAACTTCAAATACCTCAGTGTGTCCCTGTTCTCGGCATAATCATTGCTGTAAGCCATGATACCCCCACCAGACAAACTGGGATCGAAAATCGACAGAATCCCAATGTTCTGTATTCCCAAACTCGGGGAAGTCATATTGACATCATACGAGGAATTCAAACCCTGAGTGAAATACACAATACTATCGTTCCATCTAAGCGTGAGATTCCCAGAACTAATAAGACGAAAGGAGTACAACCCAGATTGCAGAACCATACCGGTGGTGAAATTCTGGGACGGCACGACCGTATCGGTGGGGTTGTCGAAGGAGGACCAGACGACAGTTTCGTTTCGGAGGAGGGAGAGCTTGCCGGTATCCTCAAGGGAGGCGGAGGAGACGCCTTTTCCGGCGGTGCCTGAGTCCCAGACGGTACTTCCGGAGCCGTTGACGAGGCGGAGGGCGCCGGAGGAGAGGAACTGGAGGGAGGCCGCGGAGTCCACTGGGGTGGAGCCCGCTTTCCAGATGGGGACGCCGCCGGAGTAGGAGATGGCGGCGATGAAGGAGTTGGGGAGACCGCTGGAGATGAAGCCTAAGGAGAAGGTGGAGCTTGGGGAGGACCACGGCGCCTGGTTCGCGTTGGAGGCGTCGAGGGTTGAGCCTGGTGCGATTGTGCCTGCTGCTTCTGATGCTTTTGCTGCTACTAACAGAAAAACAACAAGGAAGAGTGATCTGGGTTGGATTTGGAGGAACATTTCTTTCCTTTTCAGGGTATAATCTGTGGATTGATGGTTGTGGAGAGATTGAAAGAACAAAGACAAGAGGGTTTAAAAGTATGGGGAAGGAGAAAGGGGAGGGAAGACTTTGACTTTTGTTTTTGTTCGCGGCGGCTGCCAGGTCGGGGTGCGCCGGTCCCTCACGATTCAATTGCCCCTTCATTGGGGAATAATTTAGTCATTATACGGCCATAGAGTCAAACATTTTGAATTCTAAGTTTTGACCAAGTCCCAGCATTTGATACTCTTTTAGGCCCCTAAAATCAAATAAAAATGTCCCGATTAGTAGGTGAATCGACCATGTCTCATGAAGTGGAGATTAATTGTTTAAATTTCTTATTTCCTTCTTTTTGTGGATATATCAAAAAAAAAAAAAAATCAAATAAAAATAAAAATAAGAGTTTTCTCCCCTCTTATCTATAAATGAACAAATTACAACTAAGAGTGGGTATCAGTTCGATCGGTGTTGATAGAAGCATTTTCGTCTACCAATTCATAAAGGTCGGTTAAGTCAATCAATTAACCGACTTCGTACTAACAAAGAATAGTTTCAACTTTTTTTGGTTAATTGGTTAAGTCGGTTAATTGTCGATTATAAGTTTTTATATTAAGATTTATTAATTTTCTTGTAACTACATAATTAGTAAAGAACATGTGTTTATAAATGAAAAGAAAAGGCAAATTCATAGAACATGGACCAAAATGACAACCACAAATCAGCTAGACAAACACAATAAGGAAAGTTATTAAATAAAATTCAAAATTTACTTGAAAAAATAGGTTACGTCAGTTAATTGTCGGTTAACCCATAAAAAAAAATTTCTATTGCCTACTGAACCGAATCGATGTCGAAACAATATTTTTATTTCATCTACTGACCGCCGGAAGTTGGTTGTCGGTCGATGATGGTTCGGTTGCGGTCGATAAGTGGTCAGTAAGCGGTAAACGATTAATCTGCCCCCTAATTACAACACATGTTCATCTCTATACATTGTATACAACAATACACAATTAATTAACTGAGAAAGAAAAACCAATTGACTGTGATAAAGAAAGAAAGAAAGAAAGTTGATGCTCTTCAATTTACTATGGTTGCAGTAGCAGAGCATTAAGGGCCTTTGGGGGAGGCGGCCTATGAATCTCTGTGATGCCTTCTAGCATGTGCACCACTTTTCCCATCCTTGGCCTCTGTGATGGCTGCTCCTGGATGCACCAAAAGCTTACTTGAATGGCTCTCATTACTTGCTCCACATCCACCTCTTGCCCACCCAGCCTTCTGTCAACAATTCCCACCACATTACCCTTCTCAAATTCTTCATACGCCCAAGCCCACAACATTTTCCAATTCGTTTCTGCAGATACTTCCATATTTCTTCTCCCACTCACTGTCTCCAACAGAACCATACCATAACTGTAAACATCGGATTTTGAAGTTACTGGAGCATTTTCCAGCAGCCATTCTGGTGCCAAATAATCTATATTGTCCTTTAAAGTAACAAGCTTTGCAAGACCAAAATCTGATACTTTTGCAGAATAGTTCTCATCCAAGAGAATGTTTTCAGGTTTTATGTCAAAATGGATTATGCTGTCAGGGCACTCATCGTGAAGGTAAGTGATGCCCCTAGCAGTGCCAAGGGCAATGTTAAACCGACTCTCCCAATTCAACAATTTTCCCGGCTTATCATCTGTTTGGAAAAGGAAATTGTCAAGGGACTTGTTTTGCATGAACTCATATACCAAAAGCCTGTGGCTCCTTTCACAGCAAAAACCAATCAATCTCACCAAATTCAAATGGTGGGTGCAACTTATAGTTGAAACAGCCATTCTAAACTGCTTCTCTCCCTCCTCCATTCCTTCGAGTCGCTTCACCGCAACAACTGTTCTGTCAGCAAGATTCCCTCTGTACACAGCTCCAAATCCTCCGGTTCCAAGCTTCTCCTTGAACTCCTTGGTTAAGCGCCGGAGCTCCCTATATGAGAACTCGACCGGAGCACCAGAAGCATATTCAATAAGAGCATATTTGGCTGACAATCCTCCGATTTTGCGGCCGCTTCTACAACACCACCACCATAAACTACCCTCCAAAGCAATCAAACCCAAGATGGTCCCGACAACCACCATAGCTAGCGCCCAAGCATGCATCCTCAAACCGTCGCTCCGCATAGAAGGCGATGCGTTTGGGACCGCCGGTGAGCAGACCTTGACATATGAAGTGCTAGGGAGTGCCGGATTAGTATACCCGGAGATAAAACCCGGCGTCTTGTAGTAGCACATGCCCTCGCCATCTGACAATATGGTTGAAGCATCACAAGTAGGACTGATTAGGCAACTCATTCTACAAGAGGATATACCCACAAAATAGATCTGGGAACCCTCGACATTAAATATACTCTGAGGAGGAAACGTTAAGAACAGAGTATGTTCTATTGTCAACATGGTCAGACTCCCCGCACAATCCTTAGTCTCCACCTTCCTCTTACACCCTTTTCTGCTATCTTCTGGATCAACCAGCTCGAAATTCTGAGAGGGGCACCTACAAATGGGATTCTTACCGCTATAACTACAGATTCCCATGTTCCCGCAGTACCCAAAGACTCTGCATTGATCCTCAACAGCTACCCATCTCACAGTTTGAATCCCACTCCCTCTATCAGAGCCATACATCCTCAAATTCCCATCACTATCTAACCTCAAGAACCTGAAGATCTCACCTGGTTGATTATAATCATTACTATAAGCCATTATATCCCCCCTAGTCAACGTGGGATCTGAAACCGACAAAATACCAGTAGATTGTAATCCTAAAGTAGGCGAAGTTAAATTTGTCTTGTTCGAAGAATTCAAAGTACCTCGACTCCAATATGCAGTACTGTCATTCCACTTGAGATTAACATTACCATTACTAAGAAGACGAAACGAGTACAACCCATTTCGCAAAACGTGACGAGTTGAAAATTTCTGCCACGGCACGACCGTGTCGGTTGGGTGTTCGAAAGAAGCCCAGATCGGGAAGGTCCCATTTCTCGTCAGGACAAGGTTGCCGTAGTCGTCGAGGGAGGCGGAGGAGACACCGAGGTTGGCGGTGGCAGAGTCCCAGACGGTATGGCCAGAGCCGTTGACGAGCCGGAGGTTGCCTTCTGTGGGATGGAGTTGGAGGTAGGCAGCAGAGTCGACGGGGATGGTGCCTGCGGACCAGATGGGAATACCTCCAGAGTATATAATGGCGGCTAGGAAGGTCGGTGGAGAGGTAGGGGGGTTGATGGGGATGAAGCCGAGTGAAAATGTGCCGTTTGGGGAGGACCAGGCTTGGCTTGTGTTGGAGGCGTAAAGGGTTGAGCCTGGTGATATTATGGTCACCATTGCTAAGGAAATGGTGGGAAGGAGGATGATCGAGAGTAGAATGGTTTGGATTTTGGGTGTCATCTTTCTTTTCCTCCTCTGTTTTTTTGGGTTATTTCTGTTTCTGGGTATGTCTGCGTGTTTGTCAGAAACAGAGGTGGAGGGTTTAAAACGACAGAAATCGTATCATCCGGTGCAAGGAATGAGGCAAAGATCAGAGCTTTGTGTTTTGGCGATATCAAAATTCAATGGCCTCTGTTTTTCCGAGCCAATGTCCTCCGAAGTCCGAATACATATACCGAATAATATTGACCGTAAAGGAGCTGCTACTAACGAAGCTCAGAACTCTGATCTTTTCCTAGTTAGATGACTTCAGAGTACAAGATATCAAAATTTCCGTTCAAGTCTTCGTTAAAAGCGACGGAAGAAGAAGAAGAAGAAGAAGATACTTTTTGAAGGAATATTCAGATTTTGTGGACGTTGATAAAACAAAATATTAGGCACAAGAAAACCCATTACCGTTCAAGTCTTCCACGGTTCCACCGTGTATGAAAATGTATTTACATTGCAGCATACTAGGATAGGATTTTCCAAATTCTTGTTCAAATATTTGGAAAAAAGTAGAATAATTATATATATACATCAACTCAAACATGTCATAAGGTTGATAATTGGTGTCTTGTAGACATGTTCCTTAAACATAATTACAATTAATCGCTAGATGTGGTGAATATTTTATTTTATTTTTGAAAAGGAATATTTTATTTATTAATCATAGTTTTAGATTACGATTTTCTACCTACCCAATTAATTGCATGTAAATTATGTTGACAATCGACATCATGATCTTCATTCTAATGGAAAATTTGGCAGCAATTATTGCAACAAATATCCGAAAAATCATTACTCCTATTAAGGTGAGCTTTGGATTAAGTTTAGTTGATTTCATCCACTTCTCTCCTTTAGATTTACTTAGCCTAAAAAGAAAGGCAATACTTAACAAAGATAGATAGATTGGATTAAGGTTTAGTACAATAACCAAAGATATTTATTTTAAATAAACGGCTCAAATTATGACATAAAAAAAAAATAGCTTATAATGCAAGGAGTAACTGTTGAGGTGGCCGAACCACCCATTAAGACACGAGAGTTGTTCGACCTTTTTCAACAATTAATTTAGAAAGTGGTCAAATTAACGGATGCATATGCCAAAACGGTTTACTTTTTAAAATTGTTTCACATGCATATAATACACATCTAACATCTTGGCTAGCCTTCCTAGTACTGAACCACACTAAATTCATTAGCCTGCATCCTAGTAAATTAACCTTACAATTCTAAGTTCCCAGGCCCCAGCAAACATGGAATTTAGATTAAGACAACTCAAAGAACACGAGAGTTGACGAGATTTTTAATGTTAGTGGGATAAACTTCAGTTTTGAGATTAGATTCATATGCCTTGCTTGCTATCTGGGCATTCACAGCTTCCGTTGGATGCAGCCCATCAAAGAACACATGGCTGCTCCTCTCTGCACACGCTCGTCCACCTCTTTTGCACAATATCCCATTTCCACCTTCATTCATTGACGCCACTTCACAACAAGATCTACTCGCGTCCTTGAAACCTGCAGTGAATGTATCCATGGATTCAAATACTGATTCTCAATATATATATATATATATATATAGAAGAAATGATATTTACCTTTGGAAATGGGATTTCTGATGATATCCCTGATAATCTTATATGAGTTGACATAAACAAAAGTAGAACCAGGCATCTCTGACTTGAGAACATCCACCAGTGACTTCAAGTGAGTATTGAAGAGATGAGCTGCCCGGTTCAGACCCTGTACGCAGCCATTGCGACTAATTTGCTGGTTCAACATCACCGATGGACTGCACCCAAGTGGG
Organism: Carpinus fangiana; assembly: GCA_006937295.1. NCBI lineage: Eukaryota > Viridiplantae > Streptophyta > Magnoliopsida > Fagales > Betulaceae > Carpinus > Carpinus fangiana. Next base: position 32,048,238 of record CM017327.1, read on the forward strand.
TTTACCGACATTAACACAAACCTTCGAGCCCCCAAATTGAACAGCTTCTGCATAAAAAACCTCAGACGAAACATAACAAGTAACAAGGATTCTTTTCGATCTCTTCATAGAAGGCTTGGTAATTAATAAATGCATATTTACTATTGTTGTTGATGTTTGGTCGGACTTGATAGAGACCATTAATAAAGTTTCCCAAGCTAATTAAAGATTCTGGGACAGAGAAAGTTTTGATTTGGTCAAGAAATGTAGCAGCCTAAGTGATGTTTTTGTCAAACGCACCATTAATTTCTGAGACAATGATGCTGTCAGGTTGGCGGTGAAGGCTTGAAGACTGACATTGCTGTCGGATTTCCCCAGGAAGTAGTTGAAGGAGTAATCGTTTCCCCCTGTTCCAACAACAAACAAGTATTTGGGAAGCACCACCCTGCTTCTGCGCTCCAACTGAGCTTCTAGGTCCGGCAAGGTCACCTTCTCAAAGTTTCTGATCTGTTGACTCAGACTGATCACATGGCCCTGAAACGAAACCCCATTTGCACAGATTTGAGCTTCATCTGTCAGAGCTTATTGTTGGGGCTTGCTACAATGAGCCATAAAAAATGTAAATCCAAGACTTTTGCTTCTCAATCAAAAACACTCTTAAATGAAAAGTTTTGATCTTATAACATGCCACAACCAATGAGAAGAAAAGAAGAATATCATGAAGAAGATAACAGTGTATATATGTTACCGCAATTAAGCCAGTATCATCTAGAATACCAGAGCCACCAGAGGCATAATTGACACCATGAACAATTTTGCTTCCCTTAGTAGAGGGGTCAGCAAAGACTGGAATCAATGAGGGAAGCTTAAGGTGGTCACCCAGAAGGTCAATCACATTCTTCCCATTTGTAAACCTTCCCGTGGCCCCAAGAGGGAAATCTATTCCATATGGCAAGTAGTCAGCCTTTGCCATGGAGTCCTGGAGGAAGTTGTTGTTGCCACTGTCAACCAGAGAGCTTCCAAATACAAACAACCCTTTGATCCCAGCTCCTTCATCATTGGCACTAGAATGACAAGTGCATGTGGAAAAACAAGCAAGGAGGGAGAGGGATAAGATAAGTTTTGAAGGCGTCTTTCTAGTCATTTTGTTGAGGAGGATATCGCCTTGGCTAGGGCAACGTTGTTGCTGGTTTGAACCAATGATTTGTCAAGATGCGATGGGATGGCTTATATTGTTGTAATTACGTACAGTGGTGGAGATACAGAGGGCGACCTAGGGCGGGCGCTCCTGGTAAAAAAAAAAAGTAATCGAGTAATTTTTAATCAAATGTTAAACTTATAAGGGTTTGTCGGTTTTTATTTTTATATCGTTTCTAAAACTTATAATGGGATTATTAATTGAACCTTATTAAATTAAGGCCTAAAATTTTGACTAAAAGAGAAAGAGAGTGATTTCTAGGAGGAAGAGAGAAGCATGGGAGAAAGAGACAAGTTGGTGGGTGGAAAAAATAATAAAAAAAGAAAAGTAGCGGTGGTTATAAGGGTTTGTCGGTTTTTGTTTTTTATTGTTTCTAGAACTTATAATGAGATTATTAATTGGGCTTACTAAATTGAGGCCCAAAATTTTGGCCAAAAATTTTTTTTGGCATTTTTTTTTTTTAAAATAAGCTTTAAATTAATTTTTTTTTTTGGGAGCCTTATTATATTGGGACCCTACGCAAGGGCCTAACTCGCCTAAGGCTTGAGTTGGCTCTGCTTATATAGTAACTGATATATCAATTTAACACATATTTATGAAGTCAAATAAATATATTTTTTGTGATATATATATAGTGTGGTATAATTTCTATTTCCTCTGGTAAAATGTATTCCTGAATCTACCACTGGTTGTAAAGGAAGCCTCTTGATCATGCGAGGACTTGGGAGAGGAAATTTGGTGAATCATTTTTAATGAAGTTGATGAGATTCACCATCAACAATGAACAATCTTTTCTTGCAGTAAATTTAATACATCAAATTGACTTACATGGGCTCCATATAAATTTACAAGTCTAATGGTTAATTTGTAAGATAAAATTGGCTAAATATGGAAAAAAAAAAAATATTGATCCTTAGCATTTCTTTTTGCATTTTAATATTTTATGATGGAGTGTGACGTGGTGCTTACGGTTTCAAACTTCTTTTTCAACGAAAATAGTGTAATTCCACTTTATTCTTGTCATCTTTTTACTATTAGGGCTTCATATACATATACATATTATATGGCATGCTCTTATGAGATAAATACAAAATTGTTCCATGCAATTTTAGGTTTTGACAAATAGTTCTCTCGAGTTTAAAAATGGTTTAAACATTTTTTTGTGATAACAATAATATAGATCTTAAAAAAGTTGATAGAATTCATTAATGTTCATTATAATCACTACTCATTATGTAACACGTATCACTTACAATAATAATTAAAAAAAATGCATGAATGATCGGACCACCCTTTTTAGCTAAATGAAGGTGTCCGAACCACCCCAATGCCATGGGGATGATCCAACCACCCTTTCTAAACATATTGAGGTTGGTCAAACCATCCAATGTCTATCGAGAGTGGTTCAAATAATCCAAGTGGGCAAAAATGAAAAAAAAAAAAATTGAGTCATTCCCTAATGGAGTGGCTCAATTAAATACGAGAGACAAGTTCTGATATTTAAAACTACCTATTACCCCCACATCTTTTCCTAGATAGTAATTGATGGATATCGGGGTGGTTGGCAATTAATATCCAATATATATGTAGGGCATAGACAACTATTCAATCATGCTCACAAAACGTATCACCGTGCTTCTATCATTAATATGTATGTATATCCCTGGACCCTGTCACATAAAGAAATTAACAAAAATTTCATCATAAATATTCTTAAAAAACGAGGAAACTTTATGGTATGGCACCTATAGTTTTTATTTTTCAATTGAATGCATTTAAGACATATACCTAACGCAATCTTTTTTTCTTTTCTGTTTATATTTATATATCTATGCAGTAGTATGCATTGGCTTCTGTGCCTTCTATCCCAGAATTGTTACTGTAGCACAAATGAGAAAGAAGGAAAGAAGGAATACACTGCTTCTCTGAGGTGAGAGCAGCGCTGCAGGCAGTCTTGGAAATGGGGTGTACAGTTCAACTCATAAATGTAGCAAATGGGGAGGACTGAGGAGTGTTTGACCGCTTCAGCTCAGTGGGTAGCTCGGTTATTGATTAACATCACAAAGGAAAGTGCTGGAAGAAGACACTGATACTGCATAAACAGACAAGAGAGTTCACATCATTTTTTCTGTCATGAATTGCCAGCAATTTATCTATTTAGATAGAAGTCCAAAATTTATTTAAGCAAATGAATTTTATATACCATCTACTCCAATTGCTAACCATTTGAACAAATCATTACAGTGAATGCCACTCCTGCAGAAACTAGCTACTGATGCATAGGGGGTTGAGGGGGATGGTGTCCTTGGAGCTGACAGACTACTGTGTGAACGTTAATGGAACCTACCAAGACAACGCACATTAATTGCCTTTCTTCTCTTTTCCTCGTTCAGTATGTTGGAGGAATTATCTACATAGACTACATGCAGTGTGCCGTTGGTAATGGGACACTATCACTTGCACCCAATCCAACGGCCTCTTAAATCGTTAACTAATAGCTATGCCTCAATATAAATTGGGTTTTTTAATCAAATACGTAGAATTGCACAGGAATATATAAATGGTCAAACCACAATTTGTCATAAAAGCTTAAACTTAGATTTAATTATTTAACTAATACTTTAGAGCCTCGTTTGGTTCGCGAATTGTCTAGTCCATTGAAAAAAGATTAACTATCACTGGGAATAGAAGAGTGAAATAAATTAGCTATTCTTATTCATTTGTTTGGTTATAACGTTAGAATAGACTAGCTAATCTTATTCTTTCGTTTGGTACAATGCAATATGTTGGTGAATAGAATCGTATTGTGATTTTATTTCCTAAAATACCCATTTAGTTTTTCTCAAACAAAAAAAATATAGTCGGACAAAACAGAATAAAACTCAATCTTGAATTCTAATGTCAATCAAACTCAATCAAGAAAAATTAACGGTACAATTTTTTATTTTTTTTAAAAAAAAGTCATAGAAACAGAATCAAAGAGAAGCATTACAGAGAATAAAAAAAAAAAAAAAAGAACTAAAAACTAAGAAACAGTACAGAGAAAGAGAGAAGAAGAAACAAAATCAAGAAAAATAAATGGTACAATTTTTTTTTAAAAAAAAAAAACTGAGAAAGAACGAAAAAAATCTGAGAGAGAAGAAAAAAAACTGAGAGAGAAGGGTAGGTTTTTTTTGGCAATTTTACACGTTAATTTTAATCCCACAGTAATGGATTAGCTAAGCCACTCATTTTTTAGTGGCTTAACTAATCCTATGTGTGAGATTAGTAGCCCCATGGTAATAGACTTTTCCCAGGAATAGAATGTTACCAAACAAAAGACTAGCTATACCTAGTGTGTGTTAGTTCAATCCAAGGGTCTAATCCGCAAACCAAATGAGACCTAATACTCCCCCTCACGTGGGACCAGATGAAGTGTAGATTATTTTATTTTAAACGTACAATAAATGCTGAGAGAAGGTTCAAATTCTAGACCTTTGCTCATGATATCATGTTAAATTACCAGTTATCACATAAGCTTAAATTGATGAAAATAGGTAAATTTAATCNTGTGTGAGATTAGTAGCCCCATGGTAATAGACTTTTCCCAGGAATAGAATGTTACCAAACAAAAGACTAGCTATACCTAGTGTGTGTTAGTCCAATCCAAGTGTCTAATCCGCAAACCAAATGAGACCTAATACTCCCCCTCACGTGGGACCAGATGAAGTGTAGATTATTTTATTTTAAACGTACAATAAATGCTGAGAGAAGGTTCAAATTCTAGACCTTTGCTCATGATATCATGTTAAATTACCAGTTATCACATAAGCTTAAATTGATGAAAATAGGTAAATTTAATCATTTAATCAACACTTTAACACTCACTCTCACGTGTGAGCTCAAACTCCCTTTTAATATATGAGGCCCAATATGTGGAATATTTAATTTAAATGGAGGGTGATTTGACAGGGTCAAGGTTCTATCCCAGGAACTTTAGCTCTAATACCATGTAAAATTACCACTTATCCTATAAGCTTAAGCTTTTGAGGTAAACAGTAATTTAATACATAATGATATGCAAAACTCAACTAAACTATCCCACTTTTTCTACATCAAACAAGAAAGCAAAGCATCAATCTTGGCAGTTGGCACCGTCCAACAGCATTTAAGGCTTTTAAAACAGATTCCCCTTTTTTCATTGAAAAATTAAAAGAGGAATAATATACACTATGAAGATCCACTGTGGAATAGTATACATATGAAACTGAAAATTCAACTACTTTAAAGATCATTAATGCAGCAGCAAATTGGGCTGAAGGATGAGAGAAAAAAATTAGCAAAGGAATACTCCACAAAAACCAACTCTCAAGGATTATCTAAGTGATATGCGTAAGTGAAATCAGATACCTCTCAAGTATAACCCAACTTGCTACCTCTTGTACAATAACCTGCTTAATGGGAAAGCCAGCAGTAATTTGGACTTCAATGCTGACCTGAACATCAAATAAAAAAAGTAAGATGAAGAAAAGGGCAAAAAATAAAGGAGAGAAAACAATATCCTTACTCAAGGGAACCCGGTCACACAGTGAAAATAGGTTTAGGTACACAAACGCTTTTAGTTACAAAGTTTATCTATGAACTGTTACAACCCAGAAAGAAGCTAAACGCATTAAAGGCTTAAAAGCTTCCTTTTTCTTTTTCTTTTTTCCATGAGTTTCCTCCTGCAAACACCGAAGCTGTTGATTTTTTCTTTTGATAGTTTAGGTCATGCTTTTATCTACCAACCAATGTTGACACAAAGCTAGCAGTCTAATAAAAAAATTTCATCAAACAATGTCTTACAGTTTTGGCAGCTTCCTAAGGCAAGAAATCAGAAAGCCTTCATACAAGCTTACCAAGGAAGAATTTGGATAAGTCATGGGAAAAAGCAAGTTGGAAAAGAAAACATCTTCACAGATTTATGAATTTAAGATGTAGGAAGAATAGAGCTTACCATTTTTCCTGACCTGTTGACCTGCATTCTGTCCTTTAATATTTCTATTAGTTTGCTAAGCTTTTGCGGATTAATTTGGTGATATTCTTACAAGATAGAGTAGTCCACAGAGCCAAAAAGAAATCATACCAAAACTCCCAAAGTGTCCATGAGAAACCCATAGAAATCACCAAGAAACTACTTGGGTTGCTGAAAGGAAAATGGTGATGTACTGTCTCCAAATTCTTTTGAGTTTGAAATAGGAAGGAAACGAACCATAAATACGCAAATGAAGCATTACCCAAATTTTCTGAGTGAAAGGAAGTTTACCCTCATGAACTTTTGTGTTTGAAATTAATAAGCACAAAGTATACCAAGGTCTTTAAATAAACTAAAAAAGAAATATACCAATAGCTGTATCAGTTAATGTGAACATGAAGAACTCTTGTTGTCCTGCCCACTTCATTCTTCCTCCCCCTTCAGCACCCGCTTTCTCACACCATTGTCAGAAATAACCTTTATCCTCTATCTCCCAAATCAACAATCTCAACACCAAATAAATTTCTTTCCCTCCATGATGCTGTAATTGGTTTGTCTCAAACATATGTATGTGATTTTTTATCCAAATCCAACTGCATCCAGTGATCTTCCTGACAACTTTATGTTCTATGGACTTTCTTACTCGAACCATACTCTCCCATTTGCCCCTCATCTCATACATCCGAGCCAATACCAAATAAGGTAGAGACGACTGCGGTTCAAACTCCATCATCCTCTCTGCAATTGTTTCAGTGAGTTTCAAGTCTCCATGAGTCAGACTAGCACAAAGAATTGATCCCCATATAATACAACTAGGTTCATAAGGCATTGCATGTATAATATCCATTGCTTCTTTTAACTTACCAGCTTGACTCAACAACTCCACTACGCAAGCATAATGTTCATCCCCGGGTAGAACTCCATATTCCTTCTCCATTGATGAAAAAATAATCATTCCATCATCAACAAAACTCCCATACTTGCAAGCCAATAGCACTCCAGCCAGAGTTATTCGATCTGGCGGAGGACCTTCCTGAATTATTTCCTTAAATATGTCCAGGGTCTCATACACTCTACCATTGTTAGTCAAACCCAAAATTATTGTGTTCCAGGATATCAAATCTCGTACACCCATATCAGTAAAGATTTTCATGGAAAAATCAATGGACCCAACTTTAGCATACATTTCCACAAGTGAATTAGCAACAACTGAATCTGACTCGAAACCCACTTTAATAACTAAAGAATGAATTTGACTACCCTGTTCTGGTGGGTGGAAAGTGGAAACAGCACTTAGAACACTGCTTAGTGTGAACTCAGTTGGCCTGAGGTTCTCCCTCAAGGTCAACACAAAGAGTTGCAAAGCATCCTCCACAAAACCATGTGCTGCATAGCTTGGAATCATGGTATTGCTAAGTGCTGAATCCCATTGACCTATTTCTTCAAAAAGCTGGACTGAATCCTCCAATCTGTTGCATTTAGAAAACATATCAATAACAGAACTTGATACAATGCTATTAGAATTAAATCCCACCTTGATGCAGAAAGCGAAAACCTGCTTACCCTTTTCCAAATCTTGCAAGTCTGAACAGACACTGATGACTGTTGATATAGTAAACTGATCGGGAGAATGCTCTGTGGTTCTCATTAACCAGAATTGATCCAGTGCCAATTCTTTGTACCCAGATCTATGACAAACTAAAATCAAAGAGTTCCAGGAGATTATATCCAACTTCTCCATGGTCAGAAACACACCAAAAGCATAGTCAACAAGACCAAGCTTCCCATACATATCAATTAATGAATTCCCAAGCACCACATTAGATAAATTCAGACAATGTCGAATCATAAAGCCATGAATCTGCTTACCATGGCGAGCACACGACACAAGCGACAACAGAATCGACAAGGTGAACCCACTTGGTCTCACACCAGCATTTTGCATTTCCATGAAAGTTTGTAACGCATAATCAGCAAAGCCACACGAAAAATAACCTGAAATCATCGTGTTCCAAGTGACAACGTCTCTCATAGGCATTTCATCAAACAAACGACCTGCCCTTTCAACTTGACCGTGTCCAAACACCCCCTTCAGGCAAACATTCCAAGATATACAATTCTTGTCGGAAATGCCATCAAACACTTTCAAGGCATCACTAACGCTGCCAAACTGAGCGTACAGGTCGAGACAGCGATTACCCAGAAAAGTATGGCTATCAAATCCCACTTTTATCAACTGGGCGTGGATGGCTTTGGCAAAATTTAACGACTTTAGTGATAAACAGTGATCTATCAGGTTCGAGAAATAGGACAGCGAAGTTCTGCGAGGACCTTGCGCTTGCTTTAGAAATGGGTACATGCAAATGCTACGACACTGCGTATTACATAGCTTGTTGCTTGTATAAAATCATTAAACAAAGAGACTAAACCATACGGCATACCCTCCTCATCATAAGCGAATATATGTTATGATAGTTGACGTCGCCTTATTGAAGACGTTGCTGGGTGAAGCAAATGGATGCTGCAGCCTGCAGGGTTATTTTCTTCACTTTTAGTAGCTACTGTAAGTAATAATATAGTATTATTTGGAATATAGAACACTTTTTAAAAAATAATTAGTTTAACTAATTGGTTTAGAGGCAAAAGGGATAGTTGGTAATTGGTATTAGCCATGTCCCTCAACTTTATTTATTATAATTTATAAATAGCTAAATCTATATATTTGAACCCAAATAATTAAGTTTGGTCATGTTTAGAAAAAAAGGTAAATAACAAAAATAATTATGTGCAACAACCCAATTTTTTTTTTTTTTTAACATCATGTTCATACAAGGGAAGGAGATAGAAAATTCAAACTAGTGACATCTGCTTTATTAGACATGATCAACAATCAATTGAGCTACCCCTTTCAGACAACAACCCAAATTTTGTTAGGTTCTATTTTAATAGGTGTTTACGGTTTGAGTTGAAAACTAAATTATATATATATACAAAGAAATAACTATTTAAATGAATATTTTAATTTTTCATATATTTTTTTTATTGGCATCAGGTGTCCCGAGCTTCACTCCGACTAATCCCGGAGGTGCACAAGCCCTGGGCAAGGAATTTCCCGCAAGTGCACCTCAGTTAAATCAAGGGGCGAACCCCCAGTCTGATGGCCCCAAGGAGCAATTTGTACCCATGAGGTGTTGAACCTTGAACCTTAAAGGGAGCAAACCTTCAAGACCAAGGCCTTCACCACTTGGGCCAACCCCTTGGGGTTAATTTAATATTCTATCATAATCTATTTTTTTAGGGAAATATTAGGTGTTTTTCTAGTGTTCTCCTGGTGTTAGCTCAACTGTGACGTGACTTTTAAAATCATCGTTAAATTTGAAATTATTATTGACTTTTAATTTATTGGTGATTTTAAAATCCACGTCATAGTTAAAAAAAAATTAAAAAAAACACTAGAAGAACAACTAACATTTTCTATTTTTTTATATATGTTTTTCATTCATATATGACCGTTACTCATGATTTCATATCATATGGATGGTGCTTGAACAAAAGGAAAATCTGAATTAATCTCATAAACAAAAAGAATTGGTACCGTTGACATTAAGAAGTACAACATAAGTGAATATCAAAATTTACGGGAAGGTGATGAGGAGTTACTTGGGCAAAGGTGGAGGTGGATGGGGCAGTAGATCTGACTTTCAAAACGCACACACCAAGAGAGAGAGAGAGAGAGAATCAAGAGAGGGAAGGAGAAGGAGAAGGAGAGCAAGGAGCAAGGGTGGCGTTTGTGGGGAGGGGGGAGGAAGGCGAAGGGTGACACTCATTAGGTGGAGGAAGGCCTCTCCCAAGGAGGAGGAAATGCTCTTACACGGGGAGAGGAGAGAGAGAAGCTGTCGCATTTTGTTAATATAAAGCTGTTATTTTGGATATAAAGTAATGGCATATTGTATAAAGACCATAAGGATAAGAAGTTATAATCAAAATCTCTCTCTCTCTCTCTCTCTCTCTCTCTCTCTCTCTCTCAATTGCCCAGACAAGCAGACAACAGCAAATGCTCTCACCAATAGCTAAGGTTTGGTGCTACACCACAGATACACAATACCTATAAAGTTTTTGATCAACTAGTGAACCAAGAAAAAATGAAAAAGTGGACAACAATTGCTTGGTGGTACACTAAATTTCTACTATTGATTTTTCATCCTTTTTCCTTCAAAAGCTTGTCCACAACAATGTTGAAGCACATCACGTACAATTATTTTATAAGATCACAAAGAAGGAAGCCAGGGCCCAAAACGGATGTTGTGCTACTCAACATCGTAACCTTTTGAACAAATAGTAAGAGTACTCCAATCAATCCCCAAATTTTTTTTTTTTTTGGGGGGGGGGGGTGGTGGTGGGGAAGAAAACAAACAATGGCCTAATTAATGAATTTCAGGTTCATTCAAGGTGAAGACCTAAGAACAAGCCATTAATGCAAAAGTTTTCATATATATCCCGTTGCTCCATGGTTGCAATAATAAAAATCACCATCATTTTTATCTTTATTAGTCTATTCTAAAGCTTTCAAGATTTTGATGAAAATAAAGATTTTAGCCACAGTGATTGCTGATAATGCAGACTGAAACAAGAAATTCAAATTTCATTTTTAGTCATTCCTTTTCATAAAACGTGTATGTTTGCCTCGACAAGTACAGTAATTCTCTTCCCAATTTAACTGACTGCACTTTATGACCTAATATATCAAAATGGCACTCCCTTGCACGCCCCAATTAAGTTATTGTATATGCGCATCCTATAGAGTATAGACCCATTAACCCATGCCCTAAGACCCTCACAGCAACAAACAATTTTCTTGCTCCCATCACTCTGTAAAGTCAAAAAACAGAAACCCATACTGAAATCTTAAACAATTGAATGAAAAAGAAAGAACTTCAAATATCATCAAGAATCAAGATTGACAGTTAAAGAACACAAATATATGGATACCCAGAAGAAAAATAAGGCAATCAAATCTAGGCAGAGACTAAAATATATGAATTAAAAGACTTTGCACATGGGTTTGTAGTTTGTAAATATAAAATGAAAGAAGTTGCCCAAATGCTTGAGAGAAATAAACATGAAGGGACTAATTAAGATCTGAGAAACAAACCTCTTTTCTCTCTGTCCGTCAACCTGTCTAGTATATGTGCACCGTGACGTGATTATAGAGGTTTCGATTCCTGGGAGGCTGGCAACGAAGGATCTAACAAGTAGACTTCTTTTTATATGTAGAGGGAGATGCGGAGGGGGGTCAGATTCTGTGAGTATCTATCTACAGGGTAGTTCCTGCCCCTTGTGAATGTTCTGTGATAAGCTGTGCGTTTAAGTCCCACTTTCCTTTTCACGGTTTATTTATTTTTTATTATTATTATTAACCACATTATTTAGGGTTAGATTGTGATTTTATTATTGTTGCTTTTGAAAGCTAACAAATTCGGGCTTCTAATTAGAGTTTTAAGAGTACTAAACATATTTATATCATGACTTCTACCTTTCAAGGTTAGAATCTAAAACTAAACATGTAATTTTCAATTTAATTTTTTTTTTTTTAAAAAAAAAAAAAATAGTAAGAGTGTTAAACATAAGATACGAGACTCCACTGATCTACTAGACTAACTGACGTGATAGCATCAATTATTTTCTTGATAAACCGATATCATACAAACAATGGCCTAATTTATGAATTTCAGGTTCATTCAAGGTGAAGACCTAAGAACAAGCCATTTATGCAAAAGCTTTCATATATATCCTGTTGCTCCATGGTTACAAACTTACAAAGCTAGAAACATGGTTGCAATAATAAACATGACCATCATTTTTATCTTTATTAGTCTATTCTTAAGCTTTCAAGATTTTGATGAAAATAAAGATTTTAGCCACAGTGATTGCTGATAATGCAGACTGAAACAAGAAATTCAAATTTCATTTTTAGTCATTCCTTTTCATAAAACGTGTATGTTTGCCTCAACAAGTACAGTAATTCTCTTCCCAATTTAACCGACTGCACTTATGACCTAATATATCAAAATGTCATTCACTTGCATGCCCTAATTAAGTTTTGTATATGCGCATCCTATGGATCCATTAACCCATGCCCTAAGACCCTCACAGCAACAAACAATTTTCTTTCTCCCATCACTCTATAAAGTCAAAAAACAGAAACCCATACTGAAATCTTAAAAAAAAAAATTCTAAAACTACGCATGTAATTTTCAATTCAATTTTCTTTTTTTTTTTAAAAAAAAAAAGTAATGATAGGAAACATCATTTTATTCTCTTTTTATTATCTCAAAGTTGATGTGACTTTTAAAATTATAGTTTAATTTGTAATGAATCACTATTGAATTTTGATATATTTGGAGGATAAAAAGAAAATAAAAAGATGGTCTCTAGTAGACCTGACACAAACATGATACAAAGTTATTGGGTTTAGGTTTACCTTAAATGGGTTTGTGTCATAAACGGGTCAACCCGTTTATTTTTTGTTTTTGACGAGTTAACTCGCTCGACCCATGGGTGACCCGCCAATCCCGTTAAAATAATAATAATAATAATTAAACCCAAAGGCCTGCACACTCGCACTGTTGCACAACAGAAAGAAATAAGAAGTAAAGGCTAGAGGGTTAAGGGACTAAGGGAGCGTAATGATGGAATATTGTTTATGTATTTTGTTTTTATTTGTAATGATGGAATATTGTTTCTAACTTTGATTTTTCTATCTCTTTCTTAATATGGTTTTATATTAGCTTAATTGGTAAGTGACGAATTTTAGTAACCCTTTTTTTGACATGGCCGCACAAGAGGGGGGAGGGAGATTCGATCTAGTGACCTTCGTTTCATTAGGCATGGTTCCAACCGTTTGAACTACCTTTTGGGGATCGAATTTTTTGTTGTAACGATTTGTGGCATCCGCATTTATATGGGATTGATATATATATGTATGTATATGTATATAAGTCTTTTATAAGCTTTGTTCGATGGGCTTAATTGAATTTTTAACTAAATATACTTGTAAATTATAATATAAAAATACAAATTTAATTGTAAACAGTGGACAAGACAAGTTATAGAAAACTAAATGTCAAATGAAGAAAATACATCTATTTATAAAATTTGGGCAATACAAGTAAATTGAAAGACTAAAAAAAAAAAAAAAAAAAAACACTACAAATTACAATGGAATTGAATTAAATTCTCTAAAAAAATATACAAATGAATTGACTTAATAACTTTGAAATAATGTCCATAGTTAGATAGTGAACACACATTGCACAATGTCAATTTAGTGTTTTAGTGACATTGCAAATCACACAAAAATAAAATCTCAATAATATATATATATATGGGTAGGCAGAGGTGGATATTATTTTCCTCTGCCTACCCAAATTCCACTATATATCCATCTACATATGTTCAAATAGAGATATGGTGTCTACCCGCTCTGGGTTATGGGATAAAAATCCGCCCACAACCTATGCGAACATACGAATAATAGAGTAAAGCGATTTTTAGCTGTTCACCTAAACACACCCAGTTATAGTACCCCCATGAACTTTCCATATATACTTTGTCTTATTTTAAAGAATTGGGCTAGTTAAATATGTAACTCTACATCGAAGAAGTTTTATGAATAATCTCATTTGAGTGTGATACTCTGTTTTCCTCTTGGGGTTGGATAGACATTACATTATATTATAGTAGACTTATATTTAAAATGAATTAGATTTCATTTAAGATTAGTTTTGTTATCAGTATCTTTAGATTAAAGATAAACATGCATATATTTGTATTTCAATTATCTAGTTATTTATTTTAGAGTCGGTATTGCATTAGTTAGCATTAGTTATCTTTATAGGGGTTTATCTTCAAGTGAGTGTCGGAGTTTTATTCCAAGTCTAAGTCATTGCAATGTTCCCTATTTAAATGATGATATTTTTATAAAAATTAATCCTAAAATGAATCCTAAACCTTGTGCTTGAAAATGGTTTTAAGTTTTCCCAAAACTTAAAAGGTCTAAGTTCTTTCAGAATGTAAGGTTTAGGTTCTTTCAAAACCTAAATTATATATCATCGTTATGTATTCACATAATAGATAACACATTGATTAAAAAAAACTAGTTTAGTTCTATACAATTGAAGTGGTAACTGATATGTGTTAAAATTTTAGTTGAATTATTAAATTTCATTTTTTATAAGCTTAAATTTTTTGAATAATTAATAATAATTTTATGGAATACTAGCTTCTCCAAGAAGTTGGATAATCAAACTAACCAAGGATCTTTGGGTGATAATTGAGAGGCTACGGGACCAAATCTTCTCATATGTCATATACAAACAAACTTATTATAAGTTTTGTATATAATTAATTAATTCACGCATATGAGAAGATTTGATCCCATAGCCTCATTCATATATATATATATTTATATATATGACCGTTACTGATTTCATATCATATGGTGCTTGAACAAAAGGAAAAATCTGAATTAATCTCATAATTAACAAAAAGAATTGGTACCGTTGAAATTAAGAAGTATAATCAAAATTTAAAGGGACGAGGAAAAAGGGAACAAAAAAAAATAAAATAAAAATGTAGCAAGAGAAGAAGATCGATGATCATCATCTTCATTGACCCACTTCGCACCGGTAGTAGTATTTCAATTAATGTTAATCATTTAGTTTGAGTCAAGCACTACGTACGGTGTTTATTAATTTGTAGTCTTCTTCTTTAGTCTTTTGGAGTTGAAGTCTTAAGTCCGACTACTATCACAAGTCGGTTATAAGAAAAAGACCGGGTCAAAAGCAACCTCGGGCTCGGAGTACCGGATCCCGGATCCGGGTTCAAAGGTTTAAGTGTTTAACCGTTTAAGACCCTTATCCAGTATGTCGGTTCCTTTCTCCCAACAGGTCTAGGAGATAAAGAAGTCGGTGGTTCTACAACTTCTATATATATAAAGAATACGGCCTTCAATTCATCATCCAATATCCATCGTTTCATACTTTCATTATATTCATCTCTCTCTAATAGTCTAATGGGTTCTACTAGCAGACATCAGATTTTACACCTGCGTGGAGAAAAAACGCAGCAGGCCGCATCCATGGGCACGATTCACGTTGGCTACTCCGATAGCTACCGAAAGCTCAAGTGGACCCTCAACGGCGCCGCCGAAGTCCATGAGGAGTTGGATCTCGTTAGTCCTTGGTTACCTTTATTTTCCCTCCAAGTGCTTCCCTGCGAGCTACGCCACCCAACGCTCTTGCACAGCCGCCTTTCCGCCGAGCTCCTCTCATGCCTCTGGGGAGTCCAGCCTCAATCCCTCCAACGCGTCGCCGATAGCATCACGTCGCGCGCGTGGGACCTCTCCACACAGCCTCCCTCGTCTTCGGGGTACTCCATCGTGGCAGAACTGGAATTCCTCGTTGTAGAAGAGGATTTCGAAAATTTCGACGCTCATACGCTTTGGCGGGCTGATCAGGAGGGCGGCGATTGGGCGCCAATGGATGCGGGTGATCACTTCGAAGATAGTTTAGATAGAGTGGTTGACGAAAGCGAAGGCGTTCTTGATCAATTGCGGTTGCCTAATGTAGATTCCGTTCTAGTTCTGGACGATGTGGATTTGGCACTCAAGTGCAGCGGCCTCGGAGGAGGATCAAGAAGCGCGATTAAGAAGTTGATCAAGAAGGGCGGCTTTGTTGCAAACGAGAGTGATCAAGAACTACTGGGTACCTGCAGCGTATGTTTGGAAGAGCTTTCGTCGCCGGAAGGGGCGAAGCTTCTTCGGATGGATTGCTCCCATCTTTATCACCAGGCTTGTATTCTTCCCTGGTTGGAGAAGCAGAACACTTGTCCCACCTGCCGCCGCGAAGTGGGTCAATGAAGATGATGATCATCGATTTTCTTCTCTTGCTACATCTTCCTTCCTTTTCTTCTTTTTTGTTCCCTTTTTCCTCGTACCTGTAAATTTTGATTCTACTTCTTAATTTCAAGTCAACGGTACCAATTCTTTTTGTTAATGAGATTAATTCAGATTTTTCCTTTTGTTCAAGCACCATATGATATGAAATCAGTAACGGTCATATATATATATATATATGAATGAGGCTACGGGATCAAATCTTCTCATATGTGTGAATTAATTATATACAAAACTTATAATAAGTAAGTTTTATATATAATTAATTCTCACACAAAACTTATAATAAGTAAGTTTTGTATATAATTAATTCACACATATGAGAAGATTTTATAAGTCCTTTTTGTGTCCATTAAAAAATGAGATGGCTTTTAAAATTACCATTTGATTAAAATACAATAATTATCAATTATAAGTCCAATGGTGATTTTAATAACCACGTCATCCTTAGAGGAACACAAAAATAATACAAAAGATGGACTTATAGCATTACTCAGAAACTTTAAATAAAAAAACTAATTTTCAAATTTCTTGTAGTTTTAACTGAAGTGGTTTAATTTTTGTGTTTTTATAATGAGTAATGTTAGAGACTATCTTTTTAGCTTTTAAAATCATAATTGAATCAAAATTCAATAGTAATTCATCCCAAATTCAATTATGATTTTAAAAGTTACATCAACTTTGAAATGATAAAAAGATGTTCCTTATGATCATTACTCTTTTATAATTGAAGAAGTACTTGGTCCCTAAAATTTTAATTGTGTTTGTATTTATCATTGTCATAATTGGTTTCAAGCTTTTCCAAATGATTTTCTATTTCTAGAGTGTCCAATATAAGTAGTTCTTCATCCCCTCCTCATCAATGGGCTCCTCATGAATACAAGGATTGCATAATATGTTGAATGTGGAATACAATCATAAAAACTTTTAGTTAATAGAAGTTTTCAGAGATATATTGTTAGAAAAGCTTTCTTCACCTATTAGACAAATGAATATAAATTAGATTGGTGTGGCCACACCCATCAACTTTTAATTTTTTATGATATCGGTTTATCAAGAAAATAATTGACGCTATCACGTCAGTTAGTCTAGTAGATCAGTGGAGTCTCGTATCTTATGTTTAACACTCTTACTATTTTTTTTTTTAAAAAAAAAAAATTGAATTGAAAATTACATGTTTAGTTTTAGATTCTAACCTTGAAAGGTAGAAGTCATGATATAAATATGTTTAGTACTCTTAAAACTCTAATTAGATGCCCGAATTTGTTAGCTTTCAAAAGAAAGTTAAGAAACAATAATAAAATCACAATCTAACCCTAAATAATGTGGTTCATAATAATAATAATAAATAAATAAATAAACCATGAAAAGGAAAGTGGGACTTAAACGCACAGCTTATCACAGAACATTCACAAGGGGCAGGAACTACCCTGTAGATGCTCACAGAATCTGATCCCCCTCCGCATCTCCCTCTACATATAAAAAGAAGTCTACTTTGTTAGATCCTTCGTTGCCAGCGTCCCAGGAATCGAAACCTCTATAATCACGTCACGGCGCACATAGACTAGACGGGTTGACGGACAGAGAGAAAAGAGGTTTGTTTCTCAGATCTTAATTAGTCCCTTCATGTTTATTTTTCTCAAGCATTTGGGCAACTTCTTTCATTTTATATTTACAAACTACAAACCCATGTGCAAAGTCTTTTAATTCATATATTTTAGTCTCTGCCTAGGTTTGATTGCCTTATTTTTCTTCTGGGTATCCATATATTCGTGTTCTTTAACTGTCAATCTTGATTCTTGATGATATTTGAAGTTCTTATCTTTTTCATTCAATTGTTTAAGATTTCAGTATGGGTTTCTGTTTTTTGACTTTGCAGAGTGATGGGAGCAAGAAAATTGTTTGTTGCTGTGAGGGTCTTAGGGCATGGGTTAATGGGTCTATACTCTATAGGATGCGCATATACAATAACTTAATTGGGGCGTGCAAGGGAATGATATTTTGATATATTAGGTCATAAAGTGCAGTCGGTTAAATTGGGAAGAGAATTACTGTACTTGTTGAGGCAAACATACACGTTTTATGAAAAGGAATGACTAAAAATGAAATTTGAATTTCTTGTTTCAGTCTGCATTATCAGCAATCACTGTGGCTAAAATCTTTATTTTCATCAAAATCTTGAAAGCTTAAGAATAGACTAATAAAGATAAAAATGATGGTGATGTTTATTATTGCAACCATGTTTCTTTGTAAGTTTGTAACCATGGAGCAACAGGATATATATGAAAACTTTTGCATTAATGGTTTGTTCTTAGGTCTTGACCTTGAATGAACTTGAAATTCATAAATTAGGCCATTGTTTGTTTTCTTCCCCCCCAAAAAAAATATTGGGATGTAAAAACTCTTTTTCTTTTTTTGGCGATGAATGAAAATAGAGCTCTGTATAATCTGTTATTTTTTGTGGGACAACTTGGGATGCATGCATAATGTACAACTAACTATGCTGAGATTCCTTTTCTTGAGAGGTGTTTTAGCATGCGGATTGATTGCAGTACTCTTACTATTTGTTCAAAAGGTTACCATGTTGAGTAGCACAACATCCGTTTTGGGCCCTGGCTTCCTTCTTTGTGATCTTATAAAATAATTGTACGTGATGTGCTTCAACATTGTTGTGGACAAGCTTTTGAAGGAAAAAGGATGAAAAATCAAAAGTAGAAATTTAGTCTACTAGCAAGCAATTGTTGTCCACATTTTCATTTTTTCTTGGTTCACTAGTTGATCAAAAACTTTATAGGTATTGTGTATCAGCGGTGTAGCACCAAACCTTAACTAGTGGTGAGAGCATTTGCTGTTGTCTGCTTGTCTGGGCAATTGAGAGAGAGAGAGAGAGAGAGATTTTGATTATAACTTCTTATCCTTATGGTCTCTATACATTATGCAATTACTTTATATCCAATATAACAGCTATATATTAACAAAATGCGACCGCTTCTCTCTCTCCTCTCCCCGTGTAAGAGCTTTTCCTACTCCTAGGGAGAGGCCTTCCTCCGCCTAGTGAGTGTCACCCTTCGCCTTCCTCCCCCCTCCCCACAAACGCCACCCTTGCTCCTTGCTCTCCTTCTCCTTCCCTCTCTCTCTCTCTCTCTCTCTCTCTATTTTTTTTTTGGTGTGTGTGTTTTGAAAGTCAGATTGCCCATCCACCTCCACCTTCGCCCAAGTAACTCCTTCTCACCTTCCCGCACCACCTCCCCTCCACCACGTGTGGCTATATGCACCGCTGCTCTTTTTTGCTTCACGCAGCAGTTTCTTGGCTCTTTTTGTACATCATCTCTTTCCTTTTCCTTTGCCCTTCTATAGCCAGTGCCCCCTTTTTGCCTATGAAAACTGTCAATTCCAAATCTGATGTCCTTTTTATGCGTTAATCGTTGGAAACCTGTCTTGTTGGACATGGAAGTAGAGTTCCTCTTTAGTGGCTTCGGTCCAGACATTCTCAGTGCAATCTTCCTTGTTGTGACTACTAAGTTTTCTTGCCACTGCAGTAGGAGTTTCTCCAGACAGCCAATCATCTAGACTATCGAAAAAACTGTTGGTTCTGACTGGCTTTCTTGGCAGGTCTGGTCCATCCCCATATTTAAAAATAAAAAATAAAATAAAAAGTTTTTAGGGCATCTTTTAACTGTTATGGGGTCTTGCTGGGGTCCCCCGTCCTCTCCGTCTGTACCTTTTTATTTTTTCTTTTTTTAATTAGTGTGATCTTGTTTTAAAAAGAAAAAAAAAAAAACTGCTCATATTAGATTATGCAAATGTGTTTAGAATGTTGTGAAAGGCACATGAAGACAATACTTCTATTTAAACAACAATCTGAAATATGCAGTTTTGAGGCTTCACAAAAAAATTTGCTGGTCTGCCCTAAGTTCTAAGATATTGGATTATTATGTCTTCTGATGATTGGTAGTAGTGAAATTATGCCCTGTTCTTGATCTTTCTTGGCCCCAATTGATCCTCAAATTCTATTTTTGGTTATTAATATTGTTAACGTTGAGAGAGAGAGGACCAGTTTTATTTCATTGGTTTTATTTATATTCTCTAAATTATTTTGTTGGCACTTTTACTACTATGAATTTGGATAATGGATAAGATTTGCTCTTTGTCCATTACACACCAAGATTCCTATATATTCTCTTTCTGCAATTCGTAAATTGGAAATTCTCATGTATGATAGTAGAATTCTGATTGTTTCTTTTGTTCTATTGTGGCATAAGCTACAGCAGACTTTTTTTCCAGTGGGAGACTGCTCAAGAGTCCAAACATGAGTCTAAAATGTCTTGCTTGTCACAGTGTAGAAAGTCCATCACACTCTTTTAGGAGTTACTCTGTTTCAAGTTCTGACAACGATGGAAGATGTTCTGCTATTGCCAACTGCCTAGCCCGTCGGTCATCTCTTATACCCGCATCGGCAAATCCTTGTATCACATTGTCATCCAAAGTGACCCCACAACCAACAATACCAAGCAACAACAGCATGTCCGGCACCCCACGTCTCGTCCGAAGCCGGGCCGTGAGGAGGGATCTTGTTAGAGACTGGAATTTTGATGAGGTTGTGATGGAGCGTTGATTTTGTTAGTTTAGGAATAGGAAGGGTACAGCCCTTTTCTCGTATGATAGGTTTAGAGCACGACCTTGCTTTATTTTTGTATTTGTATTTTGTTATGGGTGTAATCGATCTCACTTTTCCTGTGGAAGAGTTTGGGCATTTGTAACCATTTAAGAAAACTTGATTTTTTTTTTTTAAATACTTTGTCCATATTTCTGTTCTCTTGGTATTCTTTTGCTGGGCTTGTGTTCTATTTGTTCACACACAAACACAAAATGTTCTATGTATGTCTTGCAGTTTCCTTGGTGTGTCTAGGTTATTTTTTGTGGTTCTGGCTTCTGTGGGTTTTGGGGAGGAGAAATTATTCTCTGGGTTGCTGAATGTTTTATTGAAAATTAGTGCAGCATTATGGCAGTTTTGGTGGCATACTGCTCTGGCATTTCTTGTTCAATCTTTTTACTTATTTTCTCTTATTGTCTATAATCAAAATCCCCATAAGATATAGAACATCATTTGCTTCTTAATATTGGCTATCAACACCTTTCTCTACCATAGCTCTATTTTAGTTCGAACAGAGTTTTCCTTCAAATTGGGTTAGATGTATTTCTTTCGATTTAATCTATAAAAGTGACGTGTTTTTTTTTTTTTTAATAACATGTAAGATGTACATGAGTTTTTAATAAAATTTAATTCAACTATATCATTTCTATTGAAAATACATGTGCATTTCATATGTTCAAATGATACATGTCACTTTAATAGATTAGGTTTGATGCCTAGGCTTCTTCTATTTTTTCTTTCTCGTCATTTTTACTCTACACGGTTCCAGCCCCTAAAAGAAATTTATTCCTTTCGACCTTGGACCACACCCTAGGAATTTCCACGGCCAAGAAAAAACAACAAAGCAAAATAATAGACAAACATGCTTAGCCCTTCAAAGATTTGAGATGAATTAAAGTAATAACCAAAGAGTAATGGTACATGCTTTTACTTTTTTACATCACTTTTTTAACATTTATATGTGACTTTTAAAACTACGTATTCCAACTTTGAAATGTGCCTTATGGTGAATTGAGGTTCTATAAATCTAAGTGATCATAGATTTAGAATACAATTCATAAATAAATAAAATAAAAAGCAAAAGAGTAAAGGAAAAATTGTGAGCAATGTTGTCTTCTATCAATCCACTTTATCCTCCTCAAGTAGGGATGCCATAGGAATTATCTTATCATCCTACTAAAATTGTACTATTGGCATAATTTTGCTTCCAACTAATAAAGATTTTCCTTGGATTAAGCATGTTCCTATAATTCCCCATTTTCCCTTTCTCATATTGAATAGAAAAAAGAATGAGCATGTCCCTATAACACTGTTTTACATTAAGCTTCTTTTTTTTTTCCCCCTTAAATGAATGATAACAACAAATTCTATATTCATAAGTGCCCCTAGGGGTAAAGTGTTTTTTTTATTTTTTTTTATTTTTATTTTTAATAATAATAATAATAATAACAATAAATAAATTAAAAAATACAAAAAATAATAAAAATTTAATTATTAAAAAAAAAAAAAAAATGGTCGAAACCACTCCCAAACGGCCACCCCCATTTGGTTAAAGTGCTTCTTCCTCTATCGCCACCGCCCACTCCCGCTCTCTCCTTCGCACTCGCACAATCCTCTGCACAGAGCTCAACAGTGCTCTTCCATCCTTCCTTCTGACTCAGGTAAACCAAACATTCCATTCAATTTGAATACACAAAATCTATTTCCCATTTCTTCAGTTCAGTTTGCTTGACACCGATCACACACACACACTCTCACACCAAGCTGTTCTTGCAATGACCTCACTCCTCAGAAGAACAAAACCTATCAAAGCCATCCGAAACCCAGCACAAATCCCTCACCAACTCACTCAAACCCCAACCCCAGCCCGACCCCGCCAAAACCCATGTCTCTCACAGCTCCAAACCCTAAACCCTTCAAGGGTTTTACAGTTTGTCTCGTTTTCGACCCAATCCTCCTCCAAATTCCCCGAGTACGAAATGCCTTCTGTCACCTGGGGTGTGGTCCAGGGCCGAAAGGAAAAGCTCGTTTCCCGTGTAATCATTTGCGATTACTTGAAGACCTTAGGCATAGTTCCTGATGAACTGGAAAACCTCGAGCTCCCCTCCACTGTCGAGGTCATGAGGGAGCGCGTCGAGTTCCTACAGAAGCTAGGCTTGACCATTGATGATATTAACGAGTACCCATTGATGCTAGGATGTAGTGTGCGCAAGAACATTATCCCTGTGTTGGGTTACTTGGAGAAAATTGGGATTCAGAGGTCGAAATTAGGAGAGTTTCTCAAGAATTACCCGCAAGTCTTGCACGCAAGTGTGGTCGTTGAGCTCGCGCCGGTTGTCAAGTTCCTTCGTGGGCTTGATGTGGAGAAGCTGGATATTGGGTATGTGTTACAGAAGTATCCTGAGCTTCTCGGGTTTAAGCTCGAGGGGACCATGAGTACTTCAGTTGCATATCTGGTTAGCATTGGCATTAGTCCTAGAGATATCGGTCCGATGGTTACGCAATATCCTTATCTTTTGGGGATGAGAGTTGGGACTATGATTAAACCGCTCGTAGATTACTTGGTGTCTTTCGGTTTGCCGAAGAAGATTTTGGCTAGGATGTTGGAGAAGCGGGCTTATATACTTGGGTACGATCTTGAAGAGACTGTTAAACCAAATGTGGAATGTTTGCTTAGTTTTGGGATTAGGAGGGAAGCACTTGCTTCAGTTATTGCTCAATACCCCCAAATTCTTGGGCTGCCTCTGAAAGCAAAGTTGTCTTCGCAGCAGTACTTTTTCAATTTGAAGCTCAAGATTGATCCCGACGGGTTTGCACGAGTGATAGAGAAAATGCCACAGATAGTTAGCCTTCACCAACATGTGATTATGAAACCTGTTGACTTCCTCTTAGGGCGGGTGATATCCTCTGAGGATGTGGCCAAGATGATTGTCAAATGTCCCCAGTTAATTGCATTGCGGGTTGAGCTAATGAAGAACAGTTATTACTTTTTTAAGACTGAGATGGGGAGACCTATAAAAGAACTCGTGGAATTCCCAGAATATTTTACTTATAGCTTGGAGTCTAGGATTAAACCCAGGTACCAGAGGTTAAAGAGCAGGGGAATCAGGTGTTCGTTGAATTGGCTCCTCAACTGTAGTGACCAGAGATTCGAAGAAAGATTGCAGGGTGATTATATTGAAACAGAGGGTGTAGGCCCAACATTCTGTGTGGGTGGAAAGTTGGAGCTACCAGGGAGTGAGATTGTGTCCGATGAGGAAGATGAGAGTGATGATGAAGTACTTTACAGACGTACTGTTTGTCTTTAATGAATCAAGCTCAAAATGAATTTGGTATTCATAGAGATTGACTTTTGTTTATGTTTTTCCTCCTTAATATACTTCTTGGTTTCTGTTATTTTTTAATTATGTGCAGCTCATGTTGCTCTCTGTATTCAGCGTGTATACTTAGTTCAAAGATCGCCCAATATGGTGATATACAAATCCCTGGTAATTATTTCACTCTTATGTATATGTTGAACCAATTCTGTTAAGCATTTTATCCAAAGTAAT
Source organism: Carpinus fangiana (assembly GCA_006937295.1). NCBI lineage: Eukaryota > Viridiplantae > Streptophyta > Magnoliopsida > Fagales > Betulaceae > Carpinus > Carpinus fangiana. The sequence goes on from CM017327.1 coordinate 32,072,568, forward strand.
GGTAGTACAGATCCATAGGATTTGAATTAATGGGATTTATAGTGTAGTATGATCTTAATTGCCAACTACTTAGTAGGAAGGAAAACCTACAAATATTTTAGGGGCATGCATCTTTGGAGCTTTTCATAATAAGATACAACTAGAAATTTCATGCAATACTTTTTTTTCCTGGGTTGATGCAGTGTAAAACACAAGCCATTTAGCTCTTCCCCTGGGCCAGATTTAACATTCTTTGACCAAAATCACCAATTTTTTTAATCATCCAACGTAGTGAATGTAAAATTATTTCATCAAATTGGATTTTAATGCTTGATACTGATTGCAAGGTTCGCTTACTTAGTTTGGACTTCTCGAGTCGTATTTTTCGTGAGGTTACTTTGAATGGAATTTGGATCATTGTCAAGATTTTGTCTTTACACTAGCATGTTTTATTGAGCTATACCTTATTTAAGTGTGATTCTTTTATTGGTCGCCTCTTCTGTATCCTTCAAGTTTAACATGCTTTTGTGCATCAGTGACATAAAACTTTTGCTTATTACCTTTGTTTAATTAGCCAGGCTTCAGTCCAAAAGTTATTACCTCTGAGATTTTCACTCTTTTTTCTCTTTCCTTTTTTTAAATCATTTTCGGCCTAAAAACGCATAGTCTGTATTTATGTTGCTCCAAATGTATACTGCATGAAATAGAACATGTTAAGAGGTAGAGTTGTCGTTTGTCTCAGTAATTGGATGAAAGTCTGTATATCCCAGCAATGAAAAGCAAACCTGAGCAGAAGCTGAAATTTTGGAGGCTCATCTAGTTCTCTTGCATGTTCAGTATTTTTTTTGGGAGAATTTCCAATTTTTATCTAATGTTGATATTTGTTCAAATAAAGGCCTAACTGCATATGCTGCTAATTGTTAATTTTCAAAGATCATAGCTTTGAGTTCTCTATAAACACTCATCAAAACTGCTTTGCTTTTTGGTGTCTACCAATCTGGCTGGTTTTTATGGTGGAGTGGACGAAGCAGTGACCACACTCGCACCTTGAACTTAAAATTCATTAAAGGACAGTAAGGTCTGTGAGGGTTCTTCCCAGATTGCTTGGTCAGCTTCTAATTCATGGACAACAAATTTGGGTTGAAAATAATGTAAGAAGGCATGAAACTTAGTTAGGGCTATGTACTGACACAAATGCCAATAGAGATGCTTGGAAGATGTGGGGTGTTAGTTCAGCTACTTGAGTCATTACCCTTACTATGCTGTACCGTCCGTTATGTGACACCTTGCTCTTTTTGGGTTCTTATTATTTATTTATTTTTCAACAATATTGTCAATTGAATTGAATACCACTCAAAGTGAGGGTTTCTCATATTATATAGACTTTGTACAGGCTATATCTTCGCGATTACAGCAAACTAAGAGAACAAATAAGGCAACTATAATCTACCTATTAATTACAAAATACTTTAGCTATAATACAAAAACATGCCATAACTAGAGAGACTAATTATGGCTAAATATATATATGTTGTAACATCCCCCTTTAAATTGATGCTGGTCGATCAAGAAGCATCAATGTGCCCACAAGAAAATGATGACGCTGTCGTGTCATGGCCTTCGTGAACACGTCAACTATCTGGAGATTAGTGGAAACATGAGGAAGAGAGATAACACGATTGTTCAAGGCTTCCCGAATAGAATGACAATCGACCTCAATATGCGTACGTTCATGGTAAACAGGATTAGTAGCTATTTGAATGGCACTAGTGTTATCAGCATGAAAAGGAGTAGAATCAGATTGAGAAAAACCAAGTTCAGCCAAAAGCCCACGAAGCCAGACAATCTTAGAACAAGCAGCGGACATTGCCCAGTATTCGGATTCAGTAGATGATTTAGAAACGCGAGCTTGTTTCTTACTTTTCCGAAAAATTAAAGAATCACCAAGAAACATGCACCAACCTGTGACAGACCGCCGAGTATCAGGACATCCGCCGCATCACTATAAGCAACAAGGCGAAGAGAAGAGCCGGTTGGGAAGAACAACCCACGGCCAAATGACCCCCGAAGATATCGAATGATACGGCGAACAGTAGCTAAATGAAGATGGCGTGGAGTTTGCATAAACTGGCTAACTTGTTGGACAACGAAGGAAATATCAGGCCGGGTAATAGTCAAGTAGTTCAGGCTGCCTACCAACTGTCGAAACATAGTAGGATCAAAAAGAAGATCACCCTTTTCGCTTCGAAATTTCACATTGACCTCCATAGGAGTATCCACCGAAGAAGAATCCTGAAGACCAGCCAGGCTAATCAAATCTTGGGTATATTTGTGTTGATTCAAGAATATACCTGAAGAATCGGTGTGCACCTTCAACCCCAAAAAATACGTAAGAGGACCCAGATCTTTCTTATGAAAAGAAGCCTGAAGATTCCGCTTAAGATGTTCAATCAAACTGGAGTCAGTGCCAGTAATAACAATATCATCCACATACACAAGTAAAAAAACGAGACCAGCTGGAGTCTTGCAAAGGAACAAAGAAGAGTCATATTGGCTTTGGACAAAGGAGAAGTGAAGTAGAGTTGACCTGAACTTTTCGAACCATGCCCAAGGAGCCTGTTTTAAGCCATAAAGAGACCGCTTTAACTTACACACAACGGAAGACGGAGAAGAAAACAAACCCGGAGGAGGAGTCATGTAAATATCCTCTTTGAGATCACCATGAAGAAAAGCATTTTTATCGTCCAACTGGTGAAGTGGCCAGCCTTAGGAGGCGGCAATAGAAATAACCGTACGCACTGTGGTCATCTTCACTACCGGAGCAAATGTCCCCTCATAGTCCACTCCATATTCTTGCCTGTTCCCAAGAGCAACTAATCGTACCTTATACTGATCCAGAGTCCCATCAGAGCGGAGCTTAACCGAGTAAACCCATTTACAACCGATGGCCTTAACATTAGAGGGGCAAGGAACCACGTCCCATGTATGATTGTCCTGGAGAGCCTGAAGTTCCTCATCCATCACTTTCCGCCAATATTCATATTTAACAGCCTCGAAAAAGCATGTAGGGGTGGAAATAGAAGACAAAGTAGTATTAAAAGAGGTGTGAGAAAAACCATACCAATCAGGAAGACGTGATACTTGGGTAGATCGTCGAGGACCAGATTCAGGAACTGGCTCAGATGGTTGTTCATTCTCAGGAGAAGTGGTATGAACAGATTCAGATGAAGGGTCAGTCACGAGAAGGGGCAAAGTCGGTAGACGTCGAGTATACACCATTCCAGGTTTGAAACGTTCAGGCAGAGGAGACAATTCATCAAAACAAGGTAGAATACTAATCTCAGGCAATGACTCAACATGTGTAGAAAAGAAACATTGATTCTCAAAGAAAACAACATTACGAGATATACGACTTTTGTTAGAACAAGGATCATAACAAACATAACCTTTGTGAGAAATACTATAACCCATAAAGGCACATTTAACAAACTGAGCAGAAAGTTTATGACGTTCATGAGGAGGTAAATGAACAAAACAAACACAGCCAAAAGTATGCAGATTAAGATAGCTAGGATGCTGATGATACAAACGATAATAAGGAGAATCAAAATTCAAGACCTGAGAGGGTAGTCTATTAATTAAGTAAACTGCAGTAGATAATGCCTCAACCTAGAATTTAGAAGGAACAGAAGACTCAAGCAATAAGGTGCGAACAACGTCTAAGAGATGTCGATTCTTTCGTTCAGCCACCCCATTTTGCTGATGGGTATAAGGACAAGAGCGCTGAGAGACCATTCCTTTGTGATTTAAGAAATCATGAAACTCGTGGGACATGTATTCACCACCATAATCAGACCTCAAAATCTTAATACCTGTAGAAAATTAGGTCTCAACATATGCTACAAAGGTCTGAAAAACAGATAAGACCTCAGATTTGGACCGAAGAAAATAGACCCAAGTATACCGACTGAAATCATCGATGAATGTCACAAAATATTTATATCGAGCATGAGAAATAACAGGAGAAATACCCCATACATCACTATGCACAATATGAAAGCATTTATCAGCACGACTACCATGAGAAGAGAACAAAAGAGTCTTACTCTTACCAAGTTTGCATACAGAACAGTCAAATGACAAATTTTTAGAAACTTGTTCTTTATTGCCTAACAAGCCAGAATTTAATATATGAGACAGAACAACTGAGTTTGGATGATCCAAACGTTTGTGCCATACTTTATTTGGAGTGTTAACTGTCACACAAGCTAAAGATAAACAACTAGGAATTGAAAAGTGCAGTGGAAATAGTCTGCCAACTTTAGACCCTTTCGCGAGTATCTTCCCCGACACCTGATCCTGCACAAGACAACCATCACGAGAGAAATGGACATCACAGTTTTTTTTAACTAATTGGCCAACTGAAATAAGACTATTAGAAAGTCCAAGAGATACATAAACATCTCTAAATGAAGGATTGATATCCCCTACTTCATTAATAGCTAAATAACTCCCATTAGCTACTTGAATATGGGATGAACCACGATATGGACGAACATTGTAAAGAGTATCAGAAGATTTGGTCATATGATTGGATGCAGCAGAATCAATAAGCCAAGACTTATATGAAGTAGTACCATTACCTTGGAGCCCTAAGGCGGAAAAGGCTGACATAATCATTTGCTGAACTATTTCAGGAGTAAGAATAGAGGATCCACCTACAGAAGAAGAAGCTGAGGACATTACTGGAGCAGAAGAGGTGTTCACTGCAGCTTGATAGGCGGTAGCTTGACGATTCTGAGGCCGAGTGGGACATTCTTTGATAAAATGACCTTGTTTCTTACAATAGTTGCAAGATTTCTTGGCACAGTTGGCGGCAATATGACCATACTCCTTGCAGCTGAAGCACTGGACCTTGCGCATATCCTTACCTTTCCCTTTCTTGTAGGCGGCATAGGCTACTAGATTCGGGTTAGAATCTTGCTGGAATGTAGCCTGTGTGAGAAGACGCTGCTCCTCGCGAAGTAATTCTCCAAAACAAACATCCAAAGATGGAGAAGGATCCCGATTCATTAAATTGGAGCGAGTGACCTCAAATTCAGGGCGTAATTTCATAAGGAATTGATCTTTCTTGCTATGCTCATGAACAGCCTGAACATCAGAGAGAGATGCAATAGGTACCTTCGCATAAACCATATCAAAAAATTCTCCCCACAAATTCTGAAAACCAGAAAAATACTCCTAAATGGAGAGATTGCCTTGAGAGTAATTAGCAATCTCATATTCTAACTAAAAACGACGTGCAGTATTATTTTGGTGATAAACCTTCAACAAATACTCCCACATAATCTTTGCCGACTTATAATGCCTCAGATTGAGCACAATAAGAGGATCAACAGACCCTAAGATCCAAGACATCACACATGCATCCTTAACAACCACTTAGTCAAATCCTTAGTCTCCGTAGGAGTTGGATCACTACCGTCAATATGACCCCACAACTCTTTTCCCATAACAAACAATTTAAACTGGAATTCCCAAGCAGAATAATTTTTACCAATAAAACGGACCCTAAAAGACTCGCTAGAAGACATGATGAATTCAAGAAAAAATAAAAATCAACAAATTATATAACTTGATAAGGTGTAACAGGCCTACCAGATCTGTTGGATAGCAAGCCCAAGTCCACACAAGTCAAACAGCACCAAATAGCTACCAGCAGCCCACACAGCAACCAAGCCCAAGCTCAAACTGCAACCCAAACACTCAAACAACATCCAAAAAAATAACCAAGCCCAAGCCAAGCAAGCCCACACAGCAGCCCACCCAAATAGTAAGTTCACACAGCAAGCCCAATCCCAGCAGCTACACCAGAATCAGTTGCACAACCACACTATACACCACGCGGCCTTCAGATTCACCAATTGCACCAAATCCTTCACGCCGACAGCCCCAAGTCCCCCAGAAATTGCCGACAGTCCAAATCCACGACAGCCCAGTCGCCAGGAACAACCCAAATCAGTCGCTAGGAACCACCCAAATCCACGACAACCCCAAATCCTCCACGCTGACAGCCCCAAATCCTCCAGAAGTCGCCGACAGCCCCAAAGCCTCCAAGCCGACAGCCCCAAAGCCTCCAGAAATCACCGACAGCCACTACTAGACTGCTTTGTCAAGGAAAACAAGTCACAGAACCTACCGACAACCTCCACAGAGTCTGCCAGCAGCCATTAAGAAGAACTTCCAGTAAGAATGAACCCCTTACCTTACACTCAACAGAAACTGCCGAATAGCAATTTAGAATCTCACCAAAATTATCGACAACTTCCCCTGAAGTTACCAACAGCCAAAAAGACCAATCGCTTAGTCTTGACCCAACTTAAAAAACTCGAATCACAACCCTAATTTAGATGATTTAGGTTTTGATACCATGTCAATTGAACTGAATATCACTCAAAGTGAGGGTTTCTCATATTATATAGACTTTGTACAGCTAATTACATGGTTATATCTTCGCAATTACAGCAAACTAAGAGAACAAATAAGGCAACTATAATCTACCTATTAATTACAAAATACTATAGCTATAATACAAAAACATGTCATAACTAGAGATACTAATTATGGCTCTGTCTCTTATACACATCTCAAATATTGCATTAAAAAAACAAAAAAAAAAGGTGTAGGCCAAATAAATGACATGGCACCAGGCCAAAAGGGACCGTTGGAAATTGCAATTTTTAAGATAGTTTAGTGAATGGGGCTAGTTGGAGAAACTTTATGGTACGAGATCTTGTCAGTCTCAATATGGAAGCTGGTACTGATAACAACAGCATCAAAGCTATTGAAGAGGACCTCCATTGTGATGTTTAGCAAGGGAGGACCTTTGTTAATGATGCTTAGAGAACATCAAATTTAGATTTGGCCATCTCTATAGACAAAAAAGGGGCATCGGCTATGAGAAAGGCAAAGAAGAAAGTAGAGAGAGAATGTACATGAGAGCTGAGAATCGGCCAAAATTATTAATATAAAAGAAGAAAACATTCAATTGTATTTGGTAAAGAGTTTTGAGAGAAAAAATGAGAAATGAATTGATTGATGTGATATAAAAATAAAATGAGTTTTAAATTATTTAAAATTTAAAATAATAATTAATTTTTTTTTTTTTAAAAAAAAAATTGTTTGGTAATGTGAAGAAATGAGGTTGACTTTTTTTTTTTTTTTTTTGGAAGAAATAGGAAAAATGATTTGCCAAACATAGCCGGCAGCATGTGGGGTACACACATTATGGGTGGTGCAAAGGTAAGAGAAGGTGGAGTGACATTCGGGTGAAAGTGGAGGCCGGGAAAAAAGGGAAGAGGAGGGGAGGGAGGAGATGGAGCTCCTCTCCTCTCCGTCATTTTTTGTAGGGTCCATCAGTAGGCTAAACAATTAGCAATCTTTTTTGGCCTTGAAGATTGAGCTAGAAATTTGTGTGTGATAGTCTGGGAAAAAAAGAAAGGAAATGCACAAGAAACTACCTCAACACTTTCTCTAGGCCGACCAGATCTCCAAGTGTTTAAAGAGACAGAGGGCTCTAACTCTGCATTTGTTAACAGCAACATAAATAGGAACCGAAGATAAATGAAGAAACTTTACAAAGAATATCACTTCTAACTTCTAAGAGCCTGAATATAGTAACATGCGACGAATTTGGTCACAAAGCACGTACTGTAACTGAACAATTTGTTTCCTTGTAAATTAAAAGCTTTGCTACAGGAGGACCTCAAGTACTTGAAGGATAGAAAGGCTTATATGTTTACAGAAACTCTGCAATCTCAAAAACTCTGGCAGTTCCATCAACTGAAACTGAAACAAGGAAATCGCAGTTAGCCGATACAGATAGAGACTGAATTGCACCGACATGGCCACCGAAGGTCCTTATACAATCACCGGAGCGACCATCCCATACTCGTACTTTCCCATCAACACAACCTGTTGCCAGGTAATTAGATGCACCAAGCCATGTCAAGCATGTCACTCCATCCTGTCAAAAGAAATCCATCTGTTAGATTAGTTACAGAAATCTTAATTACTGAGCTTAGTCCACCAAACGCAGATGACTGGAGGTGCAATAACTGGAAATTAATTAAGATATATAGAGCACTAATTTTATGCAAACATAAAATTCTGACAAACCTCATGCTCGCATGTGCTACGAGGCATTGAGTGCTGCAGATCCCAGACAACAAGCTTATGGTCCATGCCTCCTGTGGCGGCCCAATTGGAGCTGGAATGCACAATATTGAGTCATAAATGTGTTACCAAATCAACAGAAAGTCATATCAATTACAGATTTCTCCAACCAATATGAAAATTGTAAAAGATCTTATGAATAAATTACAAGATCTTATAAATTTTATCTCTTTTAGTTCTTATTTGGTCGCAGCTGTCTTGTGTATCTCAGGCATTCTTCAACCCAATCAGAACAGTCAATAATTGAGCTATTCAACTCTTAAAGTTTACTTAGAACTAAAATAATGGAAGGTCCAGAGAGTGAAATGCCACTTAAGCAATTCACATACTGACATCAAGCAGACAGACACAACTCAAGGGATTGGGTGCATTGATTTGATGAACAAATGTCTCCTAAAGGAACACCCAGGAGACCTCTCAATTTGATAGACAACTCAAAGGCATCAAACTTGTGATTGTTCTCCTCTCTCCATATTGTCCACATAAGGCAAAGGGCTGCTTTCCAATTAAAACTGTTTCTATGCCTTCCAGAAATGCATTTCCAAGTGAAATGAGAGCATGATATGCATGTAGACATCCACTAATATCTATCATAATTAATTTTATGTTTTAAGTACTTTATTTTCCCTCCTTTTCCAACCAAATAATACTTGTTTATATTATCAGGGAGAGAGCTTCATGTTGCTGTTTTGTCCTGCCTACCCTTATCTACCGATTTGTTTCTCAGATGAAGTCCGATTCAGAATGCAATGGATATCAAAATGAAAATGCACGCCACTTGGGAGCTTGATGAGCTCTGAAGCTTACACGGCCATATTAGTCTGGAGTCTTGCAACATTTAGATTATGGTTATAGCTGGTAGGTTTGCAGCCATAAAGTTGTGTTTATACTTTTTTTTTTTTTTTTTTTTTTAATTTTTGTGTTTATACTTTTAAGGTTTTAATTTTTGTGTTTATACTTTTAAGGGTATTTAGGTCATCTTATGTTTTATACAGCAGCAACTTAGCTTGCTTTGTGGACTTATGTGTCAGGTTCGATCAGTTGTTTGGGTCTTTTAGGTTCACTTTTTGGTCCCAGTATGTTGAATTGGGCCAACTTGGTCCAACCCAAGTTTGGTTGATAGGACCGATTTAACTTATGATACAAAATTTTCTTAAGCAAATAAATGAATGAAAGAAAAAAAAAAAAATTGACTGCTTGATGATTTATTGGTGTTATGTCAGGCCATGTTATGGATGCATAAGCATCCTTTCTTGGCAGTAATGCCTAAGTATAGGTTTGATGCCTAGGTTTCTTCTATTTTCTTTTTTCCCCTCATTTTTACTCTGCACAGTTCCGGCCCCTAAAACCAATAAAAATCCTAATTGTTGCCAGTTATTGTAGCGCCCAAACCTTCTTCCCAAAATCTTTACTACATACCCTCCTTTTCTTCAAGTTTCAGTGCTGAAACTAAAGATGATGCTTCAGTTTTGGTGTCAAACATCCTGTCCTATGTCTTTCATTTCAGATGTGCACTAAATCTTAAAATCTCTCTTAGTGCAAATATGCCTTTACAATTAATAGAACCGCTTTTTTTTCCCCTCTTTTATGGGCAGTTAATAGAACCTCCTTACCGATGAAGAGAGATTAGATTACCTTGGTCCTTGGCTTGGTGCAAAACCAACACATTCAATTGAATCTGAATGAGAATCCAGTTTACTAACAACCTGTTGGTAGCAACATGCAAATCTATTAAAGGGCTGCATTTAGATTAGATATAACCACATCCACCACATACTTTGATGACATTAAACAAGAAAATATAGACATATATGCTGACATAATGTACCAATTATCAACTAAAATACACTTACAAAAATAAAAATCAATTATCAACTAAAATACGATCAAAATGGACACTAAATCTCAATGTGATTAGGAGGCACAATCAACCTAGCTGAACTGAAGAAATTAGAAACAAGCAAATGTAAGACTACTACAAAACAAAATCCCATTTTAAACATGCTACAACACCTAGGGGCCCTGACAAGCCAGCCTCCAAGTTCACCATGATACATGGGCACAAAGGCACACCCCATGCAAGCTTATTTGGCTCCATGAAGACAGTCAAAAAGGAGTTGAATACTATAGAGCATAGCCAAAAAGAAGGTGAATCCTACAGAACCCTGGGCAGCTCTCAGCACCAGTGGCAACATTGAAGTTATAGTTGCTCTAGCATTGAAAAATAACAAGCAGTCCTTAACCCTCAATCAAATCTGACTTGAGAATGGAAGCCAGGGCATCCAGAGACACATGTAGCCAGCATTTCACAAGGCTAAGGATTCACAGTGGCGGACACCTAGAGAAACATCCATGACCATCCAGAAACATGGACCATTTCTGTTGATGGTAAGAACTCCAAACACCTTTGTACTATTGATTATTTAATTAGAACATATAATTCCCTATGGAAAATGCTACACTTACCAAATTTTCTCCCCAAAAGTTTTCACAAATGATGTGTCACCATCCCATGAGATTTATTATTTTGGGAAATGTGACATATCACTTGGGAATCAACTTTTGGGAAGAAATTTTGGTAAGTGTAGCCTTTCTCAATTCCTATTAGGACATAGTAAATTTTTAGAAGAAACAAACATAATCCCCAGAATACCTGAACATTACCTAACAAGAATTTTCTTAAATGACGAAGCAACTTCTGACTGCTACTTTGAGACGCATAATTAGGTAATTTGCTCCCATGTTTGTATATATAATTATGCCTCGCCATGAATTTAGAAGGTTCAAAGCTTGCAATCAATTCAGTGAGGCTTGAGGCACCATCCCAAACTTATCATACTCGCACAGTAAGGCAAGATGGTCTCAAATGAACCTGTGTAGAACCTGGGTTTGACTTGCGCCAGACATACCCCCTTAAGCCCTCTTTTATTAATAAAAAATAAAAAAGATACACAAAAATAAAATATTATGATATTAAATGCAGCAAATGTACTTACCCTCCCAGTTGTTATATTCACAATGCATAGAGAACCATCCTTAGAACCGGTAAGGGCACATGTAGAATCGGGGCTTATTGCCATGCATGTAAGTCCCTCAGTATGATAGGGATGACCTGAGAAGACAAAAGTTCCAAGAATGTCAAACAAAAGCTCAAAAACAAGTACTATTCATTTTCATTCCAATATTCTTTAAAAATGAAACTATCCCAATTCCAGCTTGTCAGTTCCTGTTTTTGTTAATTCTTGTAACATCACTCTTATGGGCCATGGTTATGGGCAATGAGTTTATTTTATTATTAACAGGTGACTCTTATATGGTCGATGGGCTTTTATGTGTGGGCTTTGGTTCAATCCAATAAGAAGTTTGTTCACTATGAGAAACAACATATACAAGCATGCCCTTGTATTAAAATGAATCAGAGTTGATTAATAGAAAAATTGAGCGTTTTGCTTAGTGGAAGGTCTGTATGCCAAGAGTGCTCTTATTCTTCTTTTTCTTTCATGGGGACTGTTCACAGCCTCTGGACAAATTCAATCTCAGCTTCTTCTCACCTCTTTTGCAACCCCAAAACAGGCATTCTTCTTGACCCTATCAAAACCCTATAATCCAACATATATTCCACGGCCTTTAGCCACCAATTAATACCAAAGAAAGAACATAACATGCCTGTTTTTACTACTGCCCAGGATTCTTGCAACCTTTGTTCTTTATTTTAGCCCCTTTTCACCAATTTAAATCCAGTCTTTTCCAGATCATATTCAAACCATAAACCCGATACATCCTTATATTTCCAAACCCTTAACCTAAATGCACCAAAGCACAAGTAGATAGATCCACTAAATCTGTCCAACATCATAAGGTACAGTAGATGGACAAGCTTCTTTACATTCTTCCTGAAGTGGCTTCAGAAACTTTGCGCTATTATTTCCAGTTTCTACCAGGCAAGTTTGAAGATCATCAAGAAATTTATCCATTATCATTGGTTTCAGGGTATGACAGTTCCTCTTATACTTTCTTTTCTCAAGGTTGAAACTTTAACTATGTTACTTTCCAATGGAAAAACAAACCAGATGATTTTAAATACGTACCTCCAACCACATGAATGTTTTTACCACTTTTTGGATCCCATATCCTCAAAGTTGCATCATCAGAACCGGTACAGACTAGTTTACCTTAACCAACAAGACAAAGGCAGATTTTTTATTTTTTATTTTTTAAAAAGAAGAAATAAATAATAATGATAATAATGAAGGTTCTTTAATAAAAAAAATAACCAAGAAGAAGAGTAGATAGATACCATCAGGGGTAAAATCGCCACATGTGACACTACCGCCATGTCCTGAAAATGTATTGATACAGGCACCTTTGTCAGCATTCCACATCCAAACAGTGGAATCCTCTGAACCAGCTAAGACCAAATGTCCTCTTGGATGCCACCTGATCCACTGAAAGGGAAACTCATAGTCAATTTTCAATAAATGAGAGCACAACTATAATATGTTTAAAGGTACATAACAAATTTACCTCAATCCCCATTCCAGGACCGTCAAGTGAACATTTGAGATTTCCGGACTGTATGTCCCAGATTTGAATAAGTCCACCCAAGCATCCAGATGCTAGCAACTGTCCATCAGTGCTAAAAGCTAAATTACAGACAGAATCCCCATGACCTACAGAAAAATTTATAAGAGGTTTAGTTGAAAAATAGGTGATGAATGGCCACAGGACCCAGCCTATGCATGTTTTACCACTTTAGTGACCACAGACAGAAGAAGAATTTGGTTCACTTGGAAACCACGAGAGGAAATACTTATAAACAATAAGGAGCAGAGCAACGTACAACACCACTGAAATTTAAAAAAGAGGTGGGGTTCCTTATATTTAAAACTTCTGCTAGGTTTTCAAAGTTGCCCCACTAAAGAGGAGTGTATCATATGAAATATCGAAAATGTGCTAAAGCTTATTAAAAAGTAGGGGCCAATTTCGAATCTTCAAAAGAAAACTAGATAGTCAATTTAAGATATTGAAATGCTCATAGGTATTCCATAATATTAAACCATCACTTCCAAATCATCTTAAACATCCAATATTTCTTCTCTTCTACTATTGTTTAACATTTAGAAACATCATTGAATACAGAGGAAACCCCCAAATGTATTCTTTTTAAGTTTGACTCATTTTATCCAAAAATTGATTGTTTTTGCCAAAAAAAAGAGATAGGTTGTATGTGGAATGAATTGCTCATCCTTAGATCAACTATTAGTTTAACGTAAGACTTTCAATTTTTCTTAATTAAAAACCATGAAATCAGCGGTGTAGCAGCAATTTCAATCCTGCAATTTGATAGAAACCTCAAGTGGTTATCATTTCTTTCAAAAAAAAAAAAAAAAAAGTTTTATCAAGTTAATTTTTTTAACAAATTAATAAGTTTGTATCATGAAAAAATTGTTACTTGCTCCCACTGGAGTAAAATTCTGGCTCTGCCACCGTAAACAGTGAAGAGAGAAACTATGTAACTACTGCACCACTCACATACCTTGGAGCTCAAAAGCCCAATCTCCTAGACCAATCCTCCAAAGAAACCCTTTGTCATCTCCACCCCCAGTTGCCACTAACCTAGCATCCGTTGGGCTGCAGGCAACCGTGTAAAGCTCGCCTGTGAAAAAAAGAAGAAGAAAATCATACAAATAAAGGAGGATGTATACATAAAGATAGATTTCTCAGTATAACACATGGAATATATTTTTCTTCAGACGTCAATCTTTGAAATTCAAAGCCATATTGTTCCCAACCCAACAAATGAATAAATATAATCAGATAATCCACATTCATACATAACTTACACAAACTACGAATAAGAGAATAGAGTAATAGCCTAAAGTTTCAGCTATGTCACAAACCAATTTAAACAGAGAAATCGAAAACCCTTACCGGTATGACCAGTGAACACGTGCATGGAATCATCATTGGGCTCCTCTGAAACCAACCAAAACAACGTCAAATTTGTTAGAATATTAACTAAATGATTAAATTCACCCTTTCCTATCAGCTTAAGCTGTTGGATAAATTGTCTTGTACTGAAAATGAATCAAAGAATATTTTTTTAAAAAAAAAAACAAATTAAAAAAAAAAAAAACGCATAGATAGAAAGTGATATTGAGAAGCTAGATGCATAGAATTGGATATGATGAATTGGTAGCTGAGTGGCGTACCGAAAACATCGGCATCAGACCCAGCTTCGTCTTCTTCTGCATCAGGAAGATCTGCGTCCACAAAAACACACACATGAATACATATTCACAAGGAGAGAGAGAGAGAGAGAGAGAG